>CAJQUW010016012.1:190000-466979 GCA_907163375.1 Prostheceraeus crozeri | reverse complement strand
ATTTGCATAGTAGGGCGATGAACTCACGACGAATAAATGTCATGATGGAGCGATGTATGTATCTTCTATACTTCTCCCAATTGTATTTGCGAAATGAGAAACAGTTTGCGGAATGAGAATGGTAGATTTGAATTTCATTTCTGTAATGTTGAAGCCAAACTTGATCACCCAAGGAGATGAATCTTAATGTTTCAAAATATTCCAAATCCCTCATGATATCATTGAGGTTGACAAATTGTCGCCATGTTAATGTAATTCCTCTTGATGTATGACCATGAGAATTTTGAAATGTACGTTTCCATCACGATCAACTCTGATATATTGTAGAGAGTCCAAAATCCAAGTCTTCATGATGTTATGCAAAGTTGCAGATCAGCAATATAAAAATGTCGTTTTATCATATTTTGCTTAGCAATGCGGCTACAAAGAGATTTACTAGTAATCGAGCCGCACTCTTTTCTACTCCATTGATCATGCACAACAGCTAAATGGAAATTGGGAAGTGGGTGTCACTCAACTTGTTTATAGCAACTGTGTCTATACTTTTGATCATGAGGTGATGACTATTAATATGAGGCGTACAGCTGCTTATCAATGTGAAAAGGGGTGCCGAGTATACATTCCACAGTGGCCAAAGAAAGATCTCTTATCATGTAAAAAGTTTATATATGATTTCTTGAATAAAGCGTGTAAACATATTGTCCAATTTACTCCGCACAATGATGATTATACATATGTACATCATGTAGTTGAGAAAGATTGGATTGTTGGTTTAAGTCCAAGTTTAAGAAATGATTTAGGCTACCTCGCTAGCGCCTTAACAAGCTATGATAATTTTAACGTTAATTACCACATAAGTGGTCATAAACAGTTAATATATCGAGAGGAAGCTTATTATGTAGATCTTATTCCAAGAAATGAGAAGACGTTGGTGAAGAAGATTGTGATTAAGCCAAGAAAGATAAAACATGACTCCTGAAACATTATTGAAGAAATTTAATTATCTCCTTCGAGTTGATGGTAAACAAGTGGCAACATTGACTTATATTAAATCATCTAAATCATATTGCAATAAGCAAATTAAATGATGATAGATCTAGTATTAGTTTGTTCAAAAGATTTTCATCAGTTCTTGCGACATCGTTCTGCAGCTGTTCATGGAAAATCTGATATGCAACATTTACCATGTGAAAGGTCAAATCAATTTGATACAGAATGGACCGTATCTTTATACAGAAAGTGTGTAGAGCCTTTAGGTGGTATCTTACATGAAACAAGAGTGTTGATGCCTCGCATTATTACTTCGGTTAAATTGGTTGTAGATTATTTAAATGAAGTGATTAATGACCAACATATTTCATTTTCTGAAAAAGAAGGTACTTTGTCTCTCACTATAAGTGGAAAAGGTATTGAACTAATTATGGATAAAACTCTAATGGACATTTTGGGTTTTGATCAAAATATCTTTAAAAGTGGTACTGTAACCAAAGCTAGCGCAGACATGTCGCTATCGCGTCGTATTAACTATTTTCAGATATATTCCAATATTGGTGAAGATGTACGTGTGGGAGATGTTGAAGCTCCATTGCTAGCAATGATACCATACCAGCCAAAAAGCTGCAGTATTTAATCTGAGCATACTTTCAAGAAAGTGCATTATACAAAGCTGAAATCAAACTACATCCCACAAATTGATATTGCCATTTATGACGATGCTGGTGCGTTGATTCCTTTTCATAAAGATGCTGTAGACAAGTATCACACTCCATTTCCGAATGAAGAGTTAATGCAAACGTATGCTAATATATTTTTCCAATGTGAATAATATGGAAAGTGAAAATAAGGACTCGTTTCTAATCTACTTGCCCAGTAATGCTTCTATGAATAAATTTCCCAAAAATAAACCATCAGACTATCGAGTAGAATTAAATCGGCCACTGCATTTAGAAGGTGAATGGGAGGTTGGCGTTTCTAGTATTTGCTATGATAGCAATATTCAGAATGTGACTGTTTTGGAAGTAATGATATTGACTCCTCGCCCCCATGATGGAATTAACGATGAATTAATGCATTCCAGTTCCCCATACAATTTAACATCAGATGGAAAGTGGAACTATGAATGGATTCAGATATTAAATCAGATTCTAAGAACAGTTGGGAATGAGAAAATTATTAAGGCATTCAACAGTGGTAATACTTCCATCATGAAGAATAAAAATCAGAAAGCTTATGAGTTTACTATCTATCATTGGAGTGGGAGACAGTTCCTCAGCTTTCATTCTTTTACTAAAGGTCTTACGCTGAGGTTGGATAATGAATTCTATCCACATCTTGGTTTTGGTCATGGACTACATCTAACATCAATTGCTAATGCAAATGTTAAAAAAGTTTATTCAAATCGAATCAACAAATTTCATTATAGATTTAAAATATTTGATGAAGATGTTGTAGAATGTGAAGAACGCATCATTTTGAAAAAGCGTGGTGTTCAACCTTTATCACTTATTGAGTTAGTTAAAACGATGGAATGGATGTGACTGTGGGAAGAAGTATGGTGAGTGAAAATATGGCGGGACAAATAATAATTTCTTGGTTATTCAGAAATATAATGGACAAACTTTCAGTTTATTTCTCTCCAACCTTGGAGTCTTCATTTTGTAAGACAGTATTCACCTATTATTGGAAGCGGTGTGGTGTATGCTTCTCATGAATATCACACTAAAGCTGATTCAGTTAATGATGAATGGTGGGTGGACATCTATGGCGATCGCATCAAGAAAATTTACCAGTCTTATGAAGAATCTAAAGTTGCTATCAATATAATGCCGGTCTATATCTCCAGTTGAAAAGCTTCATCATGTAGTATATCCCTATATTTACAACAGAAGTTGAAGCATGTGATGAAAAGTAAAATATGATGTAAAGACACGCCCATATTTCGTTTTCAATTGAAAATCAACGCGTTGTTCTGAAACTGGGTGATGACATCTCAATGTCAATTGAGTAAATAATTTGAAAAAACTCTTTGGTTTTTCAATGCTACAATCTGTGTTTGATGGCTGGGGCATAGATTGGTATAGAAAGAAACACCAATGACACTTGATAAAAATGAACAAGCACCTTTACAGTCAAAGTGATTTGATTCTACTATTTCTTGTTGGTGAGAAAAAAAAAGATACATTTTACGTGATTTAAATTCATGATAAAGACGCTTTCATTAGGAATAGTCGAGAAGATGTTTTGAATCTATTTTATATCATCCCGTCGTCAAACAAAGTGGATGATCAGTAGGATAATTTGATGTATCAAAATATCTTTCTAAAGATTTTCCTACTTCATTAAAATTTAAATCTTTTTGAGTGGTAATACCTAAGAAGAAACTATCTGTGTCACCACCCAACAAACGAACCTCTTTTACGAGAGGACACGGTTTTAGTCTTTTATAGAAGAGTTGATACATTTCAAGCTTGGAGTAATCTAGAACAGCTTGACCAATATAGATGGGTTTGCACTACTCAACTTCAGATTTTATCATTTTAATACCTACAAGATCCTCATCGATAATGTCTCTATCGATGAAGAGAGGTGATGAGGTCAATTTGTGATACTTTTGATCATCATTAACTAGTTTGTAGTTTACGCGCTTTCTAACATCCTCCATCGTCTTACCAAATAGACTGTTGTTCTTATATTTAAAAAAATCTTTTTCAAAATTATTTTGGGCTAGTGCACGTTTCTGGCTGTTACTATCTATGTAGGGTTTGAGGAAGGCTTTCTGTCTAAATTTAATAATGCGGTGAACTCTTTTTAAAATCATTCCCATTTCTAAATAAAATTTTAAGATGCTAAAGTGGACTAGATAGTTTTCTTTATCATATTGAGTGAGCAAAAGTTTGCGGCAAGGCTTATACTTGGGTTGACCGCATGATTCTAAATCTTTATGAAATTGTTTCATAAAGTCGAAAAACATATCTTTACTCACTTCACCTGATTCGGGTGCGAGTGGAAAATCTACGGTTTTATGTTTAATATTATTTGGATAGATTAGATCTATATCAAAATAATATCCCCAATCACCTTCATCTGGGATTGCTAGTATGTTAGAAGGGTTGGAGAAATGCTGAATTTCACTATCATCTAACCAGCTAAACTCAGAGTGAGGTAGCGGTTTGGATAATGAACTACCATACAAATTATTTTGGTCATAATACTTAAGATGAGTCTGATCATCGCCTACTATTTTTGATTTTAACCTATGTTTATTTACAAATGTGAGACCACCGCGAATTCCTCGCTCAAATAAATTATACATCTCTGGATCTTGTAAGAGATGAATGGTCTCACCAGTCATTTTAAAAGCAGACTTAAATGACATGGCTGGTAGACTGACAAAGTGGACGGGATCTAACTTATCTTCTTCTAATGCCACTCGTCGAAACTCCTGAAATACATCAGCCAGCAAAAATACATCTAACTTAAGATAGGCAATCATATATTCGCCAAATGTATGGCAGTCAAATTTTATCCATGCATCTTGTGCATGTTCATAATCTTCGGTCTTACATTCTGCGCCGATCAAATCATTTTTAAATTTATCTATGGGCGGAAGAGAAGTCTCGCCGAGTTTACTAATCGCATCAAAATATGCATATGGAAAGACTCCTTTCCGTGTGATGACTTCATCGGTTAGATTTGGATATTGTTTCTTAAGATTTTGTGTTAGTGGAAGAGACTTTAGATTTTGTACGAGAGAGGCCAGTGATGCAGTCATAAATTGGTAGGAATCTAAAAATTTTATATCAAAATAGACCGTCTTATTTTCTTTAGTTTTATCGACAGGCACTTTTGCTGTCATGGCCATAAACTTCTCTCTCGTTTGTGCTATTACATCAAGCTTCCACTCTTTCATTTGACCTAAACCTCCTTTTATTATCATATGGCTGTCGTAGCCCTTGAAATTATGGAAAATGACGGGTAATGTACGCCGTTTCATCCTAAGTGAAAAATTGCATTTTGAACATAGTGCGTTTCTAAATTTACCAGGGATGTGATCATGGTCGCGCACTTTCTTAATCTTATCATCATCAAATGTTTTCCTACATTTGGGGCAAACGTTGCAACTATCAAATTTTACTTGATCATCTGCTGTCATATTCAATGATCTGCGATAGAGTTCACCATCATACTTTTGCTGAAATTTTACAGCCTGTTTGAGGAATTGTAGGAATTGGTAAATACAATCCTCACCTTGCCAGACGTGAATTTCATTTTTTCTATTTTGGAAATGGTCATGCCATACTTCATAGCAGGAAATGGCTGCTGGTCGATGGATGTTATCATCGATATAACATTCGATGTCAGCATAGATGACACGAAGAGGACTTAGTTCATCGCCATTCTCTCTATATGAAAACTCCTTATCTTTGGGCATGCGTTCCATTTGCAGTTTACCTCGCTTACACCACTCATAATGAGTTTCAAATTTGTTTTTACTCCTAAAGTTCCGAATGCATCTGTCACAGTAATAAATCTCTGATGAGGTAGAATTTCTTAAGTGGTGGTATAAGCGAGAAATTTTGGGAATGCCGCAGTAGTGCCATTCCTCACTATCATCCTGTCTTACTAATAAAAGGTTGACAACGTGGTCATAACAACTCGAACGCGAGTTGTAGCGCACACCCTTCAATCCCTTTTCCCAAACATGGAGAACTATTTTAATGTTGTTCAATTTTTCAAATTTTTCTATATCTTTAATTTTCATATCGTCACTATTACAGTCATCGAAGTTTAATTCATTCTCCCACTGCCTATAGCTATATGTGCGATTTCGATTCGCATTGATATCATTATAGTGGAGAATGGAGAGGACAGCATATTTAAAACATTGCGATTCGCAATCGACATTAATGACTGCTGTTTTGTTTTTTAAAATTTTTGGAAGTTTAAAGGAGCCTCGACCACTATGATTTCCTAATTAACTGATTTTAAATAAGGCGGACTCAATGCCGTCAAAAATGAGACCGCTATCGCGCTCGTTAAATTTATCAATATTTAATTTTAATCCTTGGATGTGAAAATTTATCCAAGACTCATAGTCTACAACCTCGGTTGCAGGAGAGGAGGGTATGTGAAACTCCAACCTCTCTATTATTTGTCCAGTATGGTGGTCGATTTTTACATATTTTATTTTAAGATAGATGAGCGCCTTCATCCTAAAATTGTCTAAATTGTTGAAGAGCGCTTCTATCAATGATGAATTTTGATGAAACCATTCCTCAAAGTTAGCAATGGTTTCTGAGGAGTCCATCTGGTAGTTCCTCACTAAATTATTTATGGACACTTCAGTGAGTCGGATAGAGGAGGTACCGTTGGTGTAGGTATCGTTCGTGTGTGTATGTTGAAGTCTGTGCGAAGATAGTTCAAAACGTGTCTCGAAAGACTGAGCGCACAAGTCGCAAGAAAAGGAGACGACGTTAACAGAATCATCCCCACCTCCGGAGATTGATGCCGGCTTCGGTCGACAAACACCTCGCTTGATGTGTCGGGTGAGATCCCATTTCCTCGTGAAGATGTGCCCACAGTCAGCACATTCCCACTCGTTGCCATGTCGCGACAGTTCTGAGCTGGAACTCACATCACCTGAAAGAGAAATCATTCTATCATCTCTGTTCAAGCCTCAGTGTAGTGTTACAACCTACCTTGACTCAATAACTCTAAACTTTCCTCGAGAAGGGAGGGCGTTGGTGATGAAGTTGATGCCTGAAATTGAGGAAGATGCTATTAGTCACACGTTTGAGGGAGATGAGAGAGGACATCTTTAACTTACCATTTTAATGAAATATGATCAGACAGAATAATAGTCAAAGAGAGAGACGTGCGTTCGTCACTTTTATGATTCACAGATTAAATGAAATGACATGAATGTCACTTTGCTTATATACTTTCATTCTCTTCATTTATTGGATGTTCATTCTGATTGGCTGCTTGTGTATACTTAAGAATTAGAAAAATGTTAAAGTTATCATTATTCAAAGTCAGCATTTCAAAGACAACATGACAAGTCCTCCAACAACACCAAATACCGCATTGGAGTTCTCCTCTCCATGCACATCAGCAAAGGTGCTCGTTACACCAAATGCACCAAGAAAGGCGAAGGTGGAGAAGACATACAATCTCGACAATATACGAAAGTTATCATTATCGGAGGACGATGAAGAGGAGTTGCCCGACCTAACAGGCATACGGTGGAAATATTTACAATATGATGCCGAAGGGGTGATGGAGATGACCAGCAAGTCGCACTTGCATCAAATATGGGAGTGGTACACCTTTAACTCCCAACCGCGAACCGTGGCGGAGTGGGCGTACATTGAGAAAGTGAGGGACGCTGCAGAAGAACGTTTAAAGCAGCTCAACTGTTTTTGTGATCTATGTGAAGTCAGACTCTGGGACGATATTGAAGATGAAGACCTTTTGAAATACATGCCATAATAAATGTTTATTTCGTATTATCTTTGCTTTCATACTGACTTACTTGAATGGGGCTTTAGTGAATAATTTAACCATGTATACTTTTTCATTTGGAAATAGTAGCACGCTTAGTTTAACTTGCAAATCTTATAACATTTCATATGGGTGATAATGGTAGCTGAAATAGTGTTAAATAAAATTAAGATAGCTTACATGATTCTGGGATAGCAATCGACTGCGATCCATGTGTGAAGAGCTTGTTAGACTACGGAAGAGAGAAGTGTGTTATGTTGTGTGTGGCGCGTGAGTGTCCTCCCATTTCATTCCATTCATCAATTCGTCTCATTGATAGAGACAGGTAGAACTCATGGCTCTCATAACGTATGCAATGGAAAGTTTTAGGCAACCTTCGACAGTTGGCTAAATGTCGCCCTGGCGCGAATGCATACTACGTTGAGACAGAGGCAATCACTTGCAAACATGACGCAGAGAGGTTTAACAAGATTGACCATTGCCGAATGTCCCTTGCGGTATACATAGCTACGGGTTTCACCGCCGCCCTTTACAGGAACGCCCGTCGAAAGGAAGTATTACACCGAACTTCATTTGCAACGTTCAAGTTGACTGATAGCAGATTCAACTTAATGATAGTATTCGCCAGTCCGAAGACTGCCCAGGGCAAACCGCGAGGAGGTTCTATCATGTCTTGCCCCATGGTGGCCCTTAAGAGAGCCGATGGTTCGTTCTCGGGGGGTGTGAATTTGACTATTGGCTGGAATAATCAATGGGTATGACGGTTAGGTTGTCATAGACCCTATACCGCCGAGGTCGTACTGGTGCATCTGGCACCTTTCGGATGCGGGTGGTATTTGGAGTCCACACCTCATCCGTCCAAACGATCCTCTTGATCTTCCCCTTCTTCTCAGTCTCTTCATCCCACTCGTCGAGGATGACGAACTCGGGAATGGCGTTGTCTTCATCGGTGAAGACGGGAATGTTGTCGGCAGATGTCGCTTCCATCGTGACTTCAAATTGAATGAGAAGCGCTACAATCTTCTGGCTTATATAGGGTTTTCAACAATGAATTGCTCAACAGCGAATCAGAATGCTTCAGGGATAGCAATCGACTGCATAATGTTCAAGTTGACTGATAGCAGATTCAACTTAATGATAGTATTCGCCAGTCCGAAGACTGCCCAGGGCAAACCGCGAGGAGGTTCTATCATGTCTTGCCCCATGGTGGCCCTTAAGAGAGCCGATGGTTCATTCTCGGGAGTAACGTCATCTTACACCCTACCAATTCTGCTGAGAGAGTCTTTGACTCTCTCTTTGGTAGCACTGTCGACTTCCACACTAACTGGTACATGGCTAAAAAGTGGAATGTAGCGCCATTCCGTTGGATTGACAGCAGTTGCTGTCATCGGATTGCCAATCCGAGCAAGATTATTAAAAACTCTGTCTTGCTCCTCTAGCCTGACAAACTCCTCAAATAAATTTCGCGGCCTTAACTGCGGTCCGCGAGGAGAGCTGACTTGACTGTTCGGCGTCTGCATGATTGAAATGAAATGAAATGAGAGGCAGTGGTTTATATACCCCTCTAACGCGACGCAACGTTCAAGTTGACTGATAGCAGATTCAACTTAATGATAGTATTCGCCAGTCCGAAGACTGCCCAGGGCAAACCGCGTGGAGGTTCTATCATGTCTTGCCCCTAGGTGGCCCTTAAGAGAGCCGATGGTTCGTTCTCGGGAGTGTCGTGATGGGGTGGTGAAGGCGGGCAAAGATCTGCAATGAAAATGATATGTATTAGAATAGGATATACTATCTTATTTACTTTTCACTTACCAAGTTAGCCATCCTTTGGCAGTCTCGCGCGCTTCCGAATCGAGAATTTATGTAAGTGACCGCGCATTCTTAGGCTGGCATGCAGACATTTCTTGGTCGGATGGCCGTTATAACATATTATTGATTCGTCGAGGCTTTGATTTACCAATACTTCGCCGGCCAAATGATTATCCCGAATAGGGATGTGAAATTCAAACAAACGATCCTCATTCACACGTTCCCACTCATCCCTCATGCGCTCCAACTTCTCATACGCCTGCCTCTCATCACTCCGCCGAGCCACAGTCCTCTCCAACTCAACATTCCTCGCTCTCAACACACTCATCTCCTTCATCATCTCCTCAAACTTCGCTTCTGCATCTCTCATTCTTCTCTCCGCAGCACTCGCCCTCTTCTCACACTCATCATTCTTCTCTTCCAACTCTCGCGCCTTTTTCTTCAAATCAGTCACACTACGCCTCATTCTAATATTTTCATCCGCTACCTCCTTCGACTTCAGTTCCTTCTTTTTCAACTCATCCAACTCCTTCACAACTTCATCCTTCACTTTCTTCAAACTCTCATACTTATTAACCAACAAATCATGCGCCATCTGCTGCGAAACATGCCTCTTCTCTTCATCCTTCAACCACCTCGCCGACTGCACACGAATCCCACCACTCTTCACTTTTGGGGAAGATGAGCTCTTCGGGGGGTCGGTGATGACGATGTTTGACACCTCCGACGACGAACAGCTCAACTTCCTCACGCGCTTCCTCACACGCTCCCTATCTAAATCCACGTCATCCTCATCATCACTCTCAAGCACTCTCTTTCGCTCAATCTCACCCTCCAACGACGCAACAGCTCTCGCCAACTCATCATTCTCAACAACATTCTCAGCCTTACCCTCTCGCTCGATCGCCAACATTCGCTCCCTCTCTTCCACAATCAACTGTGTAAATCTCAAATCAGTCACTAAACCACCACTGCAGTCAGCATGCACTCTGTAAAAACGCGCCTCATCCTCATCACCCTTCAGCACTCTACACTTCACGCACGCAACCCTATTCAAGATAATCATGTGGCCGGTGCCCGCCTTCTTGACATGAGCCTTGGCGTCCGCACTGCGATTAACTCGCCCACATGAGCACATTTTAATATGGTATTTGCGGTTCCTGTCATAAGCCATGCCTGATTTTATTGTTAACTGTAAGGTAATGAAATTTGTATAAGTTTGGAATCATGTAGTACAGTCATATTCCTAAAGAGTGTAGTGAGTGGCACTCGATCCCGTCGACAGCCCGAAGGCCTTGTACTGATCACTAGGGAAGTGAGAGATCTTCCCCGATACCGCTCTTTACAGCTGAAGACATCATTGTCACTGCCCCGAAGTGGTAACAGGAACGCCGAGTCAAAGGTAGTGATCAGTAGCTGGGATCTAACCCCTCAAAGCTGCCTTAGACATAGTTAAATTTCAAATCTGATAGCAGATTTGAACTCAGGATACTTGAAAACCTTAGTCTATATGTTAAAACTTTGAAAAAACTGAAAATTAATAATTTTTAAAAAATTCCGCATTTTTACTACTCATACTACTTTTAAAAAATTTTATCAGTAGTAAAGACATTATCAAACTCTATCATACAAACTTTGAAGTAGCAAGATAGCTTGCCTACTTCAAAAGATAGAGTCCTTTGCACCCGATATCGGGAGCTCAGAGCGACGACCGTCGCTTCCCTCGTCTTTCGATGAAGTGATCAGACTTACGTTGTCGGGGGTTTATATATGCTCGGAAGAAAACTTAAAATGGCTCTATCTCCGAAAGTATTCATCGTAGCGACATGCGGTTTGTTGCAAACGATTCGTCTTATCATTCTTTACAATATGACACCTGAACCATTCTCATATGATCACGGGAAGTTGGTCCGTCAGCACATGTCCATGTAACATGCCACAAGTGAAAAAATTCTTAAGTGTGAGAGCTCCAGTGTGGTGAAAATTTTGAAAATTTTAAAACTTCCGAATTTCGACCTGGGACCTTCACCAAAACATTTTTCAGCAAATTTCACTGACTCCCCCCCCTCCCCCCCCTCGTGCAGAGAAATTTGATGAAAAATGTTTTGGTGGCGGTCCCAGGTCGAAATTCCACACTTTGGAAAATTTTCAAAATTTTACCCATACAAAGTCACTCTGACACTTAGGATTTTTTCAGGTGAGCGAGCTCCGACCTAAAATCTTGTAACCGCTCTAACTTTTGAACGAAGACAGATAGGAACAAGCCGATTCTTTCACTGAATTTGTCTCACTCTTAGCTTTCAAACGAGCTATCGCACGACAAAATCCGTCCACTGGAAGCCAAAATCGAAGCAAGCTGTCCAGAGGGGGGGGTCAGTGAAATTTGATGAAAAATGTTTTGGTGGCGGTCCCAGGTCGAAATTCCACACTTTGGAAAATTTTCAAAATTTTACCCATACAAAGCCACTCTGACACTTAGGATTTTTTCAGGTGAGCGAGCTCCGACCTAAAATCTTGTAACCGCTCTAACTTTTGAACGAAGACAGATAGGAACAAGCCGATTCTTTCACTGAATTTGTCTCACTCTTAGCTTTCAAACGAGCTATCGCACGACAAAATCCGTCCACTGGAAGCCAAAATCGAAGCAAGCTGTCCAGAGGGGGGGGTCAGTGAAATTTGATGAAAAATGTTTTGGTGGCGGTCCCAGGTCGAAATTCCACACTTTGGAAAATTTTCAAAATTTTACCCATACAAAGCCACTCTGACACTTAGGATTTTTTCAGGTGAGCGAGCTCCGACCTAAAATCTTGTAACCGCTCTAACTTTTGAACGAAGACAGATAGGAACAAGCCGATTCTTTCACTGAATTTGTCTCACTCTTAGCTTTCAAACGAGCTATCGCACGACAAAATCCGTCCACTGGAAGCCAAAATCGAAGCAGGCTGTCCAGAGGGGGGGGGACGTCAGCCGAAATTTTTTTCTCTCCGATTGACTTGAAACTCACCATAGCGATGCAGAATTTCACGCTGAATCCGAATCTGACCTCCGTTTTCTCATCCGATGCTTCGTTTTGACGCTACACACCAAAACGTCCCAAATTCTAACTCTGTCGTTTTTCGAAAAATGTTGAAAATTTTTTTCTCACCGATTGCCTTGAAACTCACCATACCGATGCAGAATTTCACGCTGAATACGAATCCGACCTCCGTTTTCTCATCCGACCACTCCTTCCACTCGAAACAACCCATTTTACAACCCAACATTCAGCAGATTGCACGAAAAACATCACACACTATAGCCTCAAGACTAATCCTGGCGGTCGCCCAAGTCCACCACGACACTCTATCGTTCCAGAGGGGGGGGACGTCAGCGAACAGTTTGTGAACCCACCTGGTCGGCACACCACGACAGACTACAACCTCTGTCGTTCCAGAGGGGGGGGACTCAGACCCGAAGCACCACGGCGGCCGACCACGACACTCTGCCGTTCCAGGGGGGGGGACGTCAGCGATGGCGGCCATCTTGCGCTATCTGGTGTTCGCCGTTTTCTTACTACTGCTCAATTCGAGGAGAAAGGGCTGTACGGGTTGTTCATAAAGAGAGAGGAAAGAACCTCACCGTTATTTTGGCCGTGAGTCCAGTATGGGGACTCGTACATTATCAGACTTTATCTGGCGGACTTCATGGTGATCAGTTCACCATTTTTATGATGGAGTGTTCTGCTCTTATCGAAGAAGAGCATGAATTCATTTACGATAATGCTAGAGTACATAACAATTCCTCCAGGATTACTCAGTGAGTACCACGAACAAAAGTTTCTTCCTCCCTACTCACCAATTTTAAATGCATGCGAGATGGCTGGGTCATCGTTCAAAGCAAAATTAAAGTCTCTGCTCTCAGAACCAGATAACCAGCAAAGATTTGGAGCTGAAGCTGCTGCAAATGCAAGATTAACTCTTCATAATCATCGCCTTCATGTGTTACATGAACTTTCAGAAGCTGCAGTGAGAGAGATCACAGTTGAGAAATGTCAGAAGTGGTATCGGCATACTCTGAAGCATCTACCAAAATGTGCAAGAAAAGAAGACATAACTGACTGACGACAAGCTGTAAGTTTTAATAACGTTAAATGCATTTATGTTTTTTGTTAAAAGATATGTAAGACAACGAAATAGATTACAAAATCCCGAAAACGATTATGCGATGTTCTTTTATTGTTAAAATTTTATCGGCAGCGTACGAAATAGAAAGTGCGTAATAATCGTCGATGACGAAATAGAAAATATTGAATACATGTGAGCGCACTACCGACTGCTCTCGTTAACGAAATTGAATGCGAAAGTAATGAAATAGAACGCAAGAGGTATAGGATCGAAGGGGTTGCATTTTGATAATATCACCAGCACCATTTGATTACTGAAACAGGAGCACTGTTTCACGAGAACGACCAAGCAATGAATATTCAAAGCGAACTCATCAACTTATCTCCCCTGCTTTACAATAAGTTGAATATCCCACGGAAGATATTTGAAGAACAGGCAGAAAAATCTAAATCAAAATGCAAGTTTCATTGTCCTCTTTTATCTCCGAATGATTTGTTTTTTGAGGACTTTTACGGGGACGCTTGGATTGGAATGAAACCACACGCAAAAAAGTCGGTGATAAATAGCAATCCTCTTGATCAAGAGAGGGGTATATCTTTTGAGGCTTTGAAAAAGATTAGGAGTGAAGTTGTAAAATGCATTGACTCTATAGACGAAAGCGATATTGATTATGCATCAATGAGAATTAACATTAGGAAAATACATTTCCAGATTCACAAACAGATGTCAAACGACGAACAAAAGCAATTTTTTCACACCGACATCTTCACTGGACAAGGTCTTCTTTTTCTTGGTGGACATAAAATTTTCATCAGTCATCAAATATGTGAATGGGATTTTCCAAGAAATGTTTTTGAATTTCTTCAAGAAAATGGATTCGAGAAAGTATCTCGTGAGACTCTTGAGCCTGAACTATATCTGGGTCTTCGCACCGTGAATATCAGAAGTACTCGTAAAATTGGGGAAAACTACCTATACTTTCGCAGTCGCCTGAGATTAAACAACCAAACATTATCTCCTGAAGAATGGGAGTAGTGAAAACTGTGCCCTACTTGCGAGGGATAGGTACATGGATAGCTACATGTAAAATTTAGTGTTATCAATAGGTACATGGATAGGTACATGTATAATTCAGTGTTATCAATAGGAACATGGATAGGTACATGCATAATTCAGTGTTATGAATAGGAACAAGTATGAGATCTGTTTTACTGGATAGGTACATGTGTTTGGTACAATCGGTTGAGTACACTGTGTTTCGGAACGTCTATGATCGAACTTGTGTGGTTTGGTTCTGAGCACTTGGGTACGTACCGATAGACGTCCGTTGTTTGATTTTGAATGGGTTTGCTCAATTGCGACTATTGTGACTATTGAAACCATTGTAATCAAGATGACACATTGATTTTCCTTTTACGTAGACAAACTAAGCTATAAATATGAGATAGTTGTTTGATGACATACATAATGATGACTAGTATCCCAACGTCGTGGGTTGTCGCAAGAGACCTTGGATATTCGTTCAAAGCTATAGAAACTGTAACAAATCTCAGTGAAAATATCAACGCTGGTGATTTAGTTGATCGACTAATGGATCTAGATGAGCATGCTATGAATCACAATTTGGATCGTAGGTTGATAGAGGATTTCTCCATGCTACACTGCAACGATAGTGAAATTAGGAGGATCAAATTGGAACGATATGGAAAGAAGGAGTCATCTGACAGTGTTTTCATAAAAAGTTCTCCCAATAAAAGTAACTTCAGAAGGAAATTAGAAGAAGAGACATTTAAATTATTATGTGAACGGAACTGCGTTAAATGTTTTAAACAGGAACGATCCCTTCTCTTTTTGCCATGTTCTCATAGCGTTATGTCTTCTACATGTTATGTACCCTTTGAAACTTCATCTTGTCCCCTTTGTGATCAAGAAATATCTTCAACAGTCACTGTATATCGTGCATGATGAGTCATCATGCAGGTCTGTGATTGGTCACTATTGTGTCTTTGTTTGACTTTTCTATATAAGGAGGACATTGTACCGTTCTATTTCAAGCATAATTTGAGGCTAATACAATGTCAATCAGCATGTCGTTCACTACCAACATTCCCATTTCAATAATTTACCGAAGTCAACTCTTCACCGGATATATATTTTATTCTGCCGTAAATATAACTGGCTATAAAGCGGATTTGGTGGATCTGATGGAGGAAATAGTGAAGTATTTCCGCTGCGGAGAGGACGTTGTGGTGCAGAGAATGTTGATGAGAGTCGTGAACAACGCTCTTACACGAGTTGCAAGATTTTGGCTCAATGAAGTATTTCGCCCACTAGCGCAAACGAGATTGTACCGGAATACTCTCGCTGTTGGTGCAACAGTATCCAACGGAAACTCAACACATTACTCCATGACATTGTCACCTCCAGCTACTATGACGAGAAGGGTGACAAATGTAAATTGGACTTATTCAGTGGACCGCCATCAGTAAGCATCAATGTGGATGCTCAAGGACATTCTGAGGTAATCAGTTTGCGGGCATACCATGCCAATATTTTAAAGACTTTCCATTCAAAGCCCTGCTGTATGTGCTGTCCAATTTCAAAACATCTAATGAAGGACATTGAGCAGCTCATAACTGCTACAAATCAGACTCTAGCCGATGTGAGTGTATATCAGTTTCCCTCTACAACTTGTTAAGTGTTTTATGTAATTTTATAAGTACCAGCAACAAACTCTGTGTGAATGCTTATAAACTTTTGTATATAATGTTGTAAGTACTAAGCAAAAATTGTAATTGTATTATCTATTTCCATATTAGAATAAAAATGTCTGTAAAACGGAAGGCATCTTCTCGTCAATCGAAACGGTCCTTCAAACCTTCAAGTCAGTTTAAAAAGGCGTTGCGAAAGTTAAACAGGATACATGATAATAAGAAGAAGTGTAAATTGATTCAAAATTCAAGTGATGATTTCATTCGTGATTTAGCTTTTGCAATACACAAATGTCTACCTATTTACAAGCCTCTATTGAATGCTGGCTCTTTAAATAGCATAAAAAAGTTTTCAAATCCAAGGAGTAGTGATAAGAAAAGGCGAAACTTAATTCAGCGCGGTGGTGGTGGGTTTCTAAGTATGTTAAATGATATTGGAAACAGTATTAATGGTGTAATCAATAGTCCGCTTGGAAGGATTGCAGCAACTGCTGCAATGTTACTATAAGGTTAGCGAATCATAAAGTGACACGTCATCACTTTGATCGATGAGTCATATATAGGTGTATATAAGGAAGACGCTTCAATGATATTTTATCACTTTCAAGTGACAATTCATTTGCGCTGGTTGAAAGCTCCGAATTAGTACTTGTTGAAACATGACTCAGAAAAAGTATACAATCAGAGAGGAAGGTGACGCTTTTGAGCAAGATCTCTTGAAGCTTCGTCCGACACGAAAGGTGCAAGGGATTGGAAATACATTCTACTTTCAAACCTTGAATTATGGTGATGATGGCTTTTATCTTCAAGTTCCATTCTTCCACATTAATGGTATGTCTACATCAGGGTATAGCAATATGAGACAAATGCGAGTGACTTTTCCAAAATGGCAACAGGTGATTCTTAAAACTATTGACTCTTTCGCAAAAGAATGTGTTGAGCTGCCTGAAAGTGCTCCCACTCATTGGAGAAAGGCATTACAGGAAGGAGTTGGTTACAAGGAATTGCCAGAATTCGATACACTGTTTTTAAAATTATCGGATCATTTTCAAGCATTCGATCTCTTTACAAACGCGATGGAATGTGAGGATCTCAAACGGGGTCGCTATATGGGCTTAGTGCACGTTACCGGACTTTATATTGGCTCACATGGTTCGACTGGTAAAGTCGCATCTTTACAAATGAAGGTTCTTCAACTAGTCTATGAACCACTACCAATTGATAAATGTTTAATTAACATTGATAAGACTACTTCAAGTGATGGGAAGGAAGACAGCAAAAAGCGAGGGCGGAAATCTAAAGATGGGAATCCTAAATTGAAGTTGAAGCGTCAAGATGCTGACTTGAAAACTTTCTATAATCCTAATTGTGATGAGGAAACACAAATGTTTTAATTTGTAAATGTTTTAATTTGTAAATGTAACTTGAAAGTTTCTATTCTGAATGTAAATAAACGTGATCTGGAACATGTGTCTGTTTTGTTGTTCTAAGCAAAATTAGCGGGGTGATGCGTTTAATGTTAATGGAATTAAAAGATGACAGATTTTCGTCTATTCACTGATCGCACAATGTGTGTCGCTGGACCAAGTCAGTCCGGTAAAACTACATTTGTAACTCAATTGCTACAATATAGAAATGAAATGTTTAACAAGGAAATTAAGAAAGTCAAATGGTATTATGGAATATTTCAACCACAACTACATTCTGCACTTCGCCAGAAAGGTTATGAGGTGAAGCAAGGGTTGCCATCAACTGAGGATATCAAAGCAGGTGACTTACTAGTATTAGATGATCTATTACGAGAAAGCAAATCTTCAAAGGATGTAACTGAAATGTTCATTCAAACTGCACATCATAGGGAAGCTTTTATTATCTACATCACCCAAAACATCTTCGATGGAGGGAAAGAGCAAAGAACTAGAAGTTTGAATACACATTATTTGGCAATATTTAAAAAATCCAAGAGATAGCAGTCAGATACATCATCTCAGTAGACAGATATTACCTCAACAACCTAAAGTACTTTCAAAAATATATGAAGATGTAACAAAGAAACCACATGGCTATCTATTTATTGATCTAACCCAGGAATGTCCGGAACGACTTCGATTTCGAACAAATATCATACCTAATTCCGTTGAACCAATGACAGTTTTCTCGGTTCACAGTTAGTTTTAAGCAATGTACTTTGTTGCCTTATTATTTTCAAACATGTCGTATTCAAAGATGGTAGTCATTCCTCAAGAGGAGTATGCATAATTGACTACATTACAAAGTGCACAGGAAGTCAAAAATATAGATCAACCTATTACGAATCAACTTAAGGAACTAACACAAAAGGATATGGAAATTCAGAAGATTAAGGATCCCTATCGACGAATGCAGTTAGCAGCTGAAAACATTGACGAGAGGCGACAGATTCGTGACAAGTTGGGACGATTTATAACCTTGTCAACACCTCGACCATATCGTGTGCGTGCTGAGCGATTATTTGACTTCATTGATCCACATGTGAAGTTCAATGAGAGAGGGGAGATAATAGATGAAACAACTGGTGATGTTATTAGAAATAGTCACATAGATGGTCTTCTGCAATATGCTGTCAGAGATGTAAGGCGAAAACTACGTACGCCACAAGGGTGGACATATTTTCAGAAAATTTTATCTGATCAAAATGTACCTCACAATATTATTGGAGGACCGACTGTGAATGAATTGGATAAGGGTCACTTACAAGATGGATCAAAGAGTAAAACACCCACGATGGCGGTCACGCGAGAGCTTCATGATCCCGATGATCTGTAACCAAAAAGAGCTACTAGGCGCTCAATGCGTGTTGCGAAGGAGTATAGTAAATATTAAGCAAATATGAATTAAGCCTTGCCTCTCTCATATCATGTCGTTACAAAAATTTTGCTGTTGTTTGAAATCTGCGCTCGAAGGTAAAGCAGAAGAGGGCATAGAGGTTGATATCAATTGTTTTAGCAGTTGCTGTGGGAGTAATACGCGTGCAAATCAGAACAAAGACGATGAGTACAGCAGTGAAACTCAGAAAGATTTATTACGACTTAAATCATCCCGCAAGTTTCAGTCGTCCGGAGGTTCTAGCTCGTGCAGCAGGTGTGGGAATAGAGAAAGTCAAGAAGTGGTTGAGGAGTCAACCGACTTACACTCTTCACAAAAATACGAGAAAGCGGTTTCCAACAAGAAAATATGTTGTTAACAATATAGATAGTCAATGGCAAGCGGACTTGGCTGACATGCAACAGATATCACAGTACAATGATGGCTATAAGTACATCTTAACCGTAATAGATATTTTATCTCGCTATGCTTGGGCACGTGCGCTGAAATCTAAACGAGGACCAGAAGTTGAAGCGGCTTTTCAGAGCATTTTCGATGAGGGGCGTGTTCCGCAAAGAATACAGACCGATCAAGGGAAGGAATTCGAAAACTCTCATGTTCGAAGTCTCCTTAAAAGTCATAATGTGGAATTGTTTAGTGTCAAAAGTGCTTATAAAGCTGCCATGGTTGAGAGGTTCAATCGCACACTGAAGACAAAAATATGGCGCTATTTCACTGCAAAAAATACACATCTTTGGGTAGGTGAGCTGCAGAAATTTGTTAAGAATTACAATGAAAGCTACCATCGAATCATTAAGATGAAACCAGTTGATGTTACCCCAGATAATGCGATGGATGTATGGCTTCGATTGTATGATAAGAAAGCGAAAAACATTTCCAATGAAAAGAAAATTAATGTTGGTGATAGAGTTCGGATTTCAAAGGTTAAGTCTACATTTGAGAAGGGGTATCTACCTAATTGGACTGAAGATGAGTTTTTTGTGGATGAAGTAAATACAAAATTTAGACCCACCATGTATAAATTAATAGATTACCATGGCAATCCAATTGAAGGAAAATTTTACTCTTATGAATTGCAAGTAGTAGACAGAAGTGAAGAGGTGTATATGATTGACAAAATAATTAGGAGGAAAGGTCGTGGCAATCAAAGGAAATATCTAGTTAAATGGAAAGGATATCCTGATTCATTCAATAGCTGGATAACGCACCAGGATCTACAAAATGTGGAGGTGGGAGACACTCGTAACTTTTAAGCTAATATAGCATGTGACTTCTTCCATATATGAGTTTAACATGTCTACTAACTTCAACATCATTCTTCCAAGCAATAGCAACCCCAAGATATTCCCAAGTAACAAACCATCTCTATACTCTGTTGAATTCGCTAATCCAATTACTCTGCATGGACCCCATGAAGTTGCTCTAACTGAAATTACTTATTACAACGATATCAGTTTGCTAAAGAACAACTATTTTGAATTACATAAAGAAGTGCGAGAGAAGGATGATTGCTTTCGCATATTTCAAAATAGTCTACATGGTACATGGGCTTTTCATCATCTAACTTTACATCCTTTTTCAACATCTTTACCATCTGTCCAAAACATGATTAAAATTCAAAAGGCATTTGCAACGTCAACTTTTGATTCTAAGGTTCCCACAATGAGCTTGCAAGATACAGAAAAGGAAATCGGTAGAATGTTTGAACGAATAAATGATCTCTTCAAGCTGACTTTGAATAAATTCTACAAACCAGTCATAAAGGGGTCAACAAAATTGATGAAGGAAGGGAAGCATGTTCTTCTTGTATTAGGTAAGGATTTGAGTCATACTTTGGGGTATTCCAGAACAACGTTCTCATCAAGGTATTGGTACAATGGACGTGGGTGGAATTCGGAGAGGAAAGTTACTGATTTTAAATGTAGAATTGTGCCATTGTATGCATTACAAAAAAGGAGCATCCGAGTAAAAATAAATTTGAGGTCATTAGAAGTGTTGAAGACTTTGCAAGAAAGTTTCAAGGATCAGTGCCAGAAACGTTAATGACTTGTGAATATAAGAAAGAGAAAGTAACTTTATTTACTGTTGAAACGGAGGCAGAATTTATTGTTTTTACTAAAAAGACACCATTGGAAAAGTCTGAGTCCGCTGTTATTGAATTTGGATCTGAAATGATTGGGATGTTTAAGGGCCTTGAAAGCGCACCTTGGTTGACAGAATTAAATGATACATTCAAGGTTCAATTGTCCTCTTCTAAACTCAAAGCATCAACAAATGCTTCATGGGATGTCCACGTATACAGCGAAGACATATTGGGTGATGAATTGTCTACTTCCAGTGTAAAAAGAGTTAATTTGAACATTGAAAGCTTGAAAACGCCATCTGAATTGTGTACAAAGTTAAATGAGTTTGGTGTATTTTACCTTGATGCAGATGAATATCACTTTTCTTATGACCCACAAAAAAAACGCATGATTCTAAAGGTAGGAAAGAACTCTCTTATCAAGCTGGATAGCGTGTTAACGACCACATTGGGATTCTCAAAATCAACTATTTATGAAGGCACATCAATAGACGATACAGCCCCATCACTAGAGCGTGATATAAGTAACTTATACGTCTATTGTAACATTATTGAATATACAAGGGTTGGCGACATTGAGGCCCCACTTCTGCGCACATTTCCTCTCTCATCCGTAAGGAAGCAACTAATCAATCGAGAATTTTTTAACACAATGTATCTACCAATCAGCCGAAATTTCATCAATAGAATTGACATATCAATTCATGATGACGCAGGAGAAGTAGTACCGTTCTGTGGTGGTGTTACTGTTTTGACCCTACATATTAGGTCACGAGAATAAGGCTTTACGCTATTGTGACTTCCATAGTTATTCAATAGTCATAATGACAGGCATTTACAGTAGACCATCATATCAGAGCGGTCATCCCGTGTTTGTTGGAGGTAGACGACAAGTTGGAGGAGGCATATTCGGTGCACTAAGACGTATGGTTCTTCCAACACTCAAAAAGTATGGCGTACCAATCATGAAGCGTGTTGGAAGCAGGGCTTTAGATTTTGGTGCAAATGTTGCAGCTGATGCGCTTCAAGGTGAGGATATCGGTGAATCTTTGAAAATGCGCGCGCAGCAATCTGCCATAGACGCATTAGATGATTTAACAAAGACGAGACGTACAGTTCGGAAGAAGCGTAGGAAGTCAAGACAAGTTGGATCCGGTCGAGTTACTAAGCAAAGACGCAGGAAAAGTAAAAAGCCGACTAGAGCAGGC
Organism: Prostheceraeus crozeri; assembly: GCA_907163375.1. Taxonomy (NCBI): domain Eukaryota; kingdom Metazoa; phylum Platyhelminthes; order Polycladida; family Euryleptidae; genus Prostheceraeus; species Prostheceraeus crozeri. The sequence goes on along the minus strand of CAJQUW010016012.1, from coordinate 444,697 downwards.
TGTTCTAAATCTAGACGTCGAGTGAAAACAAGAAAGCGCAAACGAAATTCCACAGCGACTAGAAACAAGTCAAAACGAAGGAAGACAACATATTTGTAAAGCTAATACGATGCAGAGTATCAATTCGGCTTTGTGTTTCTTCGATTCTCCCCCTCATCAGACAGACATCATCTCCTCAACAATTGTAGACATAGTCCCCACAAAAAATATCGATGGTAACCAGCAGCCTATTCAGTTTGATATACCTGCCAATCCTCAAGATTATATTGACTGTCAATCCACTGATTTAGAATTGTGTATACAAATTAAGAAGACTGATGGCACAAATATCGATTCATCCAAGGATAAAGTGGGATTAGCAAATCTTCCTATTGCCAGTCTGTTCTCAGATGTGTATATAATATTGAATGACAAACAGATTGAAGGAGGGGATCGAGCATATCCATATGGAGCATATATACATACAATGACTCAATTTCAAAAGCAAGCTAAACAGTCACACTTGCAAGTTTCTGGGTGGTATGATGATCAGCAAGGGAAATTTGATGATGTCTCAAATACAGGGTTGAAAAGACGAATGGATTTAACAGCGGATTCAAAGGAATTACACTTGAAAGGACCTGTCTATCTTGATTTCCTTCGTCAATCTAGATATCTGCTATCACAGGTTAAAATGCAAATAAAATTTATTCGTGCAAATCCTGAGTTCGCGTTAATGGTTTTTGGAGCTACAAACTATCAAGTCAACATAAGTAATGCCGTGCTCAATGTAAGGCGAGTAACAATGAACCCGTCAGTCATCAACGAGCATGCGACAGGATTGAGGAAAAACAATGAAATATATCCAGTTAATCACAGTGTGTTGACAAACTTCACAATTGGTGCGGGATCATCCTCACATGCCTACCCAAATCTTTTTCCCACTGCAATGCCAAAGGCGGTGTATATCACATTTGTGGGAAATGAGGCATTCATTGGTGCTTTTGAAAAGAATCCATTCAATTTCCAACACTTTAATGTTAGCAAACTAGCACTCTATCAGGATGGGAAATTTGTATCTTGCAAAGCATATGAGCCTAATTTCAAAGATGGTAAATTCGCACGTGAATATGGTTCTACTTTCACCGCCCTCAACATGTTTAATACAGATGATTCAAATGGAATTACAATGGATATGTACAAGAATGGCTACTTCTTCATTATGTACAACCTCACAGCAGATGCAGATCTAGGTGGTGAAAGCGTAGGAGTTACAAAGCCTGGAAATCTACGACTGGAGGTATCATTTGAGTCACCTTTGAAGAAAACAATTACTTGTCTCATTTATGCTATCTATGATAGCAAAGTTGAGATAACAAGAATGAGAGACGTGACTGTCAGCTATCAGAGATGAGTAACTTAAACAACATAGAAATCTTGAGGAAAATGAGGAAAGCTCATCCCTACTCCAAGACAATATTTCTCAATGTCTTTTCTAGAGATAATTTACCTGATTCAATTCCTTTCTATCCTTGTTCGCTTATCATCAATACGGATACCAACAATCTTCCCGGAAAACATCGGATTGCTGTATACATCAATCGTTATAAAGTGGCCGAATATTTTGACTCTCTTAATCAACCTCGTTTACATGATATCGCATTATGGATGAACAGGTTCTCCTGGACTGTTAGGAAAGTGACATCGTTCCCACTTCAAAGTAATACATCTCTAATGTGCGGTGGCTATGTACTCTATTTTGTCAATGAGAGACCATTGAAAAATAACCGTAAAAGTGCTTTAGAACTATTTTCAAAAAACTGTGATAAAAATGATGTAATTCTTACTAAATATGTCGAAACAGTTTTGAAATAAAGTTTTATGTTGTACCATTAACTTGCTCTCTTTTTTCCAAAACAAGGGTTTATAAGGAAAACAAAAATATGTTTATATTTCATTATCTATTCACATATATACAAAATCTACAATTTGGTTTTCATGAAACATTTTTTCAAATCACATATGATGGGAGGCACATCACTTATGTCTTTAATGCCGGTTATCACAATCTTTCCATTATAGAACACATGAACATGATATGGATGCCAGTTAGTCAATTGAGCTGCTGGAAATAACTCCACTTCATAAGTTAGATTATGTGATGATGTAACTTTACGGAAATCATAGTGATAGTGTAATTCACATAACACGGTCATTGTCTTCACTTTCCAATCAGATAATGAATCACCAAGTAAATGTTCCAAAGTAAAGTGTAGATATGAGAGATCACCCTCCATGACCCTTCCAATACATTGGATTGTTCCATTTGGAAAGAATAGGATAGTGAGAGATCTATCCTTCCTCTGAATCCTCCATATTAACATTGAGGGTCTTCCAAGATGTAAGCTCGTTGTCGGCTTCAATTTGCGTTTTATCAGTAACCATTGTTTTCGGTTGGGTATATTCCTCTCGATCTCTTGTAGATTGAGTTTTGACTTTGCTTTTGTAGTTAACATCCGATTTACAACTTCCAACCGTTTGATGTCCTCCATCTTTAATGAATGACGTTATCTGTGGTAGTATCTCCCTTGTTAAGGTTTCCCATGTGACGTCACTGAAACGAAAAAATTGATATTCAACATCTTCACGTTTTGGTGAACAGACGTATAGTTTGACTGATGAATCACACTTTATCCATACCTTGTCATCGAGAGGAATCTTGATCCGAGTCTTATGGTTGTCAATGAGATCCGCAAAGTCTTTCAGTGAAGGCAATGAGTCAATACTAATGCAAACGCCACGATGTTTTCGATCACTATTTGCTATTGAATGACGAAATGCTATTCTTTTAGAATTTGTTATGTGAACGTTTTGAACGTCACTAAGTTTCCATGTTCTAATGTAATGAGGCATGTTCCGAAAGCTATGTTTCAAATTTAGGTTTAATGTTTGCCTAAAGTTTGTTATTTTATTAGCTCAACATATCGGAATGATGTTGAGTACAAATTCTTCACATATTCATTCACATTAGGACTACCTATTTATTAGTAATCATTTCTACATATCGGAAAGATGTAGAAATTTCAATTTTAGTAAGACTACTTATGTATTAGTAAGTGTTGCTACATGTCGGAAGATGCAGCAATCGCAAGATCTATTACAAGTGGAATATTATATTGTTTTTATTTAGACTTATTCTACATCACCTGTGACAGGAAGGCATCTCCTTCTCTTCGACGGTGGGGGAAGACCTAGGCTGTAGTGTCCATATGGTAATGATAAATTTTTATCCAGCCAACAGCGCTTATCCTCCCAAAGTGAAAGACCTCGCTTCCTAAATGATTTTGTGCTAACTATGTGATTTTTTGAATTTATAATTGTCATATCTTCAGTTGTATCATTCTCACTATAATAGACACTCCTATAGTCATTATGTTTCAATTTTTTAACTGCTGCTCTCTGAATTCCTTTTGCACGTTTGATGCTATGATTCGTAGAGTCTAGATATTTCATTGAATACATTTTCGGTTTTAGTAGGATCATTTCCTCAAGCAACTTTCCAGCGCACTCATCCTTAAAACAACCTAATCTAGCTTTGTTTGTAGTTGAGTATAGTCGGTGATGACTATCATAGTTTGAAGAGTCAAACTTTTCACCGAAGTATAGAAGTATATCTTCCAGACGGACAGATGCTGATGTGTATAAACATAGGAAGAAACTGTCGGTATCACCTCCACAAAGCCGCGTTCTATTTATCAGTGGACACCCTTTTAGATCATTGTAATATAATTGATACATTTCCAACTTACTATAGTCAAGTACTGCTTGACCAACATATATTAATTTATTTAAAACTATTGAAGGTTTGTACATTTCCATACCAACCAGATCTTCATCAAATATTTTGTGTTGAACATAGAGAGGATGATTTGACAATTTCAGTAGTTGTTTCTCATTGTTGACTAGTTTAAATTTTTTCCTTCTCCTTACATTTTCCATTGTTTTACCATATAAAGAATTATTTTTCAATTTGTAGAATGACTTTTCGAAGTCAGTGTTTGATTGAGCCCTCTTTTGAGAGTTCATATCAATGTATGTTTTTAACCAAGGCTTTTGTGTGAATTTTATGCCACTATAAATCTTCTTGATTCTCATGCCCATGGTCAAGTAAAATTTTAAAATTGAGTAGTGGACTACATAATTTTCCCTATCAAATTGATGGAGCAGAAGTTTCTTGATAGAAGAAAAATGTGTATTTGGTCTTACTTTTTCATATAGATTTTTCATATAGTGTGAAAACATTCTCTTTTCAATCATCTGCATTTCTGGAGCTAATGGGAAATCGGCAGTGTCATCATGAATGGCTGCAGGATACTCTAAATCTAAATCAAAAATGTAGCCGATTTCACCATCATCATCTATATTTTGAACATTTTCTTCAATTATAAAATTATCTAATTCACTTTCATTCAACCATTTGAAATTTGAGTGGGGTAGATTCCTACTGAGTGAAGAACCGTAAAGGTTATTAACATCTAAGTATGTCAAATGTCGACTTTCATGTGTATTATTTCCCAATTCTTCAATGCGTGCACGCGCTCGGTGAATGTTGGTGAAAGTCATACCCCTCAAATTCCTCGCTCAAATAGATTGTACATATTTTCATCTTGTATGTAGTGTGGGGGATCATTGGAAGAGAAATTTAGTGCTGAGGTAAAGCTAAGATGTGGGAGACTGACAAAATGTACAGGGTCGACCTCATCCTCACGTTGACTCAATGCTCTAAACACTTCAAATATGTCTGCCAACAATAAAACATCTAACTTCAGATATGCCAGCATGTAATCACCAAATGTGCTACAATTAAATTCAATCCATGCCTTGTTAGCGTGTTCATATTCACTATCGGAACAGTGCTCACGAGTAAGATCATTATAGAATTCAAATTGTGGTGGTAGACAGTCTTCCGTCAACGTGTTTAAGTTTTTGAAGTATGAATATGGAAACACTCCCTTCTGATATAAAACATTATCACTTAATTGTGGAAATTCTACCCTTAATGTCTCTACATGCTCATACGTTTGCAAGCCCTTGGCTAATTCACTCAAGGATGCACTTAGAAATTGATATGAGTCTAAGAATTTTAGTTTAAAGTATACTGTCTTCCCTTTGTATTCATTTACAGGGACACTGGCGGATAAAGTTATATATTTTTCAGCAGTTGCTGCTACAACATCTAATTTCCAAGATTTCATTCTTCCAATCGCTTTATAGCAAACGATGTGACTATCATAATTTTTAAAATTGTGGAAAAATATGGGGAGCTCCCGTCTGTTAAGTCTTAACCGGAGATTGCATTTCCTACATAATGTTTGCCTATATCGTCCGGTGATATGATCATGATCACGAACTTTTATGACTTCATCGCTGAATTTCAATTTACATTTGTTGCAACATTCCGCATTCTCATGGCGTGCTTTTTCATCCGCTGACAGTGACATTGGCTGCCTAGTTGTTGCACATTGGTTGTCATATAAGTCTTGGGCTACAGTTTCTAAGTGGTGCAAGAAACCAATAATGCAATTTTCTCCCTCAAAGAGGTAATACTTGTTTTCAAATTTCGATTGAAGGGCATTATGCCAGACATGATAAGCTCCAATGGCCGCAGGTTTATGTATTTTATTATCAATGTAGCACTCTATATCTGCATAAATTACTAAAGGAGGACTTAGTTGATATTCCATGCTACTTGTTAGTACTTTTAGATCCGATGGCATTTTTTCTATTTGTGCTTTTCCTCGAATACAAAACTGGAAGTGTCGTTCTAGTGTTGTCTTATATGTGAATGACTGAGTACATCTTTCGCAGAAGTATTTATGTCTTTTTAAAGTTCTCCTATGTAATCTTGACAGCTTTGGAATTCCACAATAGTGTGCTGCTCCATTGTTTAGAATTAGCAAAATATTAACCGTTTGCCTACCAGTAAAGTTACTATTGTAACGAACACCTTTGAGTCCATTTTCATAAAAGTGAATGTTAATTTTAATATCATTATTTTTCTCAAATTTTGGAATATCTTTATTTGATACTGGTGTGGAAATGCCTTCCATATTTAGCTCAGATGTCCACTCACTATATGATTTTACTTCATTCCTTGAATAAGGTACTTCATTATAATGCAATATTGATAAAACTGCATATAGGAAGCAATCATTTGCATTTGAATTAACATTAATGACAGCTTTAGAGTTTTTTAACTTCTTTGGTAGAGGAAATGATTGTCCACCTGACAGTATTGGACTTGTTATTACATTGAACTCTAGATTTTGTACATCATCTACAATCCAATTGCTACCCTTTTTTGTGAAGGCTTCAATATGATTTATTAGACTATTTAGATGATCCTGAAACCAAGCATCATAGTCATAAATATAGTTTGAGGATGATGAGGTAAAGTGTGCGAGAAAAGTTTCTTCTTCTTGAGGATTAGAACGGACATAACGAATTTGTGCAATCAGACGACCACGCAATTGATAGCTCCTTAGTAAGTCAGACACTAAATTCCCTAACATGGAACGCATGCTTTCTAAGATTGATGTTATGTCCAAAGTAGGTGTTGTTGGCGTGATATCATATACACGTGCATGGCCATTGAGTGCGCTTTCGCTGAGACTAACAGTTCCATAGTTATTATGCATATTCATCTCACTATTGTATTATGTACATTCATATGCTGTCGAAATCTACTTATAGAGTTATACGTTTTGCCACACCGAGAGCAGTATTGCATAAAGTTTTGTATGTTAGTTGAAGCGCTGGTTGTTGGCTTAGAAGTAGATCTATTTTGATTATTTGAATTTGACTCTGTTATGCTATCATTCGGTTTATTATTGCATACAAGTTTATGCCTCTTAAGATTATCCATCCTATTCGTCTGATATGGACACTTGCTACATTGATACGTTTTTCCTAACTTACAAAATTTTTCATGTCGTTGCAAATTGCCTATGAGAGTGAACACTTTTCCACACTTGGTACAGACAACCATGATTATTGATGAGGATTGAAATTAGCAAGCCCTTATATACATCTACCATCTAATGACGTCAGCGTCATCACCAGCCAATACCATATGTTCCGATCTGTTGTAAAGACAAAACACATACAATTTCAACAATTATTTTTTTTCAAAAAAGAAGAAAATAGAAGTTAAAGTAATAAAGTTACAGTTTAACACATTTGACAATACCACTATGGTAGAGTTTTAGGTGACTGCAGCTGTCACTACAGCCACCCAAATCGTCCATCCTCGTAAGGCGCACTCTTCTGATGCCATTTTGGGAGCATTCGAGGTGCACAAGCGTTTCTTTGTTATGCTGTTGGCTGGTGGTTACTTGGGAGGCCAACAGGAGGTTTGATTGAGTAATATTTCTTAGAGACTCAATCAAACCTCTATTGTCCTCCTTCAACTTAGCCTCGCGGACCTCAACCTCCTTTAGGCGCTCTTGGCAACGACGGAGTTGCACCTCAACGTCTTGTACCTCGTGTTGTACCTCTTCTGCTGTCGCGTCGAGATCGACATCGTAATGCCGAACAGGGAGAGCAGCTGGAGGTGCGGGCGCAGCCAAAGACAATCAAAAAGCGCAGCCAAAGTTATCTTTGGGCGCAGCAGCGTGAGGGGAAGGATCTGCGGCTGGGATCGGAGAGGAAGGAGCTGCGGCTGGGATCGGAGAGGAAGGAGCTGCGGCTGGGATCGGAGAGGACGGAGCTGCGGCTGGGATCGAAGAGGAAGGACGCAGTAGAGATAACGGAGCCAGTGTCATCATCGGCGATAAAGGAAGGCGCACACTCCAGCTCGGAGAAGCCTGGATGTGGCTGAATGACACCTCCTCCTGAGATGCACACATCGCGGAGTCCTGTAATCGAAAGAAACAATTGTTTATCATCTATTTAGCATTTTACCATTGATGAGATACAAAAGTGAATTTCTCTTTCCTCCGGCTGGATTGTGACCTTCTGACCGGTTCCAACCTCTGTCTCACGGGGCAACGAGTCATTCTAAAATATAAATCAATCTATTACAAACAAAAAACATATTTTAATAGAAAATTCTGTACTCATGCAGTTGACCAACTTTGATACTTACATTTGTAACAGGATCATCATCCTCATCGGAAGAAGATGTCGGGGAAGAAGTCGCTGACGACGTTTCTTCATCAGATGAAGTCGCTGACGAGGTTTCATCGTCCTCTGATGAGGACTCCCGAATAGGAGGATACGGCTTTTCCTCATTATCTTCCACCGATGTACTGGTCGCTGGCGTCGAAAGGAAACTTCGATGCTTCCTGAGGGACAGCGATCGCACAACCTGCAGAGAAAAATAATATAACATGTTCGCAACTCATTGAGAAGCATACATGTTCTTGGAAATACTTCATGCATTGAGAAATATTATTGACAAATAACTAAACAATGACACTTACGGGACTAGGAAGACACTTCTTCTCCGGTGTAGGCAAACGGGGTATATTGTTCACACCTGTAAACAGCTGAAGAAAAGATCATATTCAATTTCACATAAAGAGCTAATGAATAACTTTAATACTTACATTTCTCAAGCATTCAGCCGCTTTCTCCTCTTCAAAACTGACACAAGTCTGTTGAGGCAACTCACTCTGAAATGTTGTGACAATGTTGAAATACTTTTTACATGGTAGAATAATTAATGGAGTAAATGTATTCTCACATTTTTAGTGACGATCTTATTTTGAATTAAGACCTTGGTCTTCTTAGGAGGAGGCATCTCATCATTATCCTGAAATATTTCAACGATATATGTTTTTATGCATAGTGGACCAATAATTTATTTATTCGGTTTTAAGAAGCTATCCTTTGAAGGTATTATGTATGATTGGCAGAACTCACCTCAAAATCATTTAAGGTGTCATCGATGAACTGTCGTGACTTGGGGGCTTTCTTTGGGACTCGGGACTTGACGGGTTTCTTTATTGCGGTAGGCTCCTCCACCTGTGAAAGGACACCTTCCATCGGCCTCTCCTTGTTAAATAATCGCTCCAACCTCCTCTTTTCAACCTTTGAGGTGAGGTTGATGCCCTTCCTCCCATTTTGCTGAGCACATGGCGTGTGCTTTTCAATGAATGCCTTAGAGGCTTCGGTATTTGCCTTTTCATTGCTCCATTTATAGGACTTACAACTTAGACAGTACAGATACGTACAGTCACTTTTGAAGAGGCAGTTCTTGTGACCGCTCTTATTAGCATGACGCACGGGCAATTGACACGTTTCACAGAAGTGAAAAATTAGGCGCTGTCGTGCAAGACTCTCTTGTCGGACCATCTCTATGGAGGAAAAAAAATTTGATTATAATTTTATCTCTTATTAAATGAGAACTCATTTATATATCATCAACAAAACTTTATGAAGTACTACCTTGATATTGAATACATCTTAGAAAGAAATTGAAACCGAAAGTCGAAAGTTTAATTTTCATTCGAAAACGGTTTGCTCATAGAAAGAGTTGAAATTTACAAGTAGCTGTCTTGAAATTATTTAATTTCGAAATTAATTTAATGGAATGAAAGTGAAATTTCGAAAATTTCAACCAATCCTCAATTTGTTTAATTAAACAAGCTTGAATTTTATACATCTGTTAGCAGATGACAGACTGAATATTTAAAATGGATGAAGGCTTTATTTAGGTATCTTTTTATTTATTTACAAACTGTGAAAATCTTGTTGATTCAAATACACTTACATTTAAACTGATATATTCATGTCTCTCGATCAATGACTTAATATAGGATGAAAAATTAAAAAAAACATGGTTAATAATATAACATAAAGTGTTCCTATCCTAAAGACCAAAGCTTCTATATTTAAGGCTATTTGGTTATAAAAACTTAATAATGTTCCTACTCCCGAATATCCTATAAAGTAACACAACATGACAATGAAACTCACTTCAGAATTGTAATAAGAACCGGAGAACGGAGGAACGAAGAACGACGTCTGCTATGGACACTGAATAATTTGAAAATGAGTGAAAATTTGTTGTGTACAACTTCTTCATATATGAAATTGACAAAGCAACTATGAACAAAGACCTTATGACATCACATCCTGGAATTGGTACGGTTAAACAAAATTGATAACTCAAACAAGAATTGGAACAGCTGGTTTATTTTTAACCTTAGAAATGGAAGTGCCATCATATGTGTTGAAAGATTTCTACATGTAAACAGTAGAGTGAATTCAAAGTAATATGAACTGATGGACTGATGTATTATTTGATATACATGTTATTATTAATAGTCATATAATGATTCATATTTGAAGATATAAAACGTGTGATTTGAATAGAACATTAAATTTGAATTAAGCGCTAAATTTCGCAAATTCAAATTTCGCGCCAAAATGTCAATAATCAAATTTAAAGACTTTTTTCGAAAATTTGAATTTCGCGCCAAAATTCAAATAATCAAATAAATACTAGGGTTAGGGTTAGGGTTAAGGTTAGGGTTAGGGAAGCAAGAAGAGTATCTATGGCACCCGGAACCCATGGGTAACTTTGAAAATTTGTAAACTTAGTCATTTTTGTAAAAAAACTTGGAATTTTTTCAAGTTGCATACAAATGCATACAACTAGGATTTTTCATCAAATGGGTACATACAATATATCATTCGAATGCTCTTTTCATGCTGATTCTAATGGTGCATTGTATGACACATGTATGACATATAACTAGAGAGCTACATGTCTTTAAAGAATGGGCTAAAAACTTAGTGAATTTAAAAATCTAACATTTGTCTGCTTGCATACAGTTGCATGCAACTAGGATTTTCCCATCGAATAGGTACATCCCTTATATCATTCGAAAGGTCTTTTCATTCTCATTCTTATGGTGTCGTGTATGACACATGTATGATATCATCCTGGACTGCTACAAGCATTTTAAAATTAACAACATAACTGTTTCTTTAAAAGTTATATGTTTAAAAGTTTTTTGTTTCAATTCAGTTATTGAACATCATTAATTGTAGATAGTTATTCCCCTTTCCCATTCAGACCTTAATTGAAGACCGATTTGTGAAATGATAAAACAAGTCTGTTCATATATACAAATGAATATTAAATGAAGAGATTAAGAAAAAAACACACTAAATGTCATCAAGGTAAGGAAAGGGTACAAGTTTTTTCAAGTCCACTTGCACATGGATCCTGGTCTTTTCGGGCGCACAGGGACAGCGACGTGGTGTGTCAAGGTCGATGACCGAAAATTCGAGAGCGGTTGTGAGGTTCCGCTCGTTCGGCTCCATTCGCATGAAGACCCGTTTCGTGTGGTATTTTTTCGGGGCGTTCTTCACTTTGACCGTGACCCTTCCATAAAGTGGCGTTCGCATGGACTTCTTATTCATGTGACGCATCGTCTCGATTGATACGTCACTATCCTCACCATCATCACTCGAGTAGTCGGGCGATGCAGGGGCTTGGGTGAACACTACCGGCTCATTTGGTGTTGTCGATCGCTCCATCGGAGATTGGAGAGGTGTATTGGTACGTTCCACTGGCGAAGTGGTACGATCAGCAGTACCGTTCTCAACTGCGGCTTTCTGTTTGCGATCCATTATGACTTGTAGATTTAAAATAATTGTAACTTGTAAACGTGAGGATTAGAACCTTTGATAAGAATTGGTACAAACCTCGGACTTATATACTTTTTAAACAAAGGAAATCCTAACAGCCAATCAGAGAGGTACCGAACTTCCCTAAAGAATATATAACTATATAAAGGATGTCATTGTTCCAAACTGTTAAGTACTTATCCTCAACGTTCCATAACAAGAAGCATGTCCTCAAAACCACTATTTTATTTTCAAAATGACAGCCAAGTCATTATGGGAGGTCAGTTGGACATGACCATGCATCTCTGTTGCGGCTGCAAAGTGGCCCTGTGGAAAACCTTGACTGTGTCAGCACTTCAAAGGCGGAGTGGACTGCCGGTGAAGTGTCCGGTACACGAGTGTGACCATGACTTTAGTAACAATCAGACATTTCATGAATGGTGTGATGACTTCCTGAAGATCATGGAGTCGCCTGAGGGACGTGATCTGTACCCATCCTTTATTTTTCATGCTTAAATTAAACTTACATTGTAAATCTCTTGTCTTTTTCATTTTAAACATAGTTCTGGAATTGGTTTTCTTATTGGGGAGCAACTAAATCATAGCTGCACAGTAAAGTTTCACATCTAAATAGTGCTACATTTAAAATAATTGTCACAATAGTCGCAATTGAGCAAACCCATTCAAAATCAAACAACGGACGTCTATCGGTAAGTACCCAAGTGCTCAGAACCAAACCACACAAGTTCGATCATAGACGTTCCGAAACACAGTGTACTCAACCGATTGTACCAAACACATGTACCTATCCAGTAAAACAGATCTCATACTTGTTCCTATTCATAACACTGAATTATGCATGTACCTATCCATGTTCCTATTGATAACACTGAATTATACATGTACCTATCCATGTACCTATTGATAACACTAAATTTTACATGTAGCTATCCATGTACCTATCCCTCGCAAGTAGGGCACAGTTTTCACTACTAATGGGTGATTCAAAATTCGTATCCAATGAGTTATTATCTAATACATGGATTCCCTTCAGCAAATGACATTGTAATGCGTACTAATGTGAAAAGATCTTTGTCGCTCAAGGAATTACATGATCATCTGGATGTTGCACGTACTGGGTCATTGGCCTCAGAAGGTTTCTTAAAAAAGACCGATGTTGGCTTTGAAATGTTGCGAATAGACAAGCAAGTCAAATCAATATCTGAGTATGGTCAAGGTGAACGAGTTCATTTCAAGCATGGTGGAAGTGGTGTATCGTTTTACATGGATTTGAGACCTGTCAACTACTACGATTACAACTCTACGACAAATGAATTCACGGTAACCAATGATCAGACATGTCAGGCCAGCAGTGAACTTGAATTTGTAAGAGATCGTTTGAAAATGATTGAGGCTGTCACTCACATGACTGTATTGCTATTTTCTAATGCGAATGATGACAACATATTGAAGATGACAACGCCGCCGCATTTTACCCTCGAACCTAATGGATCACGTGTATCGGGACTTGAGGCTCAATCCATTTTGCGACTCAACAACGTCGAAGGATCTTTACATGACCTGTTGGGTATTGACGTCAATGTCAGTCGAGAAGTATGCCAACAGAAAGGCAGAATTTGAAGGAACTCATTCAAAAATCTCATCAACAAGATTGGTTCCAGCGAATGAAATTGGACAAAGATGAATTGATGAAGAAACTAAATGATGCATGCATGTCAGAGGGTTTTGATCTACAAGCATAAACAGATTACGGAGTTGATTTAACTGATGTTTTAATTTCTGTAGCATCTCCAATGTCTTGCTTTATTCCAACATGTTTATTCCTCTTACTCAATTGTTTATTTTTTCTTTTCACTCTGAATCATTAACCGGCACTGCTAAATGTATACAAGGATAATAAATACTTGGAAGATGCCCTGGTTAGTCATGATAAGATATTTTTGAGTTGGAAAGAGCCAGGAGTTTTTTAGATGTTAATTATTATTATAATTAGTTATGATGTACAAAATTTTTCGATTACCATCCAGTAATCATCTTCAGGTACAAAAGACTAGGGTTAGTAGAAGTTTGAAATATGAGGAATTTGAAAATGATATTTACAATGAGATGATGATAATTTACAATGATATGAAAAGATATGGCAATTTACAATGATATGATATGATAGGATGTAGATATGAGCAGGTTGTACTGGATCATATATCTTTACCAGTAGCAAAAATTGACCTGACAGCACGATTGATGAATTCTATGGTAGATGAGGTAGTGAAAAAATGAAGTTATTATTAATAAAAAAGGAAATCACGGTAACTGTCAAGTTCAGCTCTACTATTTATTTTAGGTTTATGTTTATTAATAATGAATGCTTCACGTAGTGAAGCATATTTGTATTGTCATGATCGTGAGCCAGAATGTCAATAATAAGGTCGGAATGTTGTACTTGACATGTTCTAATATGCTTAAATACGGAAGATGAAGGATTTGTGGTATGTTCTTTGAAGCGGACGTGAAGAGGTCGTGGTACTGCCAATATGAAATTCATCATACTTGTTGCAGTTGATTTTGTAGATAATGTTTCTTCGGTTACATAATTTTTTGTTTTTCATTTTGCAGTTGGAAAGAGAACATGATAGAGTTGTACTTTTTTTATTTTGTTTCAGTTGTTGACGAAGTGTTTTATTGCGTCTTGTTAGTCGAATATTAAGTCTACGCCGTTGAAAAACGCGTTTTACCCGTGAGTCAATGTTGTCTGAAATGTATGGGAAAGGGAAATATAGAAGATTTTTATTCATCCATTGATTGCTATCTATTTTTCGTTTTGTTGTTTTCTTGTGCTGTTGTATTTTTGTATTCGAGGATTTTATAATTTGTTCGTTATAGCCATTTATGTGTAAAAGGTTGTCGAAATCTTTCTCGTGTTTCATGCGTGATGATTCATCTGAACATCGATCAGAAATTCTCTTCTTTTCATTTATTATGAAATTCATTTTGGTCTTTGTTGGCATGTGAGAATCAGAATGTACAAAAATGTCATCTCATACAAATATCATCTCATTGTAGGCCTAAATATCATTTTCAAATTCCTCATATTTCAAACTTCTACTAACCCTAGTCTTTTGTACCTGAAGATGATTATTGGATGGTAATCGAAAAAATTTGTACATCATAACTAATTATAATAATCATTAACATCTAAAAAACTCCTGGCTCTTTCCAACTCAAAAATATCTTAAGGATAATAAAGCTTAACTTTCAAGCTACAAACAAACTACCAAATAAAGTGCATTATTTTTACTCCAGATATTTCACATTGCATGAAATTATACCCCTATAGTAAAGGAAAAACCACGATATCCCAAACGGTGTCTGTGTGACAATATTAAAAATGCCAACAAAATACCGCAAGCCACTGGTGGCAAAGGAATGCTCAAAAATCCGCAGACGGGACTCGTATTGCTACGATTGCTTTAATCGAAATAATATGATGAAGTCAAGAGTTTTAGAACATCCATTGACGTGTCCATGCCTCGGCTGTGGTAGTAAACGCAAAAATTATACTACAAAAATTCAAAATTTTCCATTTTTTCAAGATCGTTTTATTCGAGATGATGAAATCAACAGTTTTAGACCCATTCTATCGGTGTATGCCTCGGCTGTGGAAGCGATCAAAGTATAGGGCCTAGCCTATCACAAATAATCAAAATTTTCCGATTTTTTTCATCACTAATGTCAATATCACTCAATTATTGCAGACGCACATTTGAAACAAATCATTTCACGCTTGCTGACCATAGTTGAGTGAGTGTATCGCAAAACACCTTTTTGTACGAAGATTCAAGTTCCATATGGGAGCATTCCGTCGAATAGCCTATTCACTTGAAAAAATCAAAAGCCATGATGGGATTGGTAGCCAAGTGACTAACTCTAGCATCTCCATGAAATGAGTGCTACATTGAAAGGTGCATGCGAACCAATTACAACAACTAAAATCAGGTTGTCATAGGAGATAGACCTATTATTGTGAAGTATTCTTAGTTTACATATAAACTAAACGTGCTTGTCCATGAAACTAGTGCTATAGTGGAAGATGCATAGGAATCGATTAGTCCCAGTTGATGAGTTTGAAGACTTCTACTGACAACAAAAATGGAACAGAAGAACGTGCCTGTTGACAAACATTAGGAAAAAACTAAGCCTACTAAATTCAGGTTGCATATAGGCCAAATTTAATTATATTTCAAACAAGCAGAACAATTACTTTTAATAGAAAATATATCTTTAAAAAATTGTTTGGAAATACTGCTTCACATCAGTTTTTACAGAGACTGCGCTCAAAGCAATTAAAGGCCCATTTTCTGCGAAATCGCAGCAATCAAGTGTTTCATAACATCCTGTAGTGGATATTGCATGATATGTACTCCACGTGTTGTCACCACCGCTATCTCCTTTACGCCGTCACCTGTCATATCACCGACATGGATAGCTAAGACAGGACCTCCAACTTTCTGTCGACTAACAGCTGCATATTCGACAGGATTGTTTACGTTATTCGGTTTGTAAGCGAGCAGCCATCCAGAATAAGTTCCCAACAGAATTTCATCGACACCATCAAGATCGATGTCCACGAGGCATGTGCACAGCACGCAATCATGATCAGCACTACCAGAGAGTAAAATTTGATTATGTAGTCCAATACCAAGTTTGTAAGGATCCCTGCAAATAAAAAACCAATCAGGATCAGATGAATGGCATTGCTACATCGCATTTTTGTTGATTATTAACATCATCAATTCAAACATTTTTTCAACATGTCAAATATTTTCATATTTCATAGATTGTCACACGTGCTTCTCGCAATTACAGCCTAGAATTCAAAAATAATAATCGTTATACGCTTAACTAATTAATTTCAAATAAATTTAAACTTTTGTCTGCATAAACGCTCTATGCTTTGTTTGTGCACTTTTTCAAGATGGGTTGTCAAACCATAGGTTTACAATTTAGAACATTAGTCCCCTTCGCCGATATTAGCTACCATCAAAGCGTCATTCGTCTTCATCGAGAATTTTAGAGTTTTAATTTTTGGAATTTTGGAGCATAAAACTTCAACCCAAATAAAATGCCACAGTTAATAATTTCTTACGGTAACTTTTAAATCAAATATAGGTCAACTTTTTAAAGACTTATGCCATTATTTCTTGAAGGGGTAATTAGGAGACAATAAAAATGCACTTATTTGTTATTTGTCGGTATGTCTGCTTCATTATTAAAATTGTGACCCCACTGTAACACCACGGCACTTATTGTATTCATAAAATAAATGAATTCCGGAAGTTCGCCGCTATTTTTCAGAAAGTTTGAAAGATTTACATGTACCGCATTTTTCCATATAAAAGTCCATGGGCTTATTGACTCCAACTATTTGGCACCTTTTCAATCTCTACCATTTTAGCTTTTATGCCGCTTTTAAATATTAGTACCTCCATGTATAAAAAACAAAATACAACTAAAAAAACGCGCTGTTGGGAATTATAGTATAACTGTATATTTCAAAATTAGCAACAAGCGTCTGTCTATAAAACAGGCAGCCTACATAGGTTATTCAATTACGTCTTTGGATCCATATCTCATCACAAAAATATGATCAAAAGTTAATATCAATGAATGTACAGGTCTTGTTGAGTCGTGGAGCAATGTCTTTGCGGCTTCATGTTGTAGTCTTTTCCAACTAACGTTTCTTTTGTTCGAACGTTCAATTTTCAACCATTCTATTAATGTAGATTCGATTTCCGGATAAGAAGGTCTGCGTCCACCTCCCGGATGTCGGCGCCTTTTCTGCTTCGTTGAGGTCTTCCTTAACTTGCGTTCTTCAGATATCCAAGTCCGGAGTTGCTTTCTTGAAATTCCCATCTCTTGAAGCAGCAATCAAGTTGCTTCCGTGATTTATGTTGAGTTTCAATTATTTGCAATTTGTCGAAAATTGTATAGCTTTTCCTCTTGAAGCGAGTCTTGGGAATTGTCTCTGCACTTTCTAATGATGCCATGACGCAATTGATATCGAAGATATCGATTAAAAAATAGAGTTAGTGTTACATCGTAAGGCTCAAATGCCTGTGTGACTCTGACTCAAAAGGCAACCAATAGCTGAGTTTGCATTGTTGCACAAACCCGTGTGCTTGTCCTCATGCCTGCTCGCATATTCTTAGAAGTACACCCTTTGGATTCTTGGAATAATTGTGTTTGTAATAGGATGGGACGATTCAATCATGGCAACATCAAGCAAACACATCCACGCACACACGCGATCGCGCGCACACAGACAACCAATGATTAATATGACTAATAAGACTCACAGTAATTACTGTGAGAATACTTGGAGATAAATTCTTGGATTTCCCAAATTATGTTTTCTTGATCACAATAAATTCTGCTTCCCCCTCTGCCAATTACAAGCCCATGGACCTGCATTTGGGTGGGCTTACATATGGAAAAATACGGTACATATGTTGGTGCTAGACTTAGGTTTTGAATTTAGAGTCATTAGAGTCAATTTAGAGAGTTAAAATCGATTACGACGTTTGACTAGATTTATCATGTACTATAATGATAACCGATTGAATTATAGATTATACTGGTTTCATGTCGAAAACTAACTAGTCTCCGTTTCACAATCCATTCAAATTCGTTCATCACAATTCGCAATCCTTTAGTCGTGCTATTTCCCTGCACGCAACGTTACTGTGGATTGATCTGGAAACGTCAAATCCATTGCTTGTAAACATTGGTTAGTGTTATTGGGTTTTCTGGGTTATCTCTGCCAATCGAAATACATACAGCATTTCAGCAACCGTCATCTTAACTCTTAAATCTAGTGAGTGGAGAGAACTTGAAGCATAGCTTTCAACTTTCATTGTAGAAACTGTGTCACCCATTAGCGCAACATTGATTCGGCGGTAAAGTCAAGTTGTAGCACGAACATCCTTTTGATACCGGTATCTCAATATGCCGCGATCATGGATTTGGAAGCATTTTCAGATGATTACCAGTGATAAAAAGGCGACTTACAAGCATTGTAAGAATGAACTCTCATTTTCTGGTGGTAATGGAACCTTAATTCATCATCTGAAAGGAGCTCATCTTCTGTCATAGAGTCATCCTCTGGTATCAAAGGCCTTTGAATAGTCGTAGGCAGCAACCACAACAGCATCAACTGAACTATCATCTAAACGTGAAGTAATACAGTTATGCAATGAAATCAAAGCACTCGGTCGAAACCCAAATTACCAAGGTCCGCATTTGTCAATAAAAATTGACAACTAAATAACTACCGAGAATCTTCATCCAAAAGTTTTTAACCGGTTGAAAATATAATCGGTTAACTGGCTACAAAAAAATTGACCGGTCCCAGCCCTGCTGCTAAATGAAGTGCCTCAATCTTGCAGAGTGGTTGGGGAAATCATGCCAAGGCACAGCCTCTCCAATGCTTGGCATTGATTCCAATTAAATGCTACAAATAGTGGAGCAATACCGACGCTTGATTGGGTGTGTTTTTAACAAAATAATTCTAATAGTTTATTTTACTGGCAGATAATTGGGAAAAAACGGTAGGTGAGAAAAACTGCGCAATTAAAATTAAACGTATGAATAGCATCTTTATATCCCAAATTTGATTTGAAAACTGAAGCACATTACATGCACATATTTCACATCTCTCATCACCGCTATGACTTGTATTTGCACTTGCAGTCTACACTGCACATTTTGAGTTTCTTGAAACTAAGCATTTGGATTTCTCTTTGATTATTTCAAATCAGCCGTTGTCAGGGGATTTTGATAAGGAAAAAAATCATAAAGAATTTGATTGAGAAATTGAACAAATGAAAAACAAAGAGACTGGGTTCAAAACCGCTTTAAGACTGTTTAAAAAACATGCTTTAAAACAAGCAATGTTATTTTAAAACACCAATTTAGATTGACATAAATTTTGTTGCCCAAGCAGTTCAGTATTCCTCTGGAACCTGATTATGTTTGCTCACGGATCTCCAAAAGCTCTCACACGCTCTCTCAAACATCTACCACATTGCAGGATGTAATGTTCTGCAGTGTTTCCTTCTGCGCAGACAGTAAAATTATTTCCCTTCTGTTCATCATTGCTTCTTCTACAATCTTTCTAGCAGACTTCCATCAGCTGTAGTGGTGAAGAAAAGCTTCATTTTCCCATGTATCTTTCGTTAGTCTCTGGATCGCTTTCTTGGCAACTGCGAAATTTAGTAACACTTCTGTCTGGTTTTCTTTCGACGCTTCTTTCGCTAGGCGATCTGCCTCTTCATTGCCGGATGTTCCTACATGGATTGGTACCACCTGAATGGAATCAGGGTATCTACAGAACTGCCTTGAAAAATTTCCCGGCTTTCCCGGTCAGTCCAGGCTCAGTTTCCCGGATTTTTTGTGGATATTTTGCAAAAACCAACGGTTTTTAAGTCTATAGAATGCTCCCTTGAACGACCTATTCTCCTCAAAGATGTAATCAGTGAGCAACTTCCACAAACTAATGTATCTGAATAAAACTCAGGCGATGCAAAAAAATGTCGTTTTTTGTTGTTTATTGTCTCTTTTTACAAAGTCATCGGCTGCGAACTTGACTGCTGTCATTTCGACAGTGAAACTGGAAATGTGCTTTCCTGCAGGCGCCATTTTTCAGAAGGAGCCTGTTTCCTTGCATCTTTCAGCTCAATGCGTGCTCTACCTCCTCCATTTTTTCCTTCTTCCAATCAGCCGTCCGTCCAGGGGCCGTATTAATAAAGCTAGCATTTATTTCCTAGGGGTAGCGCTAGGCAAGTTGCTACTAGGGGTAGTAGCAACTTGAGTTCCGTATTAATAGAGAAAGCCTAGTGTCAACTCCGGCGCCAGTTAATGCTAGATCAAGTTTCATTGACGTGTCGATACAGCGCGCAGCTGCATTCACCACCTGCTCTCACGCCCGACAATCGAGTCATAGAAATCTGGCAATTCGACGCACATTCCGAGTGAAAGCGCGCGCGTTCAGTGTTAACAACACAAGTGTGATTGTCGGAGATCAAAGCAGTTTCCTTCATTCCCGCCTGTTGACACTTATCATTCAGAGAAGATAAAACATCAAAATGATGACTGCCTTGCTAATGAACGATTGTTAAATAGTTTAATACATAAAATGGGGCTCATTTTAATCGACGTCATCTCCCGATCTTCAGTATGACATCAGAATGAACTAATTTTGCAAGTTAAGAAAAAAGAATAGGCCAACATTCTTTACAGTAAATGAATATGATGACGTCCTTGGCTTGCAGTGTTTAACGTCCTACACAATAGAGTGAAATGTAATGCGAATTTCAGCAGTGAACTAATTGCGGTTGAAAGGATAAATTTAAGAATTTTAGCCACTTGACATCTCCGCACGTGCGTTGAACTCCCAATTATGATTACTGTAATAGCGAACCTGAATTAACTGAACAAAATTTTAAAACAGTTTGCATTTAAAAACATTTTGCTGGATTATGAGCAGGCCGAACAGCAGCGCAAATGTGGAATATAGAAATCAGTCTATTAGACGCTCACTTCGAGAGAAAACTTGTGCATGCGTGCGCGTTCGGCGTTAACAATAGAAGGCTGATTGTCGTAGATCAAATCGATTATCGTCTCTCCCGCCCGACTGTTGACACATCATTCAGAGAAGATAAAACATCAAATATATAAATCCTTGCTTATGAATAATGGTTGAATAATTCGATGCATGAAGTAGGACTCATTCAATCGTTATGATCTTCCGATCATTAATGTAACATAATAAGTACAAAGCTACATTTGAAAGTGTAGAAGCAGTGTAGAATACATTTCTAATAATATGTTGCGGTACTTCTATTCTTTCCCATCCCCACATTTTCAAGCTTTCCAAAATCATCAAATTTCGACAAAGTTAGTCACATCGGGTTAGAATAGACTTGATCTGTCACTGAGTGACACTACAACACGACTGAGAAGTCTTGCCCTGGGATGAAGGATTGGTACCTTGGATACTCCGTTAGAATACAAGGTACAGCTGTGATCATGAACTTTGTGTGATTGTTGTCTACGAGCAGTTGTCTAATTCTGAGGCTGTAAATGTTCTACAAGTCAGATAAGAGGAGTTTTACATAGTCAACGCTATGCGACGTCAGTGAGACTGCCCGTAGGAGCAAGAGAAGATCGTTGACGATGCAACACCTCTGAGTGTCAACAACAGAAATGTGTGGGGGGTAAATAATAGAAGTACCTATGTTGCCAAGTAAGTGACACAACATGACGTCCCTCCTACCGCCCACGATGGAGCAATGACAGTCCAACTCAATATGTAGTCTCAGTCTCATTATTTTGGCAGGTATTGGAAAGTAATTCTTAACAATTAACATCTAAGCGTAGTGGGATCCTCTCATGCCATGATTGCTCTACTTAAAATCTGAAAATGAAATATCAGAAAATAAATTCCTCATATTGTCTGACTTATTAAATTGTGAACAAGTCACTACATATAAATAAAATATGATATTTTATTGTAATTCCTATCTTGAACATTTTGATCAAATCATTAGCAGTGTCGGATGTATTGATTGGGAGTTTTCTTCTTACTTTCTGAATTGCTTCTATTATTCTGAATAACTTTCTAAAGCTTTCTGGAGAGAAAAATGTTTGTCAAGTTACCGCCAATACATCTTGATTCTTATCAGGCTACTGAGATAAAAAAATTACAATTCGATTACTTAGCATTTTTAAGCTCACTATCTCATCACAATTTAAATATCATTCAAATTTATCAACGATGATGAAGGTCAAGTCAGTAAATTTAAAAACCATGAAAATCACGGAATATTAGCACCGTTGCATTACTTCATACGCAAGCAATTAGTATCAATGATAATCCATTTTGTCGTCATCAAGTGAAATTCATAAATAGGAATATTGGTTGTCTAAATGTTGAAAATAACTATCCATTTCATTTATCAGGACGTCTAGTGCAAAAGTGGAATGCATAAAGAGAATGTGTCGCTTAAATTCCATATTAGCGCAAAATTGATTCAGTTATAGAATCACTTTTATAATTGCAATTTATGATTCGATATGTTTATTCAAATTAGAAGAATCATATACATCTTGAAGCTAATGCACTCAACATTACTATGCTGCAAACATCACATTAGATATCCTTCAATATTGCGCTTAAATATTCAATCTAGCATCATCCCTAGGAATTTGCCAGATTTTGGACATAGCGCTAGGGTAGTGCTAGGCTAGCACTAGGATAGTTACTATCTTTATTAATACGACAGCCTAGCGCTAGGTCTCAGACATAGTGCTACCCTAGCGCTACCCTTTTGCTACCTTTATTAATACGGAAGTTGCTGCTAGGCTAGCACTAGGGTAGAGCTAGGGTAGTGCTAGGCTAGTGCTATCTCTATTAATACGGCGTTATTGATTTTGAAATTGTCTAATGTCTTTCATGAAATTTCTTTCAATCTATGTCGGTTTTCCTTTTTTTCGTGCAGCTTTGTTTTTTTCTGTTTGTTTTCTTGTTTCCTGCATAAGTGTTGTTCTGACGGCACTGTCAATGTTTTCTTCCCATGGCGGTATGGCTGAGTGAGACAGGACTTTTTCTGCTGGTTTATTCTTTATTCCAGCGCCTTACGAGCAACCTTATTACAAGAAATTCCCTTATTATTATCAAGAAATTTCCTTAATATGCTCAAATTTAGTTCAGTGTATGGCTGCATGCTTAAATAGGGAGCTGTCGATGTTGAGATATGTGAACTAGGCTTGTTAATGATTACAACTATTAAATGAAGTGACAGCCATTCAGGTCCGTTCCCATTTTTAACTAAGGATGCAACTCATTATCTGATTACTCAATTTACGCGCCATAGTAACTACGAATAGCATGTTATCGGCATTACAGGCGCTCTATTTCGAACAATCAATCCCATTTTTAAGAACAAGGTAGCTAACATTCTCTTTTAGGAATGTTAGGATTAGAATGGAGCGATTATTTGAGCGACGACTCTTGTCCCATTACAAAACTGACATCCTTGCATTTTTCGGAAGGTCTCAATACGGCTATCGACCGAGAAGTTCGACGACGTGCGCATTACTCCATCTTCAGGATTTCGTGACCAAAAGCCTCCAAAAGAAAGAAGTAAGCTGGTGTCATCTGGTCACCATCGACTTTGAAAAAGGTTTTGACAAGCTTTCTCACAACATCCTGCTACAAAAACTTCTAGTCCGGCAGCCAGAACGATTTTCTGCAGGGAACGAGGCCGAAAGTCAGACTTTCACAGAATGATGTACAGCCTTTGCCTACTACGAATCGGCACGTCTGCCGAGTTCTAGTGAGTTCCTCTTTTTGTCAGACAGGATCAAAGAAAAACACATGTAAATCCAATGGGACGCAGATTGCAGTTTTTGGTTAAAATGAAATTTTGTATGTTTTCTCTGATTAAACGAAAAGTACTAAGCCTAGAGTCATGATTTTTGCCATGGAATGTCTTCAGGTCATTTCCTTTCATGTTCATGCACCCCTGTCTATATAGCTGAACGCATTTAGATTTGGCGAGCCTCTTAATGTCAGCAAGCACAAACATTTTGAGCTACTTTATCCACATTCAACCACATTCTCACATACATTGCCGATTAGTTGCATGACAAAAGCACATGTACATCATAGGAAATGACCTGAAGACATTCCATGCCAAAAATTATGACTCTAGGCTTAGTACCTTTCGTTTAATTAGAGAAAACATACAAAATTTCATTTTAGCCAAAAACTGCAATCTGCGTCCCATTGGATTAACATGTGTTTTTCTTTGATCCTGTCTGGCAAGAAGAGGAACTCACTAGAACTCGGCAGACGTGCCGATTCGTAGTAGGTATAGGGTGTACATCATTCTGTGAAAGTCTGACTTTCGGCCTCGTTCCCTGCAGAAAATCGTTCTGGCTGCCGGACTATTCAGCTAAGAAAAGTGGATTCATTCTTTACTGCTTTTGTGAGCAATTACCTGCAGAGGAGATCCCAGCGTGTCAGATGGATGAATGACTTCAGCAGTGTTAAGGCTGTATCCAGTGGAATACCTCAAGGTTCATCAATTGGGCCGATTTTATTCTCTTTCTATGTTTCCGACCTTGATGCATGTTTCCCCGCGAGTGATGAAACGCTGCTGATGAGTTATGCAGACGATGTAACATTATGCTCCGCCATTGACAAAGGCTGTTCTGTCAGTCCTCTTTCGTCAATCTTGGAAAGTATTGAGAAATGGACCATGGAGAATAAAATGGTTATAAAAACTGAAAAATGCCATCAATTATTCATCACACAGAATAAGGCGCTCGATCATTCAAGCCTTTGCTTATCTGGTATCACTGAGTGTGATAACATTCGGCTCCTGGGCATCGCCATCGACTCAAAGTTAAACTGGAATAAACACATTGAAATACTGTGCAAGAAGGCATCATCAAAAACCTACCTTCTGCGTCAGCTCAAGCCTTTCATGACCAAGCATCAGCTTTGTGAAATATATTTCAGCTGCGTGCGCTCAATCCTGGAATACTGCTCTCCGCTCTTCGTAAGTCTGCCTCAGCGCCATGTTCATGCACTTGAGAAAATACAAAATCGATGCCATGCAATAGTTTGTGGGACTTCCGGGTGTTTGTGCTCATCGTTCGTTCCTCTTCAATATCGTCGGGTTATTCATGGAGTCAAGATGTTTGAACCTTTGGTACATGATCCATCTCATCCCTTAAAGCATCTTGCACCTCGTGTTCTGCCTGTTTCAGGCAAATACGAGATCCCTGTTTGCAACACTGCTCTTCGTAGTAACTGCTTTGTGGTTTTCATTTCACGACTGCTCAATAGTGGTTTCAGTGTATGAACAAGATCTTACGCACGACCACCCCTTCATTGTTAAAATTCGTCTTTGTTTGTTATTTGTTTGCAATGCTGTGCCTTTGACTTTATACTGTTTAATCATGGCCTCACGATTCCTATTCTTGAGGCAATACCAAATAAACGATATCATTTTTTTTTTTTTTTTTGGTACACGACTCTTACGAGCCGGGGCATTTCTCAAGATCTCGGAATCCTACCAGGATTCAGGGAGATCTAGAGTTCGTCTGAGAAGATAGGCACTGCCAAGCAGGGCGGCCTTCTGCAACTGTGGTACATGATGGTGTCCGGGTATTTCTTTCAGGTACTTTGTCAAGTTACCTGTGTGGGCCCCAAGTGCTCCGATCACTACAGGGATACACTTCGTCCTGATATTCCACAACTTCTGTACTTCCATTTTCAGGTCTTGGTATTTCGTGATTTTCTCATTTTCTTTATTGCATATATTCCGGTCTTCTGGGACTGCTATATCTATTATAACTCCCGTCTTCTTCTCTTTGTCAACTACCACTATGTCCGGCCTTCTTGCAGTGATCCTTCTGTCAGTTCTTATCTCAAAGTCCCACAGGATCTTTACCGTACTATTTTCCATGACGGGCTCAGGCACGTGCTGCCAGGGTTCGGGCGACACGGGCAAGTCGTAGTGTAGGCAGATGTCGCGGTGGATTATTCTTGCGACTTCATTATGACGGTTGATGTATTCGGTTCCAGCCAACTTCGGACATCCAGCTAAGATATGAGCTACTGTCTCATCTGCGGCCTTGCACATCCTGCATTTTGCGTCGGTGCTTGTCTTCATTATGTAAGTTGCATGTGCTTTCGTATTTAAGGCTTGATCTTGGGCAGCGACCAGTAGTGCCTCCGTCTCAATCTTCAGCTTGACTGTTCGCAGCCAGCTGTAGCATGCCTTCCTTGATGTTATTTCTTTCATCTGCCGTTCGTATTGGCCATGCATTGCTTTTTCTCTCCACTTTTGGTACCGATCTTCAATCCTCTTCTTTTTCCAATCATCTGTTGTTTCTTCTTGTTGGCGATACAGGTCACTTGATTGCGCCACCGCCAGCAGTGGGTCATCAACAACGTTCTGCAAGTGTTCTGTAAGGCTTCGATTTTCTTGCTCTACTATGTCGGTCAGGTTCTTCAAGCCTCTTCCTCCCCGATCCCGCGGTAAGTAGAGGCGATCCACGTCTGCTCTTGGGTGCAGCCCGCCGTACATGTTCATTATCTTGCGAGTCTTGCGGTTCAGTTCATCAAGCTCCTGGACTCTCCATTTCACCACTCCTCCTGTGTAGCTGATGACAGGCACTGCGAAAGTATTTATTGCCTCGATCTTGTGCATTGCGTATAGCTTTGACTTCATTACACTCCTCAGCCTTTTCTTGTACTCGGCGATTGGTTGTGCCTTTGCTGTGTCATCCAGGTTGGTGTGGTGTTGCGGGATTCCAAGGTACTTGTATCCTCCTTCTTCATTCACGTCTTGAATATTGCCTCCATCTGTCTCTAGTCCATCTGTGTGAATTGTCTGGCCTCTATGGGTGATGAGACGTGCGCATTTACTGATTCCAAATCGCATGCTGATGTCATCGCTGAAGATCTTGACAGCATTGATTAAGGCGTTTATGTCACTTTCTGTCCTTCCGTACAACTTTACATCATCCATGTAAAGGAGGTGGTTCACTCGTTGTCCTGATGTTAATTTGTAGGCTTGCTGCATCTGTCCTAGGACATCGCTGAGTGGGTTCATCGCCAGACAGAAGAGCAGCGGGGACAGTGAATCCCCTTGGAAGATGCCTCTTTTGATCTGCACCATTCCTATGTCTTCATTGGCATGTGTTAGCTTCGTCTTCCAGATTGTCATTGATACAGCAACAACTTCTTGTATGGCCTTGTCGATCTTGTACATATATAGACATTTGGTTATCCAGGAGTGTGGGATGGAGTCAAATGCCTTGCGATAGTCGATCCAAGCCATTGCCAGGTTCTTCTTTCGCCTTTTGCTTTCACTTGTAATTGTTCGGTCTATGGCCAGCTGTTCTTTGGTTCCCCTGCATTTCGGTCGGCATCCTTTCTGTTCGTGGTGCATTATATAGTTTGCTTCGACATGTCTGTTGATCTTGCTTGCAACGATCCCACTGAACAACTTCCACATGGTTGGGAGGCAGGTAATCGGTCTGAAGTTGTCGGGGCGTGGTGGTTTGCTTTCATCTTTGTGTATAAGTACGGTTCTTCCGGTGACCATCCATTCTGGTATTGAGGTAGGGTTCTCTAAGAGCTCGTTGTAGCACGTGGTTAGTCTTGAGTGCAAGCTCTTTAGCTTCTTAATCCAGAAAGCTTGAACCTTGTCCGGACCTGGTGCTTTCCAATTTGCCATGCTGGTTAGTTTGTACTGCATGTCAGTATCGGATATCGACACACTAGCTTGGTTTTGTATGCTATCACACTTGTCTTCTACCTCGTCCAACCATTCAGCATTCTCATTGTGGCACACTTCTGACTCCCATATGTTTTTCCAGTATTCCATTACTTCATTCTTGTCTTTTAGACTCTCTTCATGCGCTTCTTGACCTCTCAACTTTCGATACACCTTCTTGGGATTGTGTAGGAATAGCTTGTTGATTCTGAACTGTTCGTTTCTATCTTCATACCTCTTCAATCGATGACTTATTGCTGTTAGACGCTGTTTCGCATCTTCATACACTTCATTGGTGCTTCTTGTGTCCATATGATATTTGCGCAGCATGTATTGGGGTAATCTTCCATTGCATTCCATATACGACTTTAATTGACTGATTTCTCTCCTCAGTGTTTCAATTTGCTTCTGTAGTCGTCGTTTCCATGGTGGTATGCGTTTACCTTGGACCTGGTTGCTTGAGTATACCAGCTCTTCCGTCACCTTCGCAGCTGAATATATCAGTGTGTTAAGTTCGGTTATGCTGTTGGTCGGAATGCTTCTTGTCACGAATTCGATTTGTTCAAGCAACTTCCTTGTCTCCTTATTGACAGGTATCTTCCTTATATTCACTCGGTTTTCGAGAGTTGCATATTTTTCAATGTATTTGGTAATTCGGAGCTTTGATTGTAGTTCTTCAACAGATAGTGGTCTTTCTGATATTTCAACGTTCACATCTTGTGTTGCTGTATCTTCTTCCTCTTCTTCGTCGTGACTGGAAGGCATGCTATTATTGTTTTCTTCAATTTCTTCATTATCATCGACTCCTGGCTGTGATATTCGGTTTGCAATTTCTTGTATGTCATGACAGGTCATCAAGTTATTCTTCACAATTGATCGCTTTTGATTTAGGAGTCCTTGTTCTGTCACGGTTGTGTCTGGATGCATCTGTTTCCATATATCGTGCATGCGCTTGCGATATCCTCTTTCGTCCGGACGACTTTTGAAGTAGCTCTCAATTACTTGGGCGTTGCTGGCATGTGACCATTTTCTTCTCTGACGTTTGCAATGTTCGTTCTCTCCAGTAGCCCTACCGCTTGAACGTCCTGGATTCCCAACATTCAACGCAGGCCTTGGTAACCCGGGCGACGCCTGTTCCGGTATGACAATTGATTGATTCTCCATTCATTGGGTATTGGGCGGGCATAGCGAGATTAAGGAGTTCACCACTTCGAACCCCCGGCATGGCACTTATGGGTTACTTAGATGTTAGTAGTCCCTACTTAGGTCCCTATATATCATTATTAATGCAGCCTTCACGTTACCACTTCACGCTCCAAGTAGCTGGATTACAGGCGCTTGCCAAAGCACCCGGTCGGGCTGAGACATAGTATAATGGTTATATTATATATTGGAATTAATAGGTGTTTATATAGTTAATAGGTGACTGGATCCATCATCAAGGGCCTCCAGGTAGCTGGATTACAGGTGCTAGCCACACACCCGGCCGAAATTAATAAGTGACTGGGAGCGGGTTCGAACCCTGGCACGTCTGGACCATAGCCAGAGACAGTAACCACTGTGCCACCCGCTCGCAACCATTACTATCATTCTAACATATCATTATTATTATTATTATTATTATTTAACATCGTTCCTCCAGGTTTCTTTTCAAATCGGAGTAGGGTTATCTGGTCATCGCACTGATATTAGTCGTTCACTTTTAAGTTCGACACAATCATACCTTCAGTGATCTTACGTCTGAGATCTCTCTTTCAGACGAGACTTTAAAAAACAAAAATGTCTACAGCATTGATGGGATTCGTCGATGCGATAATAGGGGACGATTTTATGTTGATGAAATATTTCGGAAACAGTGAAAATGCTATCAATTGATCATTATCAGATTCATCGATGAGATAAGTATCTGTTTGATTTTATCTCAGTATCTCTGATACCCGTAACTCCGTAGACCTTTGGATTGAAAGGGTAAAATTAAGTAGTCATTGACCACAACCGGATTCATCAGTGCGATACGAAAAAATGATAATTTCTCTGAAAATAAGAAAAAAGAAACACCTCAGATCTAGCAACAGGTGATTGCTGACAGGCTTCGTTAATCAATGTTTCTTTCTCACTCCCCCTCTCAGTTCTGAGTGTCATTTAGCGCTACCTATTAATATCGCTTTCCGACTCAAATGCTATGCAAAATTATCATTTTTTATGTAATACGATTCTTATTTTATCAATAACAGACAGGAGCTCAACAAACGTTTAGATATCGTTTTTTCAAGATACCTCTTACATTTCTTCTAGCTTTGATCTTTGATATTGCTGTTTCATTTTTACTTTATAAATAAAATGTACAAAGTGACTGTATGACTGCCTGTTGATTCTTTTTCCATCAGATGACGATCAGCAGTGCAGTGGTGAAATATATAGCGGATTCAGGTAACACATAATTTCCTATCTACATGTACATGTATAGCGAATATATTGATCAATATCTTCCTATATTTTTGAATAATCGGCTCCGGTTCCTTGATAGTCATCGATTGTTTGCCTGAAACACAACATCTCACCTGCTCCATCAGAATCTCTGTCAGGATATTGTGAACAGAGGATTGATTGTCTGATTGTGCTTTCTCTGCTGACCACCATGTGACCACGAAAAAAGACTTTCGAAGTTAAAGGTAAGTTGAAATACCATTGGCGGTGGTCGCTGCATTAACTAGTTTCCTCTCGTTATTCACGTAGTTGATCAGGCACCGGGATAATTTGCATGTTGCGTTGAGACAACTCATTTTGTCCGAACTCCGGAGAAAAATAAAACTTTGTTCTCGAAGTGACAAGGTCTATTGCTTAAAGTAAAAGTGGGTGACGGCCTTCGGCGTCCAGTGCCTTTTGAAGTCGATAGCATAATGAATTTACTTCCTCTAGTTATAGCGAGCAAAATAGGGGTGAAAACCAACTGAGCAATCAAAGAAATCTGCTGAGTATGTGTGATCTCCTATATGTTCATATTTTGGAAGCTGGTCCATTGATACAAATAAATGAGAATGAACACTCACAGTAGAAGGCCAAAAATGCGCGAAATTCATCATTGTTATTACAAACAGTGATCTAAAAATTCCGAATGATTTTCATTCCTGCGTTCTCAGGAGCAAAAGCTCACGATTAGTGCAGCAACAAGGTCATACCCTCAACGACTTACGTGTAGACGACAGTAGGCTCAGCTGCAGAGGAAATGACGAGATGTAAACGGGGAAATGCAGGAGATTCCAGTTCATTTTCCTTCCCTGACTGCATTCTTGGCAGAATGAACTCCGGAAACAAACGAAGAGATGTGATTGGGGTAGAGTGGGCGAATTCAAACCGACGCGTCACCACTAAAAAATGAATTAAGCATGAAAATTGAATTGACATTTGAACAATGAACAATGAGCTTAGTAATCATCATCAAATACCACTGATAGCACTGATAGCCGCATATCCGTGAGCAACACATGTTTATCGAAGGCATAAGTAAGGTTCACACAATTACTGATTTTGCTGTCACATTATAGTGTATTTAAAAAACAATCAAAGTAAGCTATTTATTGCGAGAACTTTTGGTGACCATTAACCAAATTGCATAAGTCATGAATGTTTATTCTGAAATATACAGAAAACGCAAAGCGATGGCTACAAGGGCACTACATTGTTGCAACACCCTGCCTCATCATCATCCTTGATGTGCATTTAACTTTTCCAGGATACCAGAGAACAGTGTCTTTATACTCGTATAATGAATTGATTTCGCTTTTTACATTCAAGCTCTTGATGGCAATCGTAAATGAAGACACTACTTTCAAAATTTAAGTAATAGCTAATACCTCTATTCTAAAGATGAGCGATCCTATCCGCAACCAGAAAGTTCGAGTTCGGATCGGGCTCGGGTAGGACTATCTTGAAGTCGGGTCGGGTTGTATTATTGCTTTTATCATAAACACGAAATAACTTGAGCTCGGGTTTTTCGGGCTTGAACACACAGATTTTGAAAATCTGTCAGAATTTATGCACATTTTTTCTCAATAAAGTTGATGCAATACCATTCTTGCATGTAGTGCAATGGTCTGGGTAATTGATTCCTTTTACCTTTTTTCATTGTTCTGATAAAATAGCAAGGGGAATCATAACTACTTGTTTGTATATCCACTTTTATATTTGTTATTACATCGTTCCTTATCGAAGATGTTTGACGAATATGATAAAGCATTCCATCTTATGTCAAAACCATGAAATGTCTACTGTCTACATCAATGTATGGTAGGCCTATGTGGTTATCAATACCAGGGTTGCAGACAACATGATTTTGTATTTGTTTACATTCCTGTGATGCAAATCTCTAATCTCTTACAATGGATCATGCTAACTTAATTCAATATCGAAACAAAATTTAAGTGATATTTCACTGCTGTGATAAACATAGGCTTATGAACATATCCCTACAGTATATGTACTTAGTTAGTAAAACAGAAAATAGGTAAATTATCTAATAACTAAAATCTTAGATATAATGTACTTGTTAGTGATTTCATAAAAATGTACAATAATTTCATTGAATGCATCATTGAACTTTTTCTCGTGTTTTTGCGGTTTTTATCATAATTTCTATTCTATCGAATTAGTCGGTGCAGTGTTTACCCCTAGAGGAGAGCACAATTAAATCCGGGTAATGGCCCCTCCTGAAGACTGCCTACGGTGTATAGATAGATCAATTTCAAAATGGGATGAAGCTTTTATGCATCTCCAAAGTTACCCGAATTCCTTTAATACGATGACTCTCAGGTCAAACGAGCATTAGCATGATTGGCTTTCATGAATAATGCTATATTCCACGTTGATCGTTGGATTCCATCATCATCATAGAAATAGATTGTTTATCTGAAGTTAACTAGAATTGAAATTGACTGAAGGTCGCGGCATATACCGGGGAATTAAGTTGGGGCATGAATCACCAATAAAAAGCTTAGAATTGCATATGTGACTGATTCTAACCAAATGATACAGCCGTTACAAGTGTAAAAGTGAAAATGCGTGCGATTTTTGTGCCACTCTTGTGTATTGCATGAAGCTTTACTTCCCATTCTAGAGGTTTCATTGTTGTCGATTTCTATGACCATCATAGAATTCAATCTAAATCTTTCCTTGTGAGCTTCATTGTCACAATTAGAATGCTTGCGACTTTCCGTTTGTTGATGTTTTTCGTAACGAAAAGTACCGTCAAATGTAAAAGTAAGGGTATATCTTAGCTTACAAAATTTATCAGTGAAATCCGATATCTTTAGTAGCTCATAAACTAGTAAATTTAGCCACTGATAAATTTCTTTATGCAACAAGCAGTCGCTTGATTGCTAATATTATTAGCTACTGAACTTTCATTCAATAGACCCCAAAAGAGTCATAGGAACCGTCCTCTGCACAATTCACAAGCATGGAGTACCGCATAGTCTTGAAGCAGAGAGCATGCTACAGAAACGTATATATTGATCAAATTCAACCACTGCTCGGTGCAATCTAGGGTGCACCGTGACTGTCATTAGCGGTTGCCCTGCTTTGCAGGGTATTTCAGGATTTTTCAATATTCCATCAGCTGTATAAAGGTAAATGATGAGTACATTCAAAAGTCTTTCCGCGACTTTTCATTAAATAACATAGCGAAGTTATATTTGCAGTTTCGACTGTCAATCATTTGTTTTAATGCCACGACCTAAAAGCCGAGACCGAAGTCGAATTGAAACCGCGGTCTTCGAAAAAAAAGAACCGAAAACGACCCGCCTTAAAATGTTGAAAACCGCCGGGCTTGACAACAAAGCTTGAATTTCAAAATTCTCCTTACCATTCTCGTAACTCAATGCAACAATAGTCAGTTCGAAGGTTCCGGTATCTGAGCCCCAAACAGTTAGCCGTTCCATTTTTTCTTCGAGGAAAATGCTATCCATACAGAAAATCCTGAGGAATAAAATTAAAACAAATTTATGACATGAAAAGAATACAACTTTGTGTGTACACAACATAAATAAAAGTATGGCAAATCGTAGATATGTTGCAGCAGTGGCACAAATTAAGTTTCATTATGATTGTAGAACCAATCATCTAATCACGCGATTCGACATTTGTGAAAATTCGTAGATGAGTGTGTACCCAAACCTAAGATCCTCTCCAGAACCACACGGAGAGCTAATGTGCTCACATGCTATCATGTAAGCTTAGAACGCGCACGTACTGTGAGTCGTTCTAAAGGCTTCTTTGTTCGCACAGCATGATCATCTTCCCCAGACCCCTTTCCCTGACCAATACAATCTCAGGGTGCCCGCGCATTTTCGGAAGATAATTTCCAGACTCATCGATAATCCAAATTTACCATAATTCACCCAAACATTTGGTTTGATCAACCTGACGGAAGATTAAAAATTGGAAGAAAGAACGGCTCGGCTGTATTCGGCAATCAGAGAGTCTGTCGACAGAAAGGAGTAACTCAGAGGACACTCATATTTACGGATGAAAAGCAGAGTCGAAACATGGCAGACTACAGTCTGAAGAGAGCATGAAAATATACAGGAGCGAGTGGAATTAATTTCGAAAGGCGGTGCGAGCCGATGTGAAAATATGGCTGTAGGAGAAATACCGACTGTTTGAGCAGAGTGCATATAAGCAGAGACACGCAAAGCAAAGCTGCTGATTAGAGATACAATGCAAAATAGGAACCAAAGCAACGATTTGCTAAAGATCGCGATGGACATCTGTTCCGTTGCAGACATCCGAAGAAACCAAGGAGAGATGGACTGAGTACTGTCGAGACCTGCATCCGTAGACGTATAATTATGACACCACAGTAGTGACGGCACTCCAAGACGACGACAGAAATGGCGAAATACTCGGGTGTCAAGTCGAAACAGCGACCAAGAAGTTTAAGCCACACAAGACTCCCGGTACATCACAGGAAAGATGCTACATGCAGGTGGAGTAGAATTGGCAGAAGAGCCGCTCATTATATGCAGTCAAGCACAGTCTGAAGAGAACGTTCCTGATAAATGGAACAAGTCGGTTATAGTGACGCTGCCAAAGAAAGGGGATCCAAGCATCTGCAGCAACTACGGCATCTTATCTCTGATCAACCACGTGTGCACTGTTCTTACTGATCATCCTAGAGTGTCTGAAAGCTTCTGTCGAGCCATTCCTGGCAGAAGAACAAACAGGTTTCCGTAGAGACATCAGCAGTGTGCAACAGATCCTTACTGATGGTCTGCTCCATCGATTTCTCTAAGGTCTTCGGTAACATTCGGCAAGACGACATGTGGGCAGTGCTGAGATCATACGAAGTGGATGCTAAGATCATCCACATTTTGAAGAGCATGTACTACATTGCCCAGGCTGTAGTTAGACTAGGAAATGGACTGGTGACTGGTTCAGACAAGGATTCCAGACAGTGTGACCTGTTATTTTGTTTACCTGGAGCGTGTTATAACAATGTGGCAGAAGTGTGGTTGTCAGTTCAGGGACGGCCACACAACAACCCAAGCCTTGCTGATGATATAAAACTTTCGGATGATGGTTAGTGAGAACTGGATAATGGCCTAAACTTCGTTTCTTCAGATGCAGGAAGATGTGGCCGTAAGAACAACACCGATAAAACGAAGGGATTAGTGATAGTGGAGACAAATCAAAATGCAGAGCTTTCGAGCAACAGCAGTGCAATAGAAACAGTTCACAAGTTCACCTATCTTGGAATCGCGATAAATGGCGAGGGAAATGCAATAAAATTCGTCAGCGCATTGGCATGGCATTCAGAACGTTAGCAGGTTTTGACAAAGCATGGAGGAGTCACATGATTAGTACTAGAACTAAAATGCACGGTGTTGCAATCGTGTGTTTCTAGCGTGCTGATGCTTACTTCGGAAACGTGGACTTTGAGAAAGACGGATAAGCGGTGTCTCGATGCCTTTGAGTTGCGGTGCTTCCGAAGGATTTTAGGTGTTAGATGGCTTCACCGCACCACCAATTATGATTACCTGGGAAGAGTAGAGCCAAAGTTACGACTTTGGTAATAAGCGCAAACTGGATCTGTTCGGCCACATCTGCCGCATGAAAGATCATTGCCGATTGAAGACCGTGCTGTTTGGTATCGCAAATAGCAACAGTCGTAGAGCCCATCTATGATGTGGTGGACAGACAGCATCAAAGGTTGGTGCGAAGCTGACCTACGTGATAGCTAGGATCACAAAAGAGACTGGCGGAAAATAACCAAACGCGTAATTGAGGACACCAACGAATGATCCGACCTCCTCGCAAATCAAGTAAAGTAAGGAAAATGATTTAAGGGACCAACTGCCTGTTTAGTTAGTAGTTCTAACCATTGCATTAGAACCTTTTGGTGTAAATAAACGAGGTTCTTAGTCGTTCACTAGTAAGCGAAGGAAATTACCAAACGGGATTTCCTAGTAACTGCCACTGAGATGAACTAATACTTTTCTGCTCATGAAACTGATGAACGAGATGAACTGATGCTTCTTAAATTTGCTACGGGGAAATTAATTTCTCACATCGCCTTCCGCTGTTCAGACATAGACAGTCGTTTAAAGCAACTTTCGCTCAGAAAAAATCCGTACTGTTGTTTCTGTTTGTGAACATGTCACATTACAATATAAATGAATGTAAATGAGTAGATTAAAGATCAAACCGGACTTCAGAAACCAGGATTTTCAAGGTCATTTTAGCCGGCGCAGCGCCGCTTAAGAATTTTCGTGCGCCTTATGAAATGTTTCATAAAATTTCTCTCGATTTCTGAATGGTGACAAAATAAAGGCTGCGGTAAAACTCCAAGTAATCATGGTTTCAAATATTTATGAGTTATATGCTTCTGGGATAGAGGCCAATCAACTACTTGATGAATTTTATAGTGTAGAATTCTATTTCACGTAGGGTTTGCCATCTTTCCAGGAATCGGGGGGAAATCTGGGATTTGGAATTGGATGGCTTCCCTGTGGTAGCAGCCTTATGAATGTCAAAGTAGATTTGTGAGACAAAGGCAAATAGGGCATGGTTGTTTTCAAAATTGAAAGGATGACAAAGTAGTCTTCTATGAAAGAATGATGGACACTATGAACAATACAGCTTCTTTGATTCTCAATGTGGTCAACGAGCGCCAAGTCCTACAACGTTGGTGCATCTCAAAGTGAACAAAATGGAAGTGAGTGACTTGAGTGTTTCAGTTGAACTGAACGTCATGGCGTAAAATTAATATGAACAGGCGAACTGAGTGAACGAACAAAGTAGTTGTTGAATGATCGAAGAACTGAGTCACCTTATTCGAATGCACTGGTGCACTTGGATCCTGGAACGATCTTTTGCATTCAAGTTTTGAATATACATGTATTTATCGATGGAGTGATAATTTGCGCCTTAACAAATTAATTTTTCTCTTCGCCACTTGATGCAATAATGAAAAAGGAACATTGTACTTCAAAATGCGACAAAAATAGTTTTCTTAATTTGAATCTGTCATTAAAGTTTTTTGCAATTATGATGAATGAATGAAACTCAGTGGCTACCACAGGACAGCCGGCATTTAAAAGCTCTCAATCTCGAGCACATTTCTTCTATAATCAGTAAAATAGAATTTTTTTAAGTTGATTTTATTCAAATATACAGTACGCGACAGCAAGTTGTCATACACCATGAAAACACAGGCTATTTGTCCATTTAAAATGCATTGTATTGAAATGAGTACAGATTTATAGTAAAAAAAGCAGTTGCTTACCAAACATTTGCATCATTAACTGTTTGAATCACCTAGTACTTCGTCCATCCACCTTTTGAATCTATGACTGGTTGAATTCTCCTTGGCATTGATTCCACCAATTTTGCACACATTTCCTTTATTTTTTGGTCATGATGCCACATCCTCAAGAAATTTGAGACCAGTTCTTGCTTTGATTTGCAGTGAGCTTTATTCATAGGTATTTTTGCAATGGCCCACTAATTTTCGATGGGGTTAAGGTCTGGCGATTGGCTTGGCCACGTCAAAATATTGATTCCCTCTCGTCGAAAATATTCCATGCATATCCGGCTAACATGACATGGGGTACTGTCTTGCTGAAAATAGCAATTACCATTGTGATAAGTTGAATTAATTTCAGGAATAACACAATGGTTAATTATTCGGTTGATATATTCTTCTGATTTGAGAGTTTTGTCCAGACCTAGTCCATAGAATGAGAAGCACGCCTAGATCATCACCTTTGTGGGGTATTTTGTGGTGAATTTGTAATGATCTTTAGGTAATGGATGACCATCCACACGTCTCATAAATTTGTTGGACGCATCTGACAGGCAGAGAAAAGTTTCATCACTCCAAAGTGTTTATTTCCATTCATCAACAGATCAGTGAGAATGTTCCAATGCCCACTGGTGACGGGCTTTCATCTGCTTCTCCGACAAAAAAGGCCGAACAAGGGACTTTCTTGTCATGCAGTCGGCCTATAGCAATCCTTTCTGCACTGTCCGAAGGCTCACATCATCACCCATAGGACCAAGTTGATCTTGGATTTGTCTTAAAGTCATTTGTGGTGAGCGCAGGGAGAGCTGCCGAATGTGTCTAAGTGCTCTGTCATCAATTGTCTTATTGTGACCTCCGCAGTTTTGGTATTGAGTAGCCGTTGTACCAGAGTCTCTATAGGCCTTCATTATCCTCGACACTCCCGACTGTGTTATGCCAGCAATAGCTGCTATTTTTTTCTGAGACTTTCAGTGTTCTCGGACAGTGTCAAAACCTTGATTCGCGTAGCTTCGCGTGAATCCAACTCGACGCAATAAAGATCAATGACTGAATGTGCGCTTTGCATTGAATAGTAAATGTGATGAATCAATCACGGTAGTATCCAAGCAAGACAAGATATCACTCCCTAACCATGAATAGACAGATAATGAACAACAATAAAGGAACATAGAAATTGTTAATGGTGTAATTCATTATCTTAGCGTCATAGTATTTTAACCAAGTTAAAAGCGCAAATATCACATATGGAATAGATGTATGACAACTTGCTGTCGCGTACTGTAATATTACCCCTTTTGCAACTACAGTACTACACAAACGGCATGCATATACGAGCATTTTTATAGTACACATCACTCCTAAGCACTGTTTTTAAAAATGCATGTAGTCTGCTAATTGCAGCTATTGCCAAACTGTCTTTGACTGTAATCTTGTATCATTAAATTACGAAAATTGTGTCTGTACTTTGTGTTTCTTGCTTGTCAATGAAACGTGAACGCTCATCACACAACGAATTCCGTGTCCATGTCTTTCTAATGTTACTCCAGTGTACACCTTGAAAAGAACTGGCGAAATAAATAGGTGGAAAATGAAATGTTCGTACTTGGTTTTTCTGTTCCTCTACAAAATATCCAAAGTGAATGGTGTACAGCTACACAGCTAATAGAGCAACAGAGCAAATACTTAGTAATTGAAACTACTTAAACTATCTGAAAACGAAACCAAGGTACAATCGAGGTCGTCTTGGTAATATGAAGAGTAAACATGTACAACTTGAAACTAAGTACAATTAAAAATCATAACTAGCAGACAGTTCACACACTACCCTTTTCATGGTTCTTTGAGGGAAATTAAATATGGAATATGAAACCGCTGGGAAAGAAATATATGCGTAGCTATCAGTAATGAACTCACAGAATGCGTGAAGCTCACGGAATGAGTGAAGCTTCAATACTTCCAGACTTATTTCTCCAATATTTTCCTAAATTCTCAGAATTTCCGGACTTTTTCCAGACCACCCTATTTTCCAGACTTTCCAGACCCGCGGGCACCCTGAATCTTGATACTTTCAAGAAGCTTGAGCGAACAGGTTTCTGATGGGGACAGGTTAATCAGATTAGAAGGTCTGTTTTTTAGTTTTATCATTTTAAGTAATACAATTTAATCCTTTTTCACTGAGTAACCCCTAGCTTCGTTCATGGATCATGCCTGTGCTAGGGATAAAAATTCTGTAAAAAAAGTTAGAACTAGATATCAACATCAAATATGAAATTCAATTGTCTGACCACACTCATGATGTGATTTACACATAATGTAAAAAATTAAATAGCTAAGCTGCTGGAAAATTAATGTGTAATTACGATGAAAAGTCATGTAATAAAAATTTAGCAGTTTGGCTTAGTCAAACTTTCAAAGCATAGGCAACACAAATATGCGCCTTAAATTACAACCTACTGATTCACATTCATGATGTATTAAACAATCGAAGCGAAACTTCATTTTTGCGAGATATTATGAATCGACAGAGTGGTAGAGGGTAAGAGGGCATTTTAAACAACATTCTGAAGTGCACGAGTCAGTTCAGAATGTGTAACCGCAATCGATCATTGCACTCATTGAGATCAGCTTGCAAGTTGTCTGAAAGCGATCAGTATTAGCAATAGTGACTGCGTTTCTCTTGGCATTTGATTATCTGAACTTTGTCTCAATAAAAAAATTATACTTCAATACAGGGAAATTTCATGTACAGAAATGGTTGTCCTAATAATTGATCCAAAAAATCTAGAAATTATTCATTTGATAGATAAAATACGTGTAGTATCCAATTTAAAGTGCTGATTCATTCGCAAGGCTTGAGGATTAGCTGGCAGTTTTCGTCTAGATGATATTCGTCGCACACTAACACTAACAACGACGCTAACGTCGTATTCTAACTGGTCTCCGTGGCAGCAAGTTGTTAAGTGATTGAAATTGAGATCTTTCAGTTCAGTGGTCGAGCCAGTGGCTAAAAGATCGCAACGCTCCTGAAAAAGTCTGACTTTGTCAACCCGTCGAAGGTCCCAGCATGGGGAAGTAGTGACGCTCAACTAACATAATTCCAGTACCCTACTGCGCTACTGATATCTCAAGCAGTTATCATGGATCACAATTGTCAAGTGCTTGACTAAGAGATTTGTGTTTTTCTCTTCTTCCAACGTAATGTTCAAAATAAAAAAGTGTCGAATTTGTTAGTTGCCAATGGCTATCCCCTTGAGTTTGTTAAACACAGTATGTTCACAAATGTTCGGTCTGCTCAAGAAGTTAAGTGCAGGAAATCTTCTATATGCCATCCATATGTTGCTAAGACTTCAGAAGCCATAACCAGAATTCTTCGCCCATATGATGTAAAAACTTTGTATAGACCATGTAAACGGTCTTATTATGGACCATTTTTTAAAATAACATGTCAATGTTCTGCCATCCCCAAGGATCCCATTCAGTTGTCTCAAAAGAGGGGAGTGGTGTACAAATTGTCTTGTAACAATTTTACATTGGACAATCTGGCAACAGTCTGGGAACGAGAGTTGATCAGAATCACTCGGCCTTACGTCTCATATATCCGGAGAAGTCTGCAGTTGCAGAACAAGCTATAGAGAGTGATCATGCCACAATGTGAGAAGAAGCAAAAAATTCTGGAAGCTGAGAACGACTACTACAAAAGACTTTTCCTTGAAGCGTGGCATTCAAAAAGTCGACAAACTATAAATCGT
The DNA here is from genome assembly GCA_907163375.1 of Prostheceraeus crozeri. Lineage (NCBI taxonomy): Eukaryota > Metazoa > Platyhelminthes > Polycladida > Euryleptidae > Prostheceraeus > Prostheceraeus crozeri. Next base: position 403,154 of record CAJQUW010016012.1, on the reverse strand, counting down.
TGTGAATTAGCTGTCCCTTCTGCATATAATAACCTGTAACTTTCTGATTTTATTCTCTTCATTTGTTATTATCGCATTGTCTTAATACTTCTTTTATCGTTCATTATCGACTTCGACTATCAAATTGTCTGACGAATGATTGATATTCAATTCACTTAGAGATATCGATGTCAGTCTCTGTCCTGAAGACGCGATGCAAGGTGGTCGTGAAATACGGCAGTGTATTGCTCTATTTCAATTGAAACATTTGCGTCGTGGAACATTTGATTTTTGGATTACAATCGTCAACATGAAATAATCTAACATCAGCTGATGATTTAGATGTAATTCTAAGACACAAAATGCCAACGCCATTTTCATATAACTTGCAAGGAATTGGTTAGTTAGTTGTAATCTTCTGCCCACGTTTCGAGGTCTACGTAGAGACTTCTCAACATCGTCAGTTGCATCACCTCACGCCACAACCACCTTCCCACAAACAACAAAAAACCCGCCATTTTTACCACTGACAATAAATAACGCGGCACGCCACACCCCACCTAATGGGACAACATAACAACAAATGGCTCAAACAAACACACACCACGTGGGGACATGTCCAACCCACGATCAAAGCAACAGTCATCAGCACAATCACCCCTACAGTCCACAAGTCAGAACAAACACTCGACAGACTCACAGCCGCACAACTCCGCACTAACAAATCACCGTCCATCAAAGAATGCTTTCAGACGGAATAACCCCGTTCGTCCACTCTTCTCTTCCATGTCCCCCTGCCAATCACATTCAACCTCCGGGCCACTCGAAATGGCAGCGAACACTTCATTTTGATTGGAAATTTATCATTGATCGCTGTATTATATCACCAAGCAGCAGTAAATTTTTGACACTTAATGTCTGTTAGAATAGTCAAAAGATGTTTTCTATGTTGTTGCGTGTGAAGCGATAACGCAATAGATTATAATGTAAGAATAAGCACATATACAAGAAAAGTCCACAATATGTCTAGTGGACATAGAGATCACTTACTGGCTCTCACAATTCTGAAGTTCTGGGAAAAATGTTTGATAACTTGATACTGACATAAATTCTCCATTCTTTCGCAGAGAAAACATGCTGAGAGGGCGATTATCGGATGACGGTCCCGTGAACACATGACTCACGAGAATAGCCAATTTCAGCTCACCTTGCTGACTGAATCTGTAATGGGAGAAGGCCAATATTAATGATAACCAGCTTGAAGATTCAAATGCATCACTTAGATGCAAACCATCTCATGATTATTGAGAAAAATATTATTTTTTGTAGACTAAATAGCCCCATTGTATTCATCATGTTTATGTAGTCTCTTGAGCGCTTTCGCGGCCTCTCATCACGAGGAGTGCGTCCGTTTTGACATAAACACATGGACATTGCAGACAACTTCTGTCGTCATACCATCGACCAGAACAAAAGAAAAATAGTATTAAGAATTGGAAGACATAAATAGATATTCAAAAAGTCAAGGAAAAATTGTATAAAGAAATAAAGAGAAAAACAAAGCATACAATAAAATAGATTAACAAATAAATAAATAACAAAAATCAATTAACACCATGGCAGAGAAAAGCAATTCACAACGGTCGTGCTACTCGTGATGGGAATGAATTTATTTGAGCTCCTCGTGGCAGTTTTGAATATAATTGAAGAACTTTTGAATTATTCAATAGCTTCAATTGGGAGTTGTAGTTAAGTAAAGCTAATGCTAATGCTAAAACATATTATTACATTTCTACTGATTTCATAAATAGCCCACTGTTATTTGAATATGAAAGCAAGAAAATACTATAGAATTGTAAATAATTGCAAAGTGCCAGTTCACCTGGCGCACGAATTATTCATTATCAGTCGCAGACGACATCTATTTTTAAATTTTGGCACATCGAAATACAGCAGTTTTAGTCCAGTTTTCAAAGTTTGATCCTAAGGAAATCAGTTCTTCGAGGTCTTCCAATTTTTTCAATGCTTTCCACAGCTCAAAGTCACAAACACCCTGATAGCACCAGCCTCATAAGTGACTCTGTTAATGTATAGATGGATTTGATAGTCGCATTTATACACTAGTGTTCATTGCTTCAAAAGCACGCATTAACGTAAAGCAATAATGTTACACAGCAACGAAATTTTTTCAATTTTATAGTATTTCTAGTATGAATTGAATAGTTGTATTGGCAAAGGGAACAAAAAAAGGCTTCAAAACAACGTTCCAAAGCTGCTTTTAAAACCAGATTCGTAAACATGGTTTAATAATCGTGTTTTGACAATTGTTTCAAAAGACTGTTTTCAGACTGAGCTTCTAAGCACGAGTTGATACACTGTGTTATGAATATGGCTATGAAACCAGTTTTGAAGCCTTGATTTACACATACATTCCAATAGTCCTAGTGTATGCTTCAATTGTTTTCCTGGTTTAGATACTAATCTGACAGGCAAATCATTAGTGAGTATACAATTTCTTTATTTCCTGATGGTACTATCATCAATAAAGTAAATGTGCAAATTGGTGCATTTTTTCATTGTGATTTTTGGCAATTCTTCGGTTATCATGTCTAACATCATAAGAATTGGAATGATTACAAATTCATAGTTTCTTCCAGCATATTATGATGTTTAAACTTCGCTTGCTCATCGCCACAGCGGTCACTGATGTATTCAAAACTATTCTTGACAAAATTAGTTTCAACAGATTGTGGGGCCAGTTATGCTTGTCGATCGTGATACTGGATTGAGCTGCCTATTTTTTCCAACTGTCAATCATTGGCCAGCTACAGAGGCGGATGCGATGCCTGGAATGCTTACCAAGAGATAGAATACTTACCACTATTCGGAATTCAAGAAATTTTCAAAACTAAATTATTCTCTCCCAAAGTGTTTATGCCACAATAAAAGAAAAATAAAGTTTAGGTACAGATTTGTGTGAAAAAAACAATCGCTCCCTTTGTTTGACGTAAAATCTATTTTTAAAAAAATTTCAAAAAATCACCCGACGCGTTTCGTCAATCCGACAGTCTCAAGGGCTTAGACTAAGCCCTTGAGACTGTCGGATTGACGAAACGCGTCGGGTGATTTTTTGAAAAAAAATTTATAATAGATTTACGTCAAACAAAGGGAAAGATTGTTTTTTCACACAATTATGACTAACCTCCTGTACGGACGAACTATGAAATTTAGGTACAGAGTTGCCAACGTTTCGGGTCCTGACCCATTCTCAAGGCAGTTGAAATTCTAAAATGTGGCCCGAATGAAAAGTATTCACTTGAATTTGGCCGGAAAGGGTTCAAAGTTTGCGGAACCCCGGTTTAGTGGTACAAAACAAACATAAATGCAGCTTCATGAAAACAATTTTTGTCGTATTTTGATCGTCGTTATAATCGCGGCCATATTTTCAGACGCAGTCTGAATTAAGTACAACTTCAAACTATCTTCTTGATGCCGGTGTCACGCAGTAATACTTAACTAGTTCCAAAGTACACGTACTTAAACCAAAAATAACTTCAACATCTTCCTAAATTGACAATTGAGCAAGAATTTGAACATTGAATATTCACGAGCACACCGCATGTTGGAGTGTTATCAAAATGAAGCATGCACCGTTTGAACTGGTTATGCATTATCTCAATCTCACTTGAAAAGTTCATAACGAAGTAACAGGTCAATTGACTGATTACAGGTGAAATGAAATCTGATGTTATAGAAGACTTAATTTGACATGCGCACTTTAGGGCAGTAGTGAGCTATTAATGACTTAAAAAATCGATGAATCTGAGTTATATTAACAACTTTTGCTTGAATGACATTTGAGTACGATTAAATCTCGTTAATTCCAGCACCAATAATTCGGAAACTCCGTCTAGTCTTCTGCGACACCGCGATTGGGAATCACTGGTGTCTGTCCATCCCATTCTGTTAAACTCGCTTTCGGCCTCGCTCACCGCAGAGGCTCAGGCCACGCCACGGATTCAAAGCCCTGCTCTGTGACAGATGCTAGGACTTATTGTGCTTGACACTCAAGGAGAGATCTTTATTTATTCCTAGAAAAATGTTTAATTTTGGTTTAGCATGCATCAAAACTTGCTCTTCGGATTTTTGATCTCACTATATGCGAAGCTGTCGAATCTCCAAACTTACTGTTCTCAAAATTCAAGTTGGAATCAGATCAATATTCAGCGTCTTCGCTGCATGTCGTTTTGTCCACAGTCCAAAGTCCACACTACAACTACATATAGATCACTTTCAGGGGGGTCCCGGCGCCATGACTAAAACTATTTTTATGATTTTATAATAAATTACTTGGCATTTTTAAAACCTTTGACCACAAATCAGATGTTGGTTGGTCAGCAACATTGCTTTGAAAATAAAGTAGACCTTCTAATGAATATGAAGAAAATAATCGAATAATTATCTATAAGATCAAAATCGTAACGACCATAGAAGAAATAAATAAGACGAGCACAAGTGAGCATTAAATTTCTAGTAAATCCATGAAACAAATTAAACCCCATTTAAATACCATACGAATGTCTGAAATAGAAACTGCACCGACTTACGAAATAGCTGTATAATACAGCCACTATTCCGGTAGAATATTCTACTGTTCAAATCACGAAAAGCAGAGATATAGAACATATCAAAAAAGATTGTTCGCTGGTCAAATCGCTGGTAAGATGTACCTCTTACAGCTTGACAACCGTAGTACAACAGCAACATTTTTATATTTATGTTACGTCGTATATGAATCGAGAAATTCGTTAGACGAATTGTAAAATGCACTCTAGTTTAATGTCAACAATCGCCGTTTGACAATTAGTTTTCCCTTGCACATTGATCGTAATTCTTCTAAATGACGTCAATTCTTCTAATTAACAATGCCTTGACATGGCGGTGTGTGATTTTCAGAATTGGACCTCCAGGTGTGAATTCAACACCACTTCAGATAAGATAGAGATAATAATGACACTGTGCAAGATGACAAAAGAGTGCTTGATGACTCATTAAACTTTTACAGTTTAAAACGGATCTGGCAAAAGTGAACAGAAAAGACGTTTGACGAGTGTTTCCTCTATCACATCATCATTCATCAAGTTTGCACCCTGCCATACATGCCCGTCCACCTTGCACATTCGGCCCGTCTAAGGTTGGCAAGATCCCGGACCGTTAAGAGTCATGATAAAGCAAAACATTATCAGTGATTCAGACATATCTGAAGCAGATGTCAGCAAGATTTGAAGATGTCAATAAGAAGGAAAATATATCCTCAATAAAGTTGTGATACACTGGCATCATTCATGTAATAAAAAAATTGAACTTGACAGAATCAAAACCAGTGCAACACATGCTGCCAGGAGAGCTATTCATACAGAAATCATATAACACTAAAACAACAGCTTTTGTCATTGATCCTGAAACGATGCTTATTCAATTTATTGTTAAAACCTTGATTTGGTAACCATTCCTCCACACGATAGATGAATTACAGAAATCGGCAGAATAAATGATGCAGTGAAAGCTGGTCACTCAAACATGGATATTGCTTATGCTGGCACCAGTGTCGCATTTGTCAGTGTGTGCCCAATGAGTTCCTGACTAAATGTAAAAATTGTGATCAAATGTCTTTAGAGCTACTTTAGCGGTGTGAACTTGAAGGCAACATTTCGTATATTCTCGATAAGAATCCGCGCTTGAGTAGAGCCCGCACCTGAATTGATCAATTAATATTTAAGAGGATTTTGAAAGCTACTGTACATGACAGAGACATCGTCATTGAGTGTGACCTAACTGTAATTTCATTTCTCGACATTAGATAATCAACAAAGCACACTCTATGTTATGATTATCTTATTGCACACCGTCACACAAGACAATTAAGCTTTTAGTTTTCCTAATTTCTTGTATATCTTGCTTCTCGAGTTCGCTGTCACCGTCGTTTATATTTTTCATTTCGACTTAAGATCGGTAAGGCGCCAGGAATCGACAACATCCATCCTGAATTTATCTTGCATCAGGGCAGAAAGGCGACTGAATGGATGCGACTTTTCTACTCCGTATGCCTTTGATCACTGAAGGTACCGAGAATCTGGCGCCGAACTAAAGTCATCGCTCTGCTTAAGCCAAACAAGCCACTTGACGACCACAAATCCGAACGCCAGATCTCACTCCTCAGTGTGCCATACAATGTTCTAGAACGACAACCCTCCAGACACAGTACATCGAAGACATCTTTCAGCTAGGAGAGAAAGCCGGTGTTGTCCTCCTTGACCTCACGGCTGCGTATGACACCGTCTGGCTGCGAAGGCTCCATCTCAAGTTGCTGCAACCTATCCCAGATCGACGTCTGGTCAGCTTCATCATGGAAATGCTTACCAACCGCAGCTTCACCCATCACACCATCGACGGCCAACAAAGCAGACGGAGAAAACTTAAGACGGGTGTCCCTCAAGGCTCAGTGTTGGCCCCAATGCTTTTCAAATCTACACCTACGACATTCCGACCACATCAGCCAATAAATAAGGATACGCAGATGACCTGGCAATCCTTCAGCATGACAAGAAATGGAACTCTATTGAAGAGGGATTCACTGCAGACTGCTGTGAAATTCACTGCTGTGTAAAGCTTGACCGGGCACTGAGTTATCACCATCATCTGCAGAAGCTGACGACAAAGGCTTCCTCTCGTGTCGCATTGGTACGCCGCCTGGCAGGCACCACTTGAGGACCCTCGACCAAGACGCTACGAATATCCACGCAGACGTTGGTCTATTCCACCGACGAGTACTAAGCAAGGCCTCAAGATCGTGGACGACGACACGAGGGCCTGGCTAACTGCAAATTTGAGCGACGACAAATGGCAAACGACAGAAGAAGATTTCGATTTCTTGCCTGCCGTATTAAGCCTCATTATCAATCTGCACAATGCGCATGTACAGTATTTTCCACGTGTCCGAAATCCATATGAAATACAAAGCAAGATACTTCTGCAGACAGCAATCACTTTATTATAATTATCTCGCAAACGTTTCACCCGTAGGCTTTCTCAATGCAAAATGGCTTAGGCAAGAAATTCTATACAAGGTAATACATCAACACAGTTAAACGAAGTGAACAAGGCAGTGTTTTGTTGACTGAAAATTGTGACGTTGAATTTATTGAATTCACAAGCTTTGTGGTGTTTCTTGCTAATGAAAATCACAAAAACCCGCATCTTAGTCGCGAACATGTTCGCCAGGCTGCGGAGCCAATGTACTAGGTATCATCTAACTCCGTGGTTCTCAACGGGGTGGGGAGGTGGATCTCCACTTGTGGGCAAAAATAAAATTTTGGGATCGTCCAATAGCGAACTTCAATAATGATTGTTAAAGATATTGAAATGGAGATGGCAATTTCCGATGAGATTTACATCCTAATCAGCCTCACTAAATGCTGATCTTGACTTGAGTCAAAAGTCGATACTACTGATACTTCTGAAGCCATACAGACCCACTTGAACAATTGATCGGAATACACTTCTAACGCGGTGCACTAGTCGACACAGGAGCAATATGTAATTAAGCATGTATCTCGTCATTTGCGGAAATATTGTTCTTCAAACTGTATGAGACCCTTTTCTGTCCGACACAAGGATATTGTTTAAACCGTTCTCAGAATCATTAACTCCTGGCCACCTACTGCATATGGTCCCTCCTAGACTCGTTGATACGTCTTACATAGTATTGCCATTGATGAAAACGGAAAGAGAGTCTACCGCTTTTTTCGTTGTGTAGCAAAGTTTACAATGAAAATTTGAAACGTTTATCTTGAAATATTGATTCGCTATTATTTTTTGCAACTTACTATGGTACCTAATAAGAAATGCATGTTGCAATGGAAAATTTTCATTTAAAGTAACAAACTAATTATCATATCAAATCGTCTATGACATTATAAGAAAATTCATCTCCAGAAATTTTCTGTAGCCTGTGGCATCTCTATAACATATAATGCAATTACAAAATGTTTAGAAGCTTTCAATTAACTTAAAAATTAAGTTTGTTAAACAGCCTAATACTAACATGTAGCATCCAAGAAAAAAATCAGAGCAACACCTTTCGCAGGATATGTTGGTTCAATTTCTTATACAATTTTATCTTGCCACAATTAGCTTTTCAAGTTGCGTTCACCCAATAAATATTGCTTAACTTAAGCATGTTCCTCGTTACTTCGATTCGGCAATATAGCATTCTGCAGAACAAAAAAATCATAATTTGAATAATGAATCATGATAAAACTTGAAAAGTAATAATTGTTCAAATCATCAAAATAAAACACACAAAATATTCTTCACTCACTTTGCACAAATAATCTCCCATGGTAGAGTTTTCAAGGGCATAACTGTGGCTGACTCAAGAGGTAGAATAACTTTCCCTACAATGCAAATGGTTTATCAAAGATAAAGCAGCCATTATGAAGGACTGTGGACCTAAAGATGGTCCAAGGTAAGCAATAGTGAATCAACACGTTTGGAATCAAAATTGTTAAAAATCCGCGACAGTGTAAAGGAAACAGATTTGCCGACATTGAAAAAGTTCCGAAAAATCTTATCCACCACTACGTAAATTGCAGACGGAATCCAAGGCTAGGCGAAAAATTTTCCATTCGATCAAACCCAAATATAGCAACTTGACCGATAGGAGCGATAGATTCTCTGAAGTTAATTAATTAGAAATTCGCTGTCTATGCTGATCGTTTTGATAATAATATTTTGCTATCATTGCTGATTTTTAGTTGGTCAATAGGTCATTTGCATTGACAGTAGCAATGACAATGCAATTTGCACATTATTCAAATGAAAATTGAAAGGTAACAAAAGCAAGTTTCAAACAATAAAAATAAATTATTGAGTTAGATGCACCGCTACATTAAGAAGCCAGTGACATTCGTAATTCAACATACGAAGAAAAACTCAGAAAGGTTAAGCGCAAGTGGACAAGTGAGTCGGAGTTAGATGAAAGATAATTGCGTAAGGATGTGCGATATCGCACATGCCATACTGTTTGGGTTGTTGTTGTTTTACCCGGCTGTGTCCAGCAGATAGGAGGCTTCGCATCAAGACAACACGAAGTGACACACCCAGTGAGGAAATAAATGCCTACTGCTGACGTGGAGTGCCCACGGAGGAGAGGGCCATTTCGATACCACTGGGGTGCTACCATACCCAAGACAAAGCTGTTCACACTGAGTCAGCAGTATTGACCGGGGAGCCCAATGGTCCCACCGCACACCTTACCTACGAAGAGGGGCGGCGGCCATCGCTCAGGGGACTATGGACACGGCATAGCCAGATATGCCACAGGGGAGGAAGCTCAAAGAGCTTTGTTGCATATCCCAGCAACTGAGATTCGGTTGTTAGGATCCCCCGCAACATCAACCTAGTACAACCACTGAGGAAAGGCAATGAGAATAAGAAATCAAACTGCCAACACCAGAGTTGCAGTGACAAGAGGTCCCTCTTAGAGACCTCTTTCGACACGCAAGGAACCATCGGTCCTACTCTATTCAGTCCGAGGAACCGCATGAGGGGAGTGTTTGAATGTCTTCTTGACGTAAAGAATGGAATTTCTCCGTACTTACCGTGTAGACCTCATCTGAATCCATATTGAAATAATGTACACATGGTTTTGGGATATGAAATCCATATTCCACGAAGAAGTCCTAATTTTCATTGAAAAAAGGACAAGAGCGGAATAGCAAAGGACAGAAGTATGTTGCCTGCTTAATACACACGAGATAGATACGCGATATTTTGACGCAGAAAAGCCGTGGCCTTAATCGTGAAAATAATCACTTCAAACTCCTTTACCAAGGAGCTGAGTTTAGTATATTCATGACATAACATTTCGGACAAAAAATTTAACTAGCTGTATTTTAGGAATAAAATCAATAGCCACAAGAAGATCAAGAAAGGAATACGGCTTTGATCTCCTAAATATGCATGCACGTGTAGGACATTGAAAGTTGCCTTAATATTGTCATTGGGACTTATTGTATTCTGAATATGAATCACTCTGTCACCTCACTCACTGCTTACGCATATTCCTGATTTCTGGTTAGTGATCAACCCGCACTTTAGAATTGAAATGATGAAAAGTTTCATCTTTATGGATTGCACCAGCTAGTGCTTTATACTATGCAATAAAGTGTATCTACAACTCCTTCGAATAGAGAATCTCGGTTTGTACCTTGTACATCGAGGTCATCATTACAGAAGAATGATAATGTCTCTCAACTGAGATGAGTGTCAAGGCCACATAATTAAATATTTTGTTTCTCTGAAGCGCGCGCAGATGAATCTAATTCTGTGGTCAAGGCACCTAAATACATGATCAAGGAAATTCACAAAATATTTTAAACACATTGGAAAATTGGAAGACATATATTAGCTGACAGTGATGTTAGGTACAAGCAGACAAGCTCTGCACAAATCAACATCACAAATCCGAGGAGACATACACATCTCTACATCGCAATCAACTATGAGACTATTACCTTTCCAAATAGCGGCTGGCCTTGGGCAGTGATATCAGCAGTTAAAATGATAAATCGTCTAGTGAACGTCTAACAAAATTGGAGAAGAAAATATAACATACTAGTCAAAGAACTAGATTTTTGTGATTTTTACAGTATAGAATGTGATCACATTGCAAGTCATCGGTGTTGACAACACTAACAGTGACTGAAGTCGTCTGTCATTAGACACGGCTACCATCAACATTCAGCTAATTCCTAAAAACGAAGTTAAAAAGCTAATATGTTGCAGAAAATACAATAGTTATTCCATCCACTGAGAATGCTGCGCTATTACACGACTAAGTATTAACACTAACACAGATATGAAGTACAAAAATACTTTATACACGAAGACACTTGAAATCTTTTCCGCTCATGGGAGCATGTGTGATGGACATTTGAAGAAATCAGGCGGATTTCTAGACAAAACATGCACAGATTTGTTCTTTCTTCATGATTTTATGCGAGTATTTGGTGTGACAGGAAGGTAATGGGCCGCCAATACCTGATGGACTTCTAAAGTAGTTGGTGCATTGAAATTCTATTAAGTAGATCATGACCGTTTAAGAAATCAACTGTCCCAAAGCGCGCCGAGTTGAGATGAATTAGCAGAATCAAAATGCAGATTCCTAATATATTTGATCCATCAAATATGATCGTTTTTGAGTTTAAATTTAACTGAGGAAATTGATCAGGTCAGGGGCTTCGACGATGAAAGATTTTTCGAGTTCTATTTCACTTATAATGAACTGAGTAGACGGAGAGTTCAAATGATTTAATCACCCGTTGAAAAAGTCAAAATCTTAAGTGATGTTGCAATAAAAGATTGAAGCTGACATAACTTGTGTGATTGCCCGGATTACAATTAAAAATGTATAAAACGAAATAGACTGCTAGACGTTCATGTAGATAGGCTATTATAAAACTGCTAAAATCAACAGAAGCTTTTGTGAATTAACAGCACAAAAAACGTCAGCTCTGCATGTGCATAATTTTCTAAATGGTTGGAAATACTAGTAATTAATTGAGTAGCCTACCCTCGACTTGAATCCTTGTAAAATTTATCCGAATCCTTAATTCATTCTCCTCCATTTATCTGAGCTTCTGTACTGCATTAGCTCGAAGTTGAAATAAAAAAGTGAAATATGTCTCTTCATAAAGCTCTTGCAATGCCTTTATTTATAAAACCTCAAATACGACGAGACAGAAATTGAGTGTAAGCATGCGTGTATTTGATCAAAATCTAGAGATGGCAGGCCACTACTTTCGTGTCATACATAATACATCTGTCACTAAATACTAACAACTTTGAAAATCAATTATAATGCGTAATGTCATACGATGCAAGTAATCATGCTGGTCTGATTCTACTATTCACATACAGCTTCCAGCTTCATCAATGTATTTCACGTTCATAAAAATACAGCAAGTTATCAACTCTCATATTTCTCATTTCATGAAAGATTATGACATGCTATTTTTCCAACCAGCCATAACATTGAAATTTGATCAAGACATTTGTCGAAACATTCCGATAAATTTGCTATTCATGGGTGATATTATTCTACACAACGTTAAAGAAAAATCAGTGAACAATATTCCATTTATTGGTGCATAACAGAAGCAATTACCCTGATGCCAAATAGCAACTTACCTTTCAGGCGTCCTGATGATTTGCGCAGAAATTAAAACGATAATCGTCATAGCATAAAGTAAGAAGACATATTTCGGAATGACGAATAAGTATGATATTATCAAACCGCATTTTTACGTTCTTCCTTGCTTTTACTGAGACACATCCATCATGACAAAACGCAACAATATCCTACAGAATTAATTGTGCAACGTCAGATGAGATATTCCGTCATGATAACTGCAGGCTCACTACCAAACTAGCTGAGCTGATAATACCACGCTGACTAACAATGGAAATCAGAAGCATTACCGTGACCAGAGGTGGTAGATTTACAAGTTAAAACCCTATTTCAATCAAATAATGAATATTAAATCCACAAGAAAGATTAAGATCGAATATCATGCTTCATTATTTTTCAATTGCTCAATCTCCACTGTGATTGGTAATTTGTTGGTGCAATTCATCATTTTTTTCCACTAGTCTTCTCAGACCTAATTCTCACATAAGTGATGGCAGCAAACGGGAGGATCATGATTATAGGCTGTACTCGTAATCCAGAAACGCACTCCTTTGAATTTCTGTAGATCCGTTAGTTAAAAAAGTAAAGAAAAAACGAGCTTTTACTCGACGTTTCGGGTCCAGACCCTTCCTCATAGAGTATAAAACAGGATCAGTAGAAAACCTGTTTTATACTCTATGAAGAAGAGTCTGGACCCGAAACGTCGGGTAAAAGCTCGTTTTACCATGAGTCATACATCGTCATACATGAGCTATATCTTATAGGCTAGACATCCGAAAAACATTTTTTATATTTTCAATGTAACTACTGGAAGTGAAACAGAGAAGTAGACAATTGTCTGCTTAGAACAACACATCACGGAGAGTCATGAGCGAAATTGTTTATTACCTTGGAGACGTGTCAACTCTCTCATGTCCGAAGAAGGTAATCGGTGGATGCAAATGCCGGCTTCGCCTTTCTTCTGAAAGAAATGTTCATTAACTGATTAATCATCTGGTTGCCGAAAGAAATACTATTTAGAATGCTTTTTTTGTAAGCATTAATAGATTATTGCCAAAATATAATGCTAGATAAAATATTTGCACCGATGCAACATCAGATGACTTTCGGTAAATAATTAATCTTGATATCTAGGAATTGTTTGATTAACCTGTCACATTCAAATTGATTTATACAGCTTGAAATAAGTTATATTTATTGCCGATGTTTCACAATGGAACGAAACTTTCATTCAATAAATACTAATAATGAAACAAAGATCGCAAGTTTTTCACTTAGAAACGCTGTCCATGGTTGCATGATTTCTTTCTAAATGAATGATATAATCTGTATAGATTAATCGATTATGAAATCATTTATCCTGAGATTGTGATCCTGTGCAATGTAGCGCATAAAAGGACTGTAAAAATCGTTCACATGAGATAATTTCAGAGTCTTCAAATGCAGGTGATGTTTCATTCATCTCGCATTGAGCTGATGTAAGGATTGCTTTAGTATGCAGCTTCAAATTGATTGTAAAATCCATTTGCTTAATATTTCAATAACATTCGTCGAACATTGCATATTTTCAAGCAGAATGCAAAATTTTATAGAAATCATTTGATGCATTCACTTAAGTATTTACATGTATATATGCATTCTATAAAATTCATAGAAATACTTTCAACCCATGTTTGCGTCAGATATGTGAACCGCACATGCTCACACTTCGTACATATGCGCAATCAATTGAGAAAACATAATTTACTCTATGCATTGTTACTACTGCTCTCAGCCAAATGCTTTATATTTTTGGTCACATGACCACTGGAAGTATGCGAGTGTCTCCCATGATCGCGTTGATTTTATTTGATGGCTGATGTATTGTGCGGAACCTTCGATTTGCAGACTGCAACAAAAAAAATCAAACTATCATGAGACATGCTGATGTGCATATTTCTGATAGCTTACATGTATAAACATGTTGCACATCTATCAGAATATTTTCAGCTTTATAGTAGAAAATGCAAGAGGTCTAATGGTTCGTGAAAAATTTCGGACTAACTGAACCAGGACTGTACGGCCTTTTCTTCTACGAAGGCCGCAGGTTGCGCACACATGGACTAAAGCTGATAATCAGCAACAAGTGTTGAAAGTCATTGCAACTTTGAATCACTTACTTTGACATAAGCAAAGGCCAACATCAGGAAAGGTTCTTCTCCCTTGACTGAGCAATATTCTGATTTCAATGCGACTACCTCCGTATCAGCTGTAATAAAATAATGAACAAATTAAAATAGGTATTCAGTTATACATCTGCGAATTCATCAAGGATTGCGATAATTAACATGCAAGTGCAAGGGCTATCCATGGTGCGGCCAATGGGCCAGGTTGGGCCGATCATCATTGATGCATTGATGAACTTATGATGTTTGGTTGTCCCTAAGTGAAGTTTTCACCTAACATTCTTTTTCAACATTTCTCATTAAATGTCTCATGCGATACATTTTAGTTCCACTTTTGTGTAAATATTCAATGAAGTGCAGACACGGCAACAATATGATCATTGAATAATTACTTCACGAAATGGTGCTGACATCAAAAAATTGATTGATCAAAATGAATAATTCTATGAAGCACTGCATTGTTGAAACATGGTGATGCAAGCTCTTTTGAATTTTATTGCTGTTTACTAATCATTCTTAAAATTTCCGGAAGCTGAACAGGCATTCTGTTGACTTGTACATCCGTGCGGTAGAGAACCTCGTCAACACTTGTACCTTACCATACATCACAAGGCAATTCGCCTTCATCATCACATGCAGATTTTGCATATAAAGTGGGTGAGCAGAGTTAAACGATGTTCACTTTGTGAGACGAGCTTATTAACTATTGAATTCGGCGCAAAATAAACTTGTCCCAACATTAAGTCACATACACTATATTTGGATTTAAGGAATGAAAGTTCAAGGACACGTGAGACTTTTATACATCCGGAAACATTTTTTTCGTGGGACTAGAACAGGTATGAGTTTACAAAAGTTCGTCAATGGATAACATTGACCATGACTGCTTGATAACTCGCATGCTTGAAAAGAAAAATACATCCTAGATATTGAGTGGATACATTTTGAGGACAATTCACTTTGTTATAAGATTCCGTAGATATCCGTCTCCTACGAGTTTTCAATTATCATTAACAGATAGAATGAATTGAAACATGTCGAATTTCTTGGTGAACTTACGTAATATTGAATCCACAATAACTTGTTTCAACTCTTTTGAAGGCTTTGAGGCCTTTACATAGACTTGCGGCTAGGACGGATCACTATTTTAAATATGAAGTCCATCGGTTGCATGGTTGAGATGTTGTACGGATCCTACGGACAAAATACTATTTCTACAATTGCTGGTACGTTAAGATGTCAGACACAGTAATCACTCTCGATAAATGTAAATGAAGTCAGTAGTGTACGCCATCTCTAGCGAAGGGTTTGAGGACTCCATTTATAGAATGCTGATTACTAACATGAATAACATTGTCATTTGACAGGTGTTCAACAAAACGGACGAATTTAGGTAGTACGCATGGTGAAGATAACTGCACTTCTGGTTATCCGGCTACCTGAAGAGCTGTCAACTTGCGCGCTTCAATATAGGTCAATCTAAAATGTACGAATTCACAACGCATGGGTATATTGTTACTCGCATCCGTCAACACATAAGATTTGCCGATTAATGATTTCATATTACACTAGCAGTTAACTCACACTCGAAATCCTGACTGTTATCTGCTAAATGCTAAGTAATCACCATAACACGACTGTGCGTACGAGATCCCATAAAAATCAGAAACTACACTATCAATAAATGAAAACATACGTGTTAATGCACTTGAATGCATAGGTTTTGATACTGGTCTTATGGAACTAGAATCGCCCAGACAACTGTGTATCATGATCCTTTGTCGATCCATCTCTCCTTGTGGAACTACAAATCAAGAGAATAGTAAGCATTAGCATTGCTGACTAACACAAGCAATAAAATTGAATTGATTTGTGCTCTTATCAAAAAACCCATAATAAAATTTAAAAATCAAATGAAGGTCCATTATCAAATAAAAGAATAATCAGCCCAAATTTTGATGCAATTCGCAACGTGTCGCAGACCTGCTACTTCCTCAGATGAGTTAGTGTTAAATGACAATCTGACATGCAATACAGCATGACATCGATATCTGAAGAATAAATGACTGCAGCTCTAGCACTGGTGAGCCCTAGCACTAACTTTTATGTCACAGTGAAGCGTCCGTCATCTGGAACAGCAGTAATGCAAGACATAACACAAATGAAATAGGTTGAGTATCAGGACTCGCTGATTGCACTAACTCGCCTGAGGAAGCAGCATGTCTGTGACAGGTTGCGAATTACATTAAAATTTGGGCAGATTGGTGTTTTATTTCGCTGATTTTATAACTTAAGCGTCTGCCAGAACACGGCGTAGCCACTGTTTCATATATATTTGTGTTTATTCTGAAAAGTATCATGACGATATTTAGTCCATCTACTGGTTCACTGCTTTATTATCAGCAATACCTTTTGTCCGTATATTGACATGGAACTGACTACACGTAGGTATGACTACAACAGGTTCCATCACAGTAGATGGCTGTTCAGGAATGACAACAGATAGTGACAGGTATCAATGAATATTTATCTACAATGATCAAGAATTTGCAATGCACACTGTAGAATCCCCATGTGCATCCAGTTGTATGAAAGTTGCATGCTCTCATTAGAGAACGGATGAGGCGTTGAGCCTTTTATTGTGACGCTTTCATTCCTCTTTTACACATAATAAAATGGCTACCGACATAACGATCGCAGAGCAATTATGCTATGGCTGAACTACATCATAAACTTCTAAGACAATTAAAACACTTTACTTTCTTGAAGGGTCAATGTGGCTGCCTTTAATGATTATGCTAAATGAACTAAACTGACTACAGTTATGATTGGCTGACGGTTGTTGGGAGATGATGGAAGTTGGATTGGTAGTTAACTCTTGATTACCAGCTACTAGTATTGTTGTGTTCCACTGCACTCAAGCAAATTCTGTCAGCACATGTTTTGATTGTCTGTACTCTGTTCACATGACACCAATCCCAAACTACGGCAGGGTGGACCGTATCGTCCTCTTCCATTTAACGCGATCTAGGGCCAGATTGTGGGTGATCGTTTCTCGATCCATGTCTTTTCTATCACCCTTTTCCATAACAGGGGTAAACGACCTCTTCTTCGTCTACCAGGTATTGGCTAATGTAGGACTGCTTGAGTTATGTGATCACCTATGGCCCAAACACTATCCTCCACAGGTAATTGCCAGTCGTATCATGGCCTGGTAGATCTTTTATTTCAGTTTGAGAGGGACTCCTTTGTCGTAGATAACTGCTGCTACTTGCCTCCAACTTTTCCATCCAGTTTGTATGTGGGTTTTGATGTCCTGCTCGCAAGTAGATGTTCCGTCTATGAGTGAACCGACATACTTAAGCTTCTTAACTGATAGGAGTGGGGCTCCACCCAGTTGGACTTCCTCGTCGTTCGCAGAGGTGGAGAGGTATTCACTCTTACGTCCGCTAATTCGGAGACCATTACTTTCCAGGGCACTGCACCACAGCTCAAGAATGTTTTGTATTTTGGACGATTTCTCTCCAGATGCCTGGTTATCACATCTAACACCAGTAGGAGATATGGGTTGAAAGCCCATATCCCTGGTGCAGCCTGACAGTGACTTCAAAAGGTAGAGTACAACCATGTTTTGTTTTCACAATTGTCAGACTATCTCGATGCATGTCCAGAATGAGTGAGACATACATCTCTGGGACCCCTTTCCCTCTCAAATAGTTGAAGCACTCACAAGGAACAGATTCGCACACTTTCTCTAAGTGCACAAAAACCGCACGGAAAGGCTCGCGTCCCTCCCTCAGATTCTCTATAACCGTGCGCATTATAGACAAGGGATTAGTGGCGCTGCATCCAGGTATGAATCCAAACTAGTTGCTTTGAACATTATTACACATTCTCAGCCGTGTAATTTGAACAGCTTTTCAAACTGTGGTAGAGTAGCTTGATACCCCGATAATTGCTGCAAACTCTGTGATCACCCTTGTTCGTATAGATTGGTGCTGAAATGCTCTCTCTCCACACTACCTGCAACTCTGATAGCATTGGATGATCTCGTTGAGGTGATGCAGGCACAGGTCTACACTACTCCCTTCTCTTCTAGTAACCCTTCCCTTTTCTTGATAGCCTCAATGGGTACGTCGTCGGGTATGCTGCCTTTTATATATTGTTCAGTTCTTTCTGGACTTCATCGTGGGAAGTCTCAGCGATCGGAACATTCACTGCCACTTCTGTGGCAATTTCATCATATGGTCTGTCTTCATTTGGCAATCCACAGAAATACCACTTCCTCCTTATTGCCTTGTTACCATCGCTATACGTCTGATAATGTCCGAGTCTCTCACAAAGAAACATTCAATGTTGTCTTTGCATTTCTGATTTCTGGACTTCGCTGTCTGGAAAATCAGCCTCTCCTTCTTCCGACTCCGATTTCTCATACAATTCTTTTCATGCTTGTCTAATCTATACTCGATGTAGTGGGGAATTGGATGATTGCTTTTTTAAATCAGGTGCATAACGCACATATATTTTTCATATTCGCAATAGGAATCACACATATCAATGTTCAATCAAAAAGTCTTCGATTTAGGTGGGAACTAATCCGATGTGCCCTTCTTGCCGACTTCAAATGATACTTTCGGAGCTCGACTTCTAAATCAAAAAATCATTACGTCAACGAACCAATCATGAAGGATGCAACCCCTTTTCTGCATACTACCACTTGCTGACACAAATCATCAAAGCCATACTAGTCAGGAGATATTTGACAGAAGAATTGATGCTATTGTTGCGCTGTGTACACAGAGAAATAATTTAATAGTTTGGCAGATTCGGATCGAAGACTAAACATTACCACAACACATGCATGATTCGTACCACTTTAAAAGTCTCAAGCTAACAAGCATCTTGAGAAATAATTTAATAGTTTGGCAGATTCAGATCGAAGACTAAACATTACCACAATTCGCACCAGTTTAAAAATCTCAAGCTAACAAGCATCTTCTCATGCAGATTGAAGTTCAGAAACAAGTTAAAGGATGCGTGAGCACAAAACCAGGTTATTTTTTATGAATTTCTCGTTAATGCGAAATTCGATGACTAATTAACATGTCGACGTGCTACGACCCGTAGAGCTCTGAAAGTGAGATTGAGTTAATCATGCTGAAAGGGATTGTCAACCATCACAGTATTCATGAGAATATGGCACATAGCTAGCAAATGTTGATACCATTTCACAAAATCTTTTTTCTCTTAGAGATTTGTTATCTTTACATGCAGTTCATCTTAAGTGATTGTGAACAGATCTTACCGGGTTTCAGACATGCAACAAGGAGGCTGTCGACTGACGGTTGGTCAAATGATAATTCGTCATTGATGTCAAAATTAGGAATCAGAGCGGACGAGAAAACGTTACTCTGTGCCTCGGTGCGTCGGAACAGAAGCTCCGTAAGCCCCATATCTTCCATGATTCAACCTTGGTGCCACTGCAACGAAAAAATGCAAAGCTGTACAATGGGAGCATACAAATAACACAACATTGCTGGTTAAACAGCATTCTGCTGATGATAGCAGAAGATACTACAAATTTCCGCACTGCACTTTAGATGAGACTGTTGATAACACAGAATTCTGTGGTTGATAATAGAAAAGCCGAACTAATTACTGCACAATGATGATTTCCTCACTCGAATGAAGTCATGGAATGGAGTATGCATATCGATGCATTTACACTAGTGCATCATCTTATGTGACGGTGGAATGTCATTTAATTCAATGCATTACTTGCATAAACTGAGATGTACCTATAGAAATCCTAATTTACGTAGCCTTACTCACGCGTGCACTTAGCTTTTGCTTCGTCTGAAAACCAGTGGAGAAGCAAAACTCCCGGCTTTTTGTGTAAGGCCAATTTTATAAAACTTCAGTGTGTAAGACATTGACAAGCCCGTGGCTTCCAGAGCTCTTACAGTCGATCTTAGAAGATGACCACAAAATCTTCCCCATTTAATTGAGTGTCTGTCGTAAAGATTTCTGTCTTCTTTCTCCATCACAAATTTCGTGTTGTCGATCACCTACTCCCGCAAGCCATGTTATTCATTACTTGTTCATCGGAGGCTGTTTTACTGGAAGCCGCAATCTTTGGCCAGTTCACGATGTTTCTCCTCCATTTTCCTGATGTCGACTCCGATAACATGTTGAACTCGCGTGCACTTGATAAGTCATTTTGTGCTCAAATCATTCGGGCTTCGATCACTAAATAAGAGAAATCATGGTTGGGTGGTGATAAGACATGGTTAACTACAACGTCATTCATTTCTTATTTTCAATCTTGATATCAAATTTTTAGAAACTATTCAAGCGATCAAGTTGTTAGTGCTCAGCATAAGAAGATTTTGCTAATTCCATTAAAATTCTTAACAATGCATGAAACAACAACTAGACCAGCGCTTCCCGATTAGGGGTACGATCTGTGGTTCGCGGGGGGTGCAAGAATCAATCGTGGGAGACGAGTGGTTTTTTTAATTGCAAAAACCATCAACAAAAATCTTTTAGAACCATTGATCGAGAAAACACGACTTTTAAGAATATCGATTTTTCGACAAGAACGATCATAAAATAATAAGTTACTAACTAATCAACCAGTTTTGTTCCGAGCTATCATTTGACACATCGCTATCAAATATCTGCACCGACAGGAATAACGTGAAAATCCTTTTTTCTCAAGTAAATCACTTTGAATGATAACTCATAAATTGTCTGTGCAACACAATTTAGCCAAACTCAATTGAACTAAGCTCCGTTCACGTCAACTGGCTACGAGTACAGTTCACTTGAAAAGTGTTGGTACAGCCTTCAAACTGGCTATCCGAATAACTCGGAAAGAGCATTGAAAGTTCTTGCTGCATTGGCCACCACTTGGCTGTGTGAATCTGAATTTTCATCTCTTCTGTAAAGCAAGAATATATATGTATACTGCAACGTTATGAGAATCCTGAAGATCATCTATCTACGCATTTCACTGACCCATAAGGAAAAGCAGGAGAGAAGTCAAGGATCATAAAGTGAGTCATAAAAGTTGTCTTTTTATGTTGCTGCAGGTTGAAAAACAGACTGTTTTTAATGACCATTCAATAGATTACAAGCGTGTATTCCGTAAATATCAGGCGATTGAATGTGTGGTCTTCATAATGCTTTCAAGTTTTTCTTATTTAAAACAAGGCAGTGTGAGACTGCCCTCGTCAGTCTCAGGGGGTTCGGTGGTGAAAACAAATAGACGATCAACTAGACTGGTATCAGAAATTTCATCTAAATAAATTTTTATTATTCTTCATCAAATATGAGCTACGAACTGCCTGCATAGCACCTTTTTAAAAATTTTGAAATTTCACCAAGATTTGACTGCAAAATCCTCTTAATAATTACTAATTACGATTCAAAAAAGCCACGCATGCTAAAAAGTCCTTTTCTAGTATAATCAAATATTGAGAAGATTGATGTGTACATGAAAAGTCACAAAGTCTGACTATTTCAGCACCGTCCCAGCCCCAGAATGGGAAGTAGTGACGTTAAACCATCGTTTTTATGCATTCATTCATTAATGCGCATGAAAATACGAGTACATGTCAGGGATATATAGAGGTTATCTCTATATATCCCTGGTACATGTATAACTTAAAAACGAGACGGTACCTGGAATGCGAAAGATATTCTTTCAAATAAGAAACCGTTCCGATGCATATGTGAAAAGAAACTTTACAATATAATAAAAATACCACACTGAATAAGATGTATTGGAAAATTTAAAAAAAAGTGAAGTCACAACGTTTCGGGTGATGCTACAACCATTATTTAGTGAAAACATTAAAGTCTTTTCATTTTTTACACTGGCTGGCGTCTCTGTACCGGTTGGCGAAGTCTTTGATCGTCAGACATTATTTGGTTAACTTATGCAATTCGATATTATTCAGTTTCCACATGGCAAAAATGAAATGCGTAAATGGTAGGCCTACCGGTAGTCCGGATAAGCGATAGACAATTTGGTAGAGTAAGCATCTTGCATATGGCATCTTGTAGATTCGCAACTTGATTCAACCAAATACTTCAAATCGTTAGTTCAAAGAAGCACTAAATGTAAAATTATTGGTAAATGCACTAAAAGATTTGTAAAAAGAATTCATCAATAGGAGGTACAACAAGTTGGGCAATGAGATTTAATCCATCCCGACCATCCGTCAAAATTGATAGATTAACTATTACTACATCGGCCGTCTTCAATTTTTGCATTCATTGATTACTTCGCTCGCTTCATGACTGCTGTATGCAGCTTTTGACAACACTGTGTCTATCCTAAAATACCATGCGCTAAAATGTATCAAAGTTAGAGCCTCTCATTCAAAATTTCAGTTTAAATATAAACTATCTGATGTCGGCGGCAATATTATTCACACGATTCGACTCCTCACGATATAAGTTTACTGACTGTGTCGGTTTAATGTGGTGGAAATATTCTAATTCGTCAGAATTTCGGACTGAGTTTGTATTGTGTTCAATGGAAAATTAATCCTCTTGCCCCTCATGACTAGTTCTGGCCGTGACCATCAGTTTTGATGAAAAGTCATCTCTGGTCCCAAACACGCAGACAAAGCAATTTATCTCTGTGGGTACATTATTAATCGATAAATTTAATTGTATGTTTAGTCTGCTACAATTTCCCGATGTCGGGAATCTCCAATGCGATTGTGCGATGGCGGCATCCGGGCTATGCATTATCAAAAGATGCCAGTTAGACATTGTACATGGTGTTTGAAAAAGAATAATCCGATTTCCATGCACTATATCCATCTATTGAATTAACACAGAGTCTCGAAATAAGTTTTAGAATATTTGTGTAGACATAGCGAGTTTTATACATCACGTTGAAAATTGTTGTGGTCCATCACTCTGTGGCACGGCACACATTCTCAAAAATGTTGAACTTTATTTACAAAATTTACAAGTGATACATTTACAAGGGATCGTCAAAGAATCAATTTTTGAGGATAGACCCTACGGAACTAAATTTTGAAAAAAATTATTTAAGAAAATATAACTTTTCAAAGAGAAATAATTCACCATAGAAATACATTATAAACAAAGCTAAGCATTAGTACAGTTTTGTGATAATGCACCAAAAAAGTATTCCGCATTTGAAATATTTCAATTAATGAGATGCCAAAAACAAATTGATGGTTTTCTGCTTTTCAAAATACTAAATTCTGTCGCTGAGGCAAAACCCTATAAAAATTTTCTCATGGTGTTCATAATTATCACTCACTCAAATGAAAACTTCTAGTTTCTGAAGCATATGACAATTAGAAGTGCTCTTTACAAATCACGGGGAGTTCCATCATTTCACACACATCCCTAGCGTCTGTGTGACTGAAGTGAGGAAACTGCAGGTGCAGCGCGCTGGCGGCTGGCGCCCGCAGTAGTTACCGCCCTAAGCGTAATTGAGACGAGAGTAATGCAAACATTGAAAGGAGGCTATCAAAACCAAATGAAAACAAATTAAACTTTTTTGTGTTATGGGTGTTGGTAATTATTTTGGGATGCGGTGAAGGCCTCGCAAGTCGGAGACTACGCCACTGAATAAGAGTTAATGATGCGATTGTAAAAGTTCATTTCATAATGCAAAAAATTAGTTAAAAATCGAAAATACGGTGTCAAATTATGAGAATTTAAGTTTTTATATCTTTCATATAACTTAGGTCATTTTTAGGTATTTTTCTCCGAACTTTCAACATTTTAAGGTTAAGTGGGAGGCTGGCTACTGACTTATGGCATAAGTAGGACTATCGTCTCCATGTTCGCGGAGCTTCTAGAGGTCATGTGTAACATCTGTAAATAAAACTTGCCCGAAAATTGACATTTTTGAAGCTGTGCGACATGCCACCAAATGATGATGCATGCACAACGTGATGCATAAAACTCGTTATCTCCAGAAGCATCATGAAACTCATTTCGAGGCTTTGTGTTTATTTAATATTATTTGATTCTTTTTTGAAGCACCGAGTACCATCACTAGAAACTAATTTATTGTGTTACAAATATTTTTGCATTAATATTTGGGAATGTCATGATAGAGAAATCATTCTAGACACGGTTCACTGCTATAATTAAACGCTCCGATAAAAATTAATAATTGTTAACCGTCTAAATTTTTACCGCTCATGGTCTAGCAATGTATCACTATCGTGAACACCTCTTGAGCGTGCAGCCTACAAAATCTCAGAAACTGGAACCGGAGCACATTTGCATCAAACTGGATCATTGAGTCGGAACTCGCCCTCTCTAAATAATTGAAGAAAAGTGAGGCTGCTGACAACCCTTCTCATCAACACATTTTCCCGTAACTT
Source organism: Prostheceraeus crozeri (assembly GCA_907163375.1). NCBI lineage: Eukaryota > Metazoa > Platyhelminthes > Polycladida > Euryleptidae > Prostheceraeus > Prostheceraeus crozeri. The sequence goes on along the minus strand of CAJQUW010016012.1, from coordinate 378,366 downwards.
TAAACATATCTAATCTATCCAAAGGTAGATTCCTCATCACGTACATGTGCTAATATCAATAAAAACATCAAATTTGCTTGAAACTCTAATCACATTTAGTCATAATATTAAAACAACAACCATCAATATATACAGAACATCAAAATGATGTGGAAAATTTCATTTATGACTCAGCAAAATGAACAATTCGGGATAGTCTGACAAAGATTACTCCATCGAAAAACAAATTCACAAATTGAATGATCATTATCTTACAGTAGTCGAACAACCACATTGATAAATATTCAAACCCTTTTTAGTAAATAACGATATTCTTTGCAGAAAATGAGTTTTGTTATCACTTCATTATTTAGTTAATGTCTCGTGTGAAAAATACATTTATAATTTTCTCAATAACAGCGCGCAATTATGTGCTTGACGTGCAAATATACATCAAAACTGAATTAATCAGCAAATCAAACCATCGAGCTTATCAACTTGCGATAGACTTCGAACATCAGACACCACTTGATAATTGCAAAGCAGAAAAATTAGCACTAACTCTCACATGAAAGAAATCAGTACAGGATTCATTTTAGTTTTTTCTATCACTCACTATTTGCATGCAAACAATTACTTTTATCGATGTTTGAAATATATCAATGCACATATTCTCAAAAAAATAGAACAAATTGGTAATAAAAATCTGCTTCAAAGTAGGTTCGCATGTTTAAAGACTGCTCTTAAGAAAGCAATTTTCTTCAATGCATTCCTTTCAACTGAAATCAGAACCACAGTTAATGGCATTAGGTTATTGTTGATTGTGCTGAACGCTATGATAGCAAGCATATTCAATTTGATTAGGTGTGAAATATATATAAGATGTGAAAATAGATCATGTAACACAGAAACAAAAACTTCCACACCTTCACATAATAAGCCCATTTTGTAATATTAATAAGCCCGTGTAATTTTCAGATAATTTAGAGATAATAGAGTTTAAATAATAACTAGAGCTTATCACTATTATCACCATTTTACTGTGTCGTGTTTGCGAATAACTCATGCTTTGGATAATCTCATTAAAGTAGTACCAGCACGTATGCGCAAACTACCAATTACAGTTTGATATGGCATTAACATATCTTTTAAAGAAAATTAAATGCATTCCTTAAGATCTTTAAGTGCTGAAGTCTTTGAAGGTTTATGAGACTTTAACATTGATGACATAATTTCAAGACTATGTGTTACTTTATATGCACTTCACCAATTTTAAGAGAAATTTAAATAATTTTGACGAGCACATAAACGCAATGTCAACTTTACTCGATTTACCTAAACTTGCCTAGATTTACCGTGAAATGCAGATACCGCATGTGTTTACTACTGAAGAGTCAAACAAGCAGAAGATTATGAAAAATCCTTAACTTCCGTAATATTTGAGAAAGCATTTATCATTAAATTTCTGATTTGACAATCGAATACTGATGGTTTTAAGTAAAGCACGAATGCAGATATATATACACAAAGCACATAAAAAGCTTGCCATCATTTGAAACAAAGACTTCGGTATTTATTGAAAATGCAAAATAATCACGTAAATCATTAACATTGAATAGAATAATAGCTATCAGAGTATTGATTTCAAAGAAATAAACGACAACATACATTATACTAACTCGCAAATTCAGTGTAATTAGTGACATATCACTGAAAAGACACAATCAGTCGTGATGCGATGATCGCGAAAACACTGTAGTTGTGCAACGCTAACATTTTTTAATTGGACAAGAAATAAGTCTCCCTATATTTGTAGCAGCAGAAACATGCAGCGGATCATTGCACATGGAAGACACTAACTTATTTAATTGAAGAAATACCTAAATTTGATTTTTCAAAAAATACCTAAAACTTGCGCAAAACCAAAGACACATCCAAGGATATGTTTATGAAATAACCTTTACCACCGTAAGCACGAAGACAAAAAATTTTGAATATCTAACAAAACGTGGTTCTTCCCAACTCAGTATAATTATGTCAAACCAAGGCATATTCAAAAACAATGAGGATCCTTTACTCATTTGAAAATCAGCCTCATTTTGGTCACTCATTTGGAAGCAATATTTTGTCAGATTCTAAAGTATGTGGATGCTTCATCAAAAAACATAGGAACTACAAAAAAGAATAAATTAACACTGCATTCTGCTCAATAAATTAGGACTTACATTCTGATGTTCAATAAAACGGAACGACAGACAATCAAAAATTGGAATAATAGTATTAATTCTTTACTATCTTCCGGTAAAAAGAAGCAATAATCGTATTTTGAGGTCAAGACTTTGTACAATGTTGGCGTGTATTACATTGTCAATGCTTCAATATGACATTTCATCTTCATTAAAATTTCCTACAATGTTCAATGTTTCACGTACTATTTAACAAATTCATTATAGCTGCTCACAGTAATAGTTGCCATACCCCAATGTCACTATGAACTTAAGAATTTAAGGCCAAAAATGCATTGTAAGTGTTGGAAGAAAACAGTCCAACCTGATGTAGAAGAGACAATAAACGACGAGTAAGAAGGAAAATTTCATTAAATTCTGAAAGTTTTCCAAGATTCCATTACTGCTCCATTCTACAATGTATTTCCTAATTATCAATAGTTGATATCATTGAGAATGATTGATATCTTACGTTTGAGAATGCTATATACACAAAAAAATCCTTTCAATTTACAATTTACAACCTTATCAGAGACATTTACACCTCATCAAGTGACAGATTTGGAACTTCTAGTCCACTTTGTCTCAGCTCTTCATTCAGTCTCACTAACTCAGAACAGATCCGTTGTTGCTGATCCTGGATTTCAGCCGATCGTCCAAAGAGATTTTTCTTGAATTGCTCCATCAGTATGCGAAGTCTTTCATTTGCTTGACTATACCTTTGTAACTGACTTTCATTAACAGCATTCATTTCTTCTGTCAGTTGCACAGATTTATTCGCCTTTGCGCGGGACTTTCTCACAGCTGCATTGTTCTTAGCCCGCTTCTCCTGATGCTCAGACGTCCCTCGAATAGGATCTGGTTCATATGGACGTCTTCGATTTCTGCGAGAAGAGTGAGTGTTTCTTGGAGATTTTGGTAATGCTGAAGATGATGAGCTTGCTGCAGTAACTCCCACTTCTTCAACGGTCACGTAAGACGAAGCAGATGACACTTTTCCATCGGATGATTGAGAAATTTCATTCAAAACTTCATTTACAATGTCAAAATTGTCAACATCATAAGAAGTAGAAGGTATTTCCAATTCAACGATAGGCTGTGGTACTTGATGTTCAATTTGTTCCACTGGAACTACAGTCACGTGTGGCTTTGGAAGTGTAGGACTATTATCCAATATTGGAGGATCATACGGGTCGAAGAAATCCATGGTTTCTGCAAATATAATACACTGTTGTCACAAAACATCACCAAAGTCGAAGAAACTGAAGAAATGAATAAAGTGATTTAAATCAGCGAGATAAGTTATGCAATGTGTCCAAAAAGCAGGGAAAATTAAAATAACAATTTCACTCGGGGATTCCTATTTGTATTGCAATATTTTGGGAATGTCATATGATTATGGTGACCGGTGACTTTCACAAATGAATATGAACTGTTGAAAGCAAAACTTTTAATCAAGCGGGTTTTCATGTTTTCAATAATATAAGAAATTTCTTAAGATTTTCTTTCGAAACTACATGATTATTTCCTTGTAGTGCATACAACGCAGTTTCATACACTTCAAAAAGCTACTCTCTGTTTCGACTCCTCCATGGATCCAAGTTACGGTAGGACCGTGAAAGTTTCATGAGTCTCTTCGGCTATTATCCATATCTACAATGCATCCGTTTTCAACCACTAAAAGCAGCCGAGGTATTTTTGCTACACGTAAAGTAGCACTTTAACCATTCAATTTCGCAATGAGTTCTGCGAGTTGATAACCATAGAGTTTCAATGACCGAAAGCATATTTGGCAGCCATGTACTGAGTGCAGTGCAGGAATAAAAGTTCAGCAAATGTTAAATTCTGGTAGCTTGATGACCCCATGACGTGACAGGATGTCACTGTCGCTTACATTCAACGGGTTGACAATTTTAACTTATTAATCCAAACTTACAAAAAATGCAAAAAACATTTGGATATAGCACAACAAAATATAATCAAAATAATGATTTTGTTGTCAATAGTTCACGTGTCTATTTATGAAGTAAAATTGCATTAATTAGCAGGGAAAGTAACCTAAAACCCTGAAACCCACTTTAGCTTATGTGGGCTATTTATTGAATTGAACTTAGTAAGCATTCAGCAAGGCTAGTAAATGTCGTTGTTCCTCCCAATGTTGTTAGTTTCCCTTCTCTATCTTTCAGCCCTATATGGAAATGATCAGTTTATCAAGCAACAAAATGCCGTCAACATGCACTCACGAATTTATAACAGTGAGGATATCTAAATTCATAAGGCTACGATTCATTCGGTTTCATGTCTGCTTATTTCATACGGAAAATATATTTCAAATGGGCGAGTACTTTAATGCACTTTCTAACATTCTTTTTCGAAAATTGATAATTATAGCTTTAGCTGATTAACTGTTTTCCATAATTAATTTGCGGATCACGCAAAATCTATTCTTGTTATCAGCATTATTCAGACCTGTTCGCAAGAAAAATCACGTTTGTAATGTAGAGCAATTTATGTAACAAAAATATCACTATAATAAAGACTTTCACTTCTGTCGGACCACCACTTAAACAAGAACTCGTGTAACTAGTTGTATGACAAGCATTGCAAAAAAACTAGAATGAAATTCTAGAGACAAATTTCAAAGTGGGCGATGTTTATTTAACTTTGTTGACTCTTCTAATTTAGGATAAATTCCATGTACTGCAACGCTCACTGTAAAGCCTACAGGCATTGCTGGATTTAAGATTAATCAAATATACAGTGGGTCTATCGACATTGCGGCTGGGATAGGAGGGGTACTAGATAAGGACGGAACCTAATTGTGAGTCTTAAACTTCACATGTACAATGTACACCATCCATGTGAAGAATATTCAATCAAGTTATCAGATTTCAATGATGCAACTAACACTAAGTGGGGGACATATCGCGCAACATCGTGTGTAATCGCACTATCACTATAACAAGCCCGTATTCTACATTCCATGTTTAAGTTATATGATTGACTTAATAATCATCATCACCCTATCTTCGTTTCGAACAAATGTTGTAAAGCAACATATTTTTAGTTTGCTACATTTCTGTATTGAATTTGTGAATGATAATTTGATAATCTGAGCTTAAAACACGAAATATGGGCATGTAATTGAAATCATGCATGATATTCCAGCGACTCGCCATTACCGGAATATCCCAGATGACCTTTTTCATACTACTTACTCTAAACCCGTACGAACTTCTACCAATCTAACTAGCAAATTTGATAACAATGGAAAACTCGTGATATTTCATGCTATCTTGCAGCTCACATGAATGCATATCTAAAAATAGAAGATAATACTATCGAACCCTCATGTGTGCGTAAGTGCTAATTCTTTTGAGAAGCATGAAACTGAATGTCACTGGAGCGGGACTTTCTGTGTACAATTTATTCTCATACTATACTACTGCTATGATACTTACTTTCATCCCTAGAAAGATGCAGCTTGGAAACACTTCAACGCTATGCTGGTTGACCACTGTTGACTGTGGGGGAATGGATTCACCAACTATCATGTGGAACGCGAGACCGTATACATACATACACACACGCGATGAAAGACGTTGCACAAGATGACCTCAATCATCTGGGGATTTCCATCGGCCAAGCAAAGCAACCAGCAGTGGTTCGACCCTCCTGGATACGACTGGTGAAAATCCTCATGGGCAAGAGATATTGGCAGACATGTCATGTAGTATATGATTCAAATACACGTAAATCGCTTCTACAGCGAATGCTAAATCAATCTTAACATAAGTTTATGCCTTCTTTTTTTCTCTTGCTTTGTCTGATACGATAATGCTGCTCATGCTTAACGGAAAGCAAGGCCTAATGGAAGCCTAATTGAAAATAGCATCATGATATCCCTAGCAGCAGGAAGTCCTATCAAAAGAATGGTTAGCAGCAGGTGTGCAAGTTTTCCTATCTCAACAAAAAATCGAGTCCAGAACAATGGAGAAGAGTAGAGGGCTGAGAACAGATCCTTGGTAAACACCAACTCTGACCATTAACTCGTCACTGTGTCCACAAGCCAAACGAGCGAAAGTACTTGAGTCACTGTACATAGCCAAAACTGAAGGAATCATACTGAAAAATCTTATAACTATCACATTTTTATAAATCATGATTGATTGGACATTAGCATGTGAGAAATATATGCACTGAAACAGAAGCATCATGATTACTGGCTGTGTTGACTTTAATACGGTCTAAGTAGGCCTATTTATCGCGTACATCGATTGCAGCCTAAGCAATGGTGATGTATGAAAACTATTCAACAATATTGTAATGCTGCATACACAATAAGCGATGGACGTAGGTCCTATCATCAGAAAAAATTGTTATTATTTTTCATGATGATTGTTCAATTTTGCATGTTAAACGTATAAAAAAAACTATCTTGACTGACTTTATTAGACTTTGCTGGACTTTATTAGAAAAACGGTTCTTCTTGTCTGACATTATTTTTGCACATCACAGAGTTGGTTCGGGCTTTGCGACGCATTTTATCTGCAGCGGTTACCATCATATCATAAATCAGAATGGTATGAGGTTTGACGACGACGTATTTCTCAGAAAACAAGATCACTTCAATCCATGCACTTTCTTCCACTTAAGACTTTTCAGCATGATACCCTCGAGTGATCTATCATAGGCTGTCAGTGTCCCAATCAAATGGTTCGTCGCCATTGGATTCGATCTTGCGTGCTGTGCTCTGTGATGCTGTGGAGGTGGAGTATCCCTTCCACCATGAAGATTCGAAGGATATCTTGAGATGACACTTGTCTTGTAGAATTATCTTGGATTGTAGAATGCCACACAATAAAACTCACATGATCTGGGGGTTGTCTGGCGACATTTCCAAATCAACGTGGTCTCGAGAGCCGATCAGTTTCTCATGTGTCCGTGTTTCTGACTCTGTCTCGCGAAGTAGACAAACCATTTGAACACTTCAAGTCGATTTACGTCAGGTCGTAGCAAACACAATGTCTGTGCAGCGCACAGTAAAATGGAAATGATGGCTGCACTGTAAGCCTTCGTTTTCGTGGGAATCGACACAACTTTCCTTCCAAATAGTATTCTGAAGGCAGAAGACATTTTTACATTTCTCGTGAGGATCTCACTACCACAAGCTGTTGTGCTGCTGACTAATTTGAAATCCCGGCAAGGGAATATGTCTGTTGCCTCGATGGGGATTCCTCTGATGATCAGGGTTGGAGTTCTGGTAATATTCATTGACACTGATCTAGTTTTACTTGCACTAATCTGCAACCCTAATCTTGACGCATGTTGAGATGTTCTGTTCAGTAATGATTGTGCAGATGTCTCAAATGAGGAAACGATGGTGACATCGTCTGAGTACTAAACGTCGAATACATAAAAATTTTCACCGATTTGGACGCCATCCGTTGGTTGAGCAGTTTTTCTCCATTATCAAGTCTAGGCCAATATTAAAGTGGGTAATTGATAGCACACATTGTTGAGGAACACCCGTTGAAATACTGAAGTTCGACGTAGTACCCATACTAGTTGATTTGAGCGCATTTCCAGATGAATTTTGTTAAATAGGGTGAAAATACTTTGTTGGTCATTAATGTTTCTGTTTCGAAGAGCCATGGAGATATGATCTTATGAATTATTTTAGGTGATGCATTTAAACCTTTGCATATCTATGTTATCTTCAAGTTGCCAAAACTGTTAGATAAAGCCGAGACAAATGGTACATTGTCCCCTTGCAATCCATAAAATATCCTTTTTTGATACAGTTGCCTTACAAACAACGAACCGTCGTAGCATCGATCAAGTGTGTAACTTGAGGAAATTCAAAAATCCTACTATAATATTCTCAAACGTGTAGGCCTACCTATACACGCTATACCTACAGACTATGTACCCATAGACATGCCTTGGAACTCAAGCTATTGCTAAGGGAAACATTTTATATCACTGACACATGTCATCGAGATGTGCAAGGTATGAAGGATTTGCCATTTTGGAATAGAACTTGAAATGATCCGGAAGCTGCAGTGTAGAGGTAAATGGCAGCACAAGAAGTGCATGGAAGAATTTCCACGATTTGTTTCCAATCTGACGGATAAGGTTATTTATTTCTCTGAGACGCAGAGGTCACTTTAGTCTGAACAAAGCATGCATAAGAAGCATATTATTGAATGCTTCGCAGACATAGACAGTCAAAACATAAAAGCTAGCATGCCTCCCCAAGAGCGGAAACTCAAAATGATTTGGATTTTTGCTATCAAACTTTGCGAGCGACCCTCTGTGTATAAAAGACGCTTGGCTTGAATACTTTGGACGCCGATTTGCGACAAAATAGCTTCTTCTCCTAATAGTTTCTTCCCAAAATGCAGGCAGTTGAGAACAGTGATCTATCTCCTGACACTGTGTCCCAGCGAACTATTGCATCACAAGTTTATATTTTCTGATACACATATTGTGATGACAACAAAACTCATGTGATAATGAAATTTTCAGTTAATAATGACAAACTTCCGATTCGCGTTTGACATGCTCATTTTCGCGCCAAAATGGGAACACTGTATCATGATCTGATCGCATTATCAGCAATTTGCATTTTACTCACAGTATAATGGGAATAAACTCGTTCGTTCTTTCAAATACTGAGCTTGTACGAACATTATGGAAACGGCTACGTCGGAAGATTTACCTTCAATAGACTAGCACGATCACGAGTAACAACTTATACATGTAGCCTTCATGGTGGATTCGATGCACAATTCGCGCTCGACATACGGTTTCCTAGAGAACTCAGCATTCACATTTGTCAACATCATCCTGCGTGTGTACACGGCATCAAACCTTTTAATTCTTGCCGGCATAGATTATCATCTCAATGGCTGATCCCAAAAATCAGTTTGCAAAACAATGTCGGCAACCTTGCGATTTAACACCGATCCTGTCCACTACCCCTAAAAAAGGCAATCATTATTTATCCACGTGCTAATTATTATTCTAATCATTACTAGTACATTGTGCATTTCTTGTTGGCAGTGGCAAAAATGATCCTCCTGATTTGCTCATAATGACAGCGTTCCGATGGCAAGTCGTGACTTGAACTTATAGTAACTTACAGTAAGCCGATATGTCAATGTCGGCTAAATCAATTAAATTCCAGCTATTTCTAGAACACTGATATGTCCTCCAGCTTTGACGTTGCAGTAAAATAGCCTCGACCGAATCATCCTACTCGCAGGGGTTTCTAAATGTGCGCAACCTACTCGACTATTTGAATTTCACGTTGACTTGTGAAACGTTACAATGTTGAGTTTTATTCAAATAAATTATTGAGTCATTTGCTGAGAATGGCAAAACAATACAGCATACGAGTACTAGCATTAATCTTGGGGCACCGAGAGCTCCATCAAACGATTTTCCTAATTTCCGAATGATGCATTTGAACTTAATATAGGAGATATACGTGTGCATTTTGAGTAAAGATACCATCCCCTTGCAATTTGGGATTAACTCTTCATTCAATGATTAAATTGTCCGCATAATATTCCATACTCGTATTCTAAATCGCATAAATTAAATGCTTAATGTCATATCTGACAAAGGTATTGGCTTAATGGAATTTAAACTGATTTTGTTTAACTTTCTGTTGAACTGACAGAAATCAAACACAAAATTGTGAACAGGTCAGATACAGCTCTTGATAACGCACACGTTACTTTACGTTCAAGAGGACTGAGGTTTACTCCGACTCTAAAACAAAGTACTACTGAATTGAAAACAGACCAGCGCAGCAGAAGAATCCATTACAGTGACTTATGATGTCAGCTTATGCACAAACATCACCAACAACCTTGGCCTAACAGCGATAAGATATTGGACTGAACAATTTCGTGATTTAATTTATTGAAGATTCACAGCAGAATTCATACGGTGCTTCACAGTTTAGAAATAATACTGACATGCAATCATTTCTTTTTAGAGAAGAATTCTGCTCACAAATTAAAGACACATCAATGGGCACGACAGTACCACAAATTTACGCAAATATTACCTTAGGTGATTTACAAAGAAATCTGGAAGAATGCATCAACTTTGGGGTGAAGAAAATAAACACAAAATAATTAGAAGTTGGAAAAGGTGTTTGTAAGACTGCTTCATTATGTGGACTTCAGAAAATGAAAAATTAGATGCTTTCACAGAGCTGATGAATGATTTGGATGAAAACATTTTATTCACGATGGAAAAAGTGATGAAGAAAAACCATTTCTTAATATAATGACCTTCAAGACAAAACCAAATTAATAACTGATGCAAAGAAACAGGCACCTGTCAATTTAAGTCATCTCATATCCGATATACAGGGAGGGCGACACCATCCAACCTGGCAAGAAGAATGTGCACAATAGTAACCGAAAAATTCAATGCGAGGCAAGCGATTACACGAGTTGAAAATTTTCTTACAGGAATGAGATTATTCTGAGACTTCAATTTACGATGCCACTAGGGTTCGCAGCCCGAATGAAAATCAAGCGAGAGCAAGCCCGTTTCAAAACCTTTTTCAGCCCGGGATGCCCGGGCAGTCCGTTTTTTTAGAAAAAATCGATTGAAAGTTATATGAAGTATTTCTGCCAACTTACGTTTTCCTTGATAACATTACTTTCTATATCTTGCCTGCACCACACCCTTCATCTTCATGATGATTTCTCTGATAGAATTATCTGATTTCGGAAGATTGGGCTTTAGTTGGTGGACGTCTCTACTTTTTGGACATGATTGTCAGTAGCAGCAAGACGAACAATCAAATATTCTGTAGAATTTTCTTTCACTAGGAATCTTATTAACTTTTACTGTTTTTAGGCTTCGCAAGCTGCTTTTCTTAATAGTTGGGCAGGTTCATGTTGTGTGTTTTCAGGAGGAGACTTGTGTTCTCTTGCCAACCAACACCGTTATCTAACCGGGGTCAATAATTTCCAAAACATGATGTCTTAGGTGTAATGCAACTGACAGCGCATCCAATGCACGTCAGCATATTTGATTAATTTTCCCTATTAGTGGGTGAATGAAAAATAGTTGTTTAGAGATTTTCCACTAAGATTCCTCTGCACCTTTTAGATGAAGTTGTCAATTTTAGAAATCCGGGCTGAGTCCGAAAATCGATAAAAACTACGCCCAAACTAAGAAATCGGGCGGGCTATAAAAATATATGCAATAAAAAAACCATAAACAAGTCAAATTGTCTGCAGTTGAGTGAGTAATGGAAAGAAAAGTAAAGGAATTCTTTCGTATCGACATGTAAGACACACCTGTTGTGACATTTCATGTTCACATTTTTACTCAATTAATTGATCAGTTTATCTATCGTCAAGATAAGACGATCAGATTCCCATCGTCATAAACAAACTTTATTCAAATACCTCTGACTGGTACTGCTAAAAGCTGAAGTTATATCAGCTCTATGACTTGCTGTGTTCTAATTGATTCATACTGAAGTGTATACTTTGAAGTGCATCTTTCTGACTTATGATTCTGTAATTTCTCTGATAAAGCATTGCTTCACATGGTGAGTGGTCTTGTCTTCGTGATGCTGGATTTCTCTTCATAGGCTACTTGGTGCTAGAGTATTTTCATCTTCACATTCATTTTCACATTCCGCGGGTTGTATTTCTAATGAAATATTCTACTCGTTTAGCTCCGATTTCATTTCCACGATTCTATTCCGTAATTCTGCAATTAAAATCACAATTGTTGTCTGTGATAAACGCAACACAGCTACACAAACATTCAAAAATTCACCATCAACAAGTGATTAAAAAGCCAAAACCATTTTCATTGACAAACATGTTCTTAGCAACACAATGACTCACAAGTCAACACCATTTTCAATGACAAAAATGTCCTTCAAAATGTCAGCAGGGTTGCCAAACTCGTCCAGAAAAAAATCCGGACGCTCTAATGTTATGTCATCAGAGTAAATATAAACATTAATTGCCTTCTATACTTAACTGTGAATGGAAAATAATCATTATGCGTAAGATTGTCATCAATATCATGCGTATCTCTTTTCTTCGTCATTCATAAATGACAGGTGATTTTGAATGAAAAATCGCAGCTTTTATGAACCCGCAATATATTCAATTAACAAATACATCAATAAATCTCAGAAGCCTTGAGAATATTTCACAAATCCTTTTAAAAAATATAGGCAGTACAAAGCTATATAAAAATTGATCAGCGCGTCTATGATTTCGTTAAATGATTGAATCAACAAATCTATAAAAATATACATTAGTGCGCCTATGGTTGGGTTATGAATTAACAAATCTATAAAGAATACAACGTTGCATCTGTGATTGCGTTACCAGAAAACAAGTCTATATAATAATACATCACTGATAGACAAATGATCACTATCAATAAAAACACGTCAAGTATAAACAATCTAGCTCACTGAAATCTGTCCATAAAAACAATCCGATAAACAATTCTTCTTTGGCAAAAACAATTCTTTAAATAGACTAAAAATTTACGTTCATGATTCTTCATCATCACTAGCACCATCGTGCTCATATGATTGGAAGCATAGCCGGGATGAGCTTCGAGCTAAGTCGATGAGGGACTGAGTTACTGAAAAATGTTGTAATCCATCGATATTTTTCAAGTGAGATCGCACTCGCCGGATACCGTTCAGAGTTTCGGATTGGAGACGATTTCTCTCCTTTGTGACTACAGCTGCATTTACACTAAATCCTCTTCCCTCAGCAGCATTGTGTGGCTGAATACAAAGCAATGCCTGCACAAGAACTTTGATCAGCGGATATTTGTGCTTTTCGAATATCTTGCTCCAATAAGCATCTAGCCGTTCTTCTTTGAGTGACTGAATATCATTGTTGATTGCCAGCTGTTTCCATTCCTCGATTAATGGTTGCATGTTATCAACTTTTATTGTGGGAATGAGACCTGCAAGAAACGTCAAGTTTTTCAATTTTGTTGTCTTGTCCTTATCCGACTGAAACGTGCGGTTTTGTGGACACAGCAATGTCAACTTTCGCCACAAACGCATGTGTTCTTTTTGATCAAGTTTGAGATTGCTCATGGTTGCGTGGAAAGCCTTCAAATAAAAAGCCTTCGCTTCGAGTTTGAAATGGGTCATTTCGGCAGACTGCAAATTTTTCAGACATAAACGTTCGGTTCGGTGGCCAATGTCAACGTCTGATGAGTGATTTTCAGGGGCCGTGCTTGATGTTGAAATCTTCGACACGACGATGTCTTCACAGACAGAAGGCAGCAAAAATTGTCCGCCGAGAGAAACCATCATACCACAAATTCTATACACATACTCTGGCCCAATGGGATCGTCTCTCTGTAAAAGTAATTGCATTTCTTGAAATAGGGGAAGTGCTTCCGATAGAAAAAGGAGGTAGATGTCCGTCTTCTTTGATGCAAATGCGCTGCGAAGTCGCTCATACCGATCATTCTTTGCCAAATCTGCCAATCCTTTTTTGGGCAAATACATGTAGTGGACGAAATAGGTTCGAAGCGCATCAAGGACCGTGAGAACTCGATTCACAAAATGAAGTAAGGTCAAAAACCGGTAGAATGCAAAAACCGTAATGAAGTTACGGTAGAATGAATTCTTCTATACAATACAATTTGCAAACATATTGACAGGTCAAAATATATTTGTGCAAATCCAAGAAGTAAACTGTTGTGACAGCAGCATAGTGCATGTATAAAATTACCCAAATTGGACCCTAGTAGTCTGTGAAAAAAGCAGTTTGCAAAAATGATACGGATGAATCAGCTTTAGTCCAAAGCAAGTAGTTGAATGATTTTAAACGGGTTAAGAAATAACTGACGAACATTAGTATGAATTCGATAAAAATCCGGAAATTTGATGGTTTTGACAAAAAATCCGGACTTCAGCAGATTCTGTCAAAAAATCCGGACAATCCGGACGTCCGGATAAAATCCGGACGTATGGCAACCCTGTGTCAGTCAAAATTGACTGGGCAATATTCAAAACGAATTCTTCACGTCAAAATTAGGTGAAATAAAACAAATATCGTCAAAACGTCTTGATCCCAGAGGCAGCCTTCCCATAGGTGGTTGGCCTATGTGATTTTATCACAGAAACCAAACTGATAGCCTAGGTGGGCTTGATTTTTCTTTTTTTAGATTCTCCCTAATTCCAGCGCGTCAGACGCATCATCCATCTGCAAAATTTCCGAAAAAAAGTGTGCAGAAGTCAGGGCTCGGCGCTCTCGAATCTACGTTGACACATCAGACGCATGACTTGCGTTTATATTCTCTGAAAATAAGGGCACCGAAATTAGAGCCATGTGCACCAAATTCTAATTGAATACATCAGAGGCATGATCCATTGCTTGATACTTTGAAAGCATGCATGCCAGTGCGCCGGGCATTCAAAAGTGCCCAGAAAAATCAGGCAGAAACTTGCTTGGATTCCAGTTCGGCCGCGAAACCCTTCTTATGTATATATTTTTCCTGAAACAGCAGTTTCATATCATTCAGCTTACATCATCACTGGTTGTCTATATCAAAATAAATAGGGCAGAATCCAACCACAGCTGCCAGTTAAATGAAATGAATGCGAATTCTCAATTAAAGAAGGCGTGGGATGGGAAAACTGATCCGGTAGGAAACTTTTATAACTAGTTGTGTTACTTTTCAAAAAAGAACGCATTTCATTCGACAATTTTGATCACTAATATTAACCAATGAACAAAGATCTCAATAATGTTTTCTTTATCACATTAAGGATTCGTTTCAAATACCTCAACATGTTGTCCTGATCACAATAGCTACTCTTTAAGCAGGACTAACATTCTTTTTTGAGTAAGCAGGCTACAAGGAGCCAGTCACTCAATCTAGATTTAAACCAATCACGTTTTGTTTAGAAAATATGCATGTGCCTGCCACAGAACATCGCCGTTACATTTTTGGAAAAGATTTTAGCAGCTGAGGCAGTTTGAAAATGTCAAATAAATAATATCTAAAATTATCTCTGCTTAAAAAATTTTAAATAAAGTATGCAGTATGGTATGAAGCACAGATCTCATAGGAAATGTGATTTAGCTCAGTGCCAGATCTTGAAGAAGGCACAGATCAACTGAAAACTGGGTTGTGTCAGAGAATATGACTCAATATTTAATCGTTCAATTTCATGACGTGGCCTTTTCTTTCCATCAAATTGCACAAATCGTCAAATCGAATATTGAGCAGCATTGTAAGGTTATACCCTCACAATGATGGGGACATAGTGAAAGATAGACATAGGTGTGCTGATATCCGATGTCTACGAAATTCGAAGAATGAGTGAATGAAAGTGTTGACACCCAAAAGTGTGTCTTGAAGTAAATTGAAAATGTTGATGCCTATGACACTGCATTGCTGTCAATGTCCAAGTCCAAATCCTAGTCTTTTATTTTTATAGAGAGTTTGATTTCTTTCAAATGGTTCAAATCATAGAAATCAGATTGTTTTACTGTATTAGGCTAGAAGGGTCATCAGCTGATTTCAGGTGGTCATTAAAGCTGCTCGGAGTCCCGAACAATTCGTGCCCACGTCGGGATAGGCGGTTTCAACACGATGACCCTTCTAGCCTTTATATAGTATAGTATCTGATTTCTATGGTTCAAATCAATCAATTGTTTTTATACACAATATTTTTCTTGGAAGTTTATATTTTTGCATTCAATTAATCGAAAGCTGAGTTTCAAGGTTACACGCTGAATTTCTTATGCAGTTTCATCCTATTTGAGTGGCAATATTAAAGGTCAGAAGTAACGATTACTCGTGTGACAAGAATTCGGAATATAGTTCTTGCTTAATTGTTAAGTATATGACTGATTTTGTGGCATTAATCGAATAATAGCAAATTTCTATCGGCGGAACTACTACACAGACCGTTTCATTAGTCGTTCCACAACGGAAACAGTTCCTTTCCGTTGAGTTGATTGAGTTATTCAAATCAATTGTAATTGAAAAGTCGACTAGCAGAGGCAACTTGCCATGTACGTCAATACTGTTGGTCTACAGTTGGGGATCAAAATGGTATACGACTGCATATAAGCAATGAATTAACCCTATTTACAATAAAGAATTTGCATAGGATGTTCATGAATCGCATCAAACAAGTTATCGCCTGTTTCTTGGCAGCTGATCGGTTTTCCTGTGAATCATAGCAATTTTCCGGTATTCGTCGACTCCGCAGATCTAGACACAAAAGAATCTTGTCAAGCCTTTTCAACAGACTTCTTGGAGTGTGACGCGTGTGTCCCGAATGGATTAATCCGGCGCGCTGGCGCGCTCGATAAGCGATATTTTCTAAAAATAGAACATATCCCTGCGCGCTGGGATCTTAGAATTTCTATAAATAGCGCACTTCCTGGCGCGCTTTGGCCTTTGATGAAGTACATTTTAGGATACTAACGGAGTAGTAACAAACAGTCTACTGTAGAGAGTACTCAATAATAATGATCAAAAAATATAAATACTACTGTTAGGTAACGAACACTGTTAAGTAGGAGATATCATATAAATATCGCTACATTTTACTGTGTTCGTTTACGGCGCGCATTAAACTCATCATGCGGATTTTTATTGAGTAGAATCTATAAATAGAATTTGGTACCGGCGCGCTTTAATCTGGAAGGATCTATAAATAGAATTTGGTGCCGGCGCGCTTGATGTAAAGATTCCAGTCAGGGCGTGTGTCCTTTTTCCACACATGAATATCTCGATGAACTCAAATCCAACTAAAGGAGAATCGGCCCACTGGTCAAAGATGATTCTTAAGTTTGTAGGAGAACGGATGGGCCGAATTATATAAAACTTACATACTTTGGATGAACCACGAGTCATATCGTTGTGACATTTAAGAGAATAAAATGACATTTTCCTAGCTGCTGATCATGTCACATGCAAATTTGGCGCAATAGAATGTCATTGAGTTGATAAATTTTCATCTGGTATTGTATCTGTCGACTGAAACTTGAACACTACTGAGTGACGAGTGAAATAAAGGCACATGTTTAGCTTCGTTTGTCTTTCATGTTGTGGTTGGGACATGATGAGTGTGATCAAACGCATTCTCGTATTTACACCATTACCTGTCAAAAGCTTCGAAAGTCTTACAGACGTCCATCTCGAGTTGGCCTAGGCCTGGACAGATCCTGCTACATCGCCCAGTTCAAAGATGGATGAAGGATTTCAACGATGGAAAAAGGCCGGGCTTTGTCGATGCTCCACACTCTGGTCTTCCAAGATCAATAAGAACGGAAGACTTCTCCAATCAAGTTACCGACATTATCAAGGATGGCCCTCATCTTTCTCGTGATATTGCTGAGGTACTCAACTGCAACCGAAGCACACTCCACTGAATTTTTACAGAAGAAACTCGAAAAACATTGGTTTGCTCCACTTGGGTGCCGGATGACCTCAATGCTGAGCACCGACAACTCAGAGTGACCCGTGCCAAGCAGTTGAGACGGATCGTGCTTAACTTGCAGGAAGAGAACCATGCAACTTTCACTGAACAAAAACCGACAACAAGACCTGGTCGGCAAAGATGAACCAAGAAGACAAGTGGTCCGACAGAACTTAATGAGATGCCAGAAATACATGGCGATATTTCACTCCAAACAAACGTTTCTGTTTGACAGCACTTTCTATGCTCTCACTGTCAATGCTGATGCTATGGCTTATTGCCTGAGGAGAAAGGGAGATCTTCGACGAGCCCTCTGAATCTCTGATCCAAGACTGTACGATTCAGTAACATTGGTCTGCAAATGGGCAATTCCCGTCCTCACACCGCTCAACCTGCCAAAGAGTTCTTGGAGAAGCGAGGTGTGACAGCCATTTGGTAGAATCCTGAACTCAATTTGTGCGATCCATGCCTGTTCCTCTGGCTGAAATCTTCATTGCGTGAGATAACGTTCAGCAGCTGTGAGGAAGTGGAATAGGCCTCGTTGCAGATACTTCGTGACGTTTGTGAAACTGTCCTTCATAACCAAGCACATTTGTTGTTGGAACATCGCCAAAACGTCATTGATGCTTCTATACAGTACATTACTGAATGACATTGTCAGTTATCCTTGCTTGTCTCTATTTTTTAATAAATGCGCAAGACGACAAGACTTTTGGTTCGCCCAAAAGCTCTTCTTGGAGCTGATAACATCTAGCTCTGGTAGAAGAAAAGTTGCTGTGTTGAAGCGGTTACATTGCTTTAATCTCAGTCATTTGGAAGAAAGTGAATTGACGAAAGTTGTAAACAACTTGAATGAAAATGCTCTAAATTTTGTCAATTCAAAAAACATAATATCGTCTAAAAGCTTATTAAAAGTCTGATTCAATGACAATCTAAAATTTTCACGTTGTGCAGTTCCCCCTGTAGGCAACAGTAAATAAGACGACCAAAATTGAATCATTTTTAAATCTACTGACCACAAATAAGCGGACTTGACAGGAATAGCCTGCCGCATTAACAGGTGAAGCATATCCTTTCACATGGCATGAAGTTTATTGATAAGGAGCTTCTCTTCCAAAGAAAAAGACGTGTTTAATGTGTTTCAGCGACAATTTTGTGATGAATCTTGCTCTTGGTGTATTATTTTGTACATTCACACAATCGTGACCTCCATTCATCATTCAGCAACTGATGGATAGATAACTATGTCAGACAATATCATTGAAAAATTCAGTCGTCTTCATGTTGAAATCTTGCCTCAAAGAAAATCTTCAATTCTCGTTTGCAGGGCCTACTGTCCACAACTGACCACTTGCGAAATTAAAATATATGCCACAATAATCTGTGGAACTTGAGGTCTCATATGGCATAAAGTTTGTTAAAATTGAACATCATGCGAGAATTACGTTCGAAAATGGGTTGACAGTTTTGTGCATTTATTTATGAAACGGCCTGTAGCCTAGATATCTTCGATATGCCTTCGCTGCGCTCACTATCATCTACAAAAACTCGAAGCTTTCATTTAAGTTACTCTCTTTGATCGGCTAGTGGATATTCAGCTACATCAATTTATTCCTCAAGCCTATTTATAATTTGTTGACGCTCGAGCTGGAATCTATGCCGGGATGGACCGGATTTATCTGCCCTGATGGCGCGCTTATCTTCAGAATTTCTGTAAACTGACCATGCGTCTGGCATGAACAGTCTGACATATTTCGTGCATTTTGCATTACATATCACAAGCAAGTGGCTGTGCAATTAGTACTTACATTAACATTATGCGTTATTGTAAAAGGTAGAACACTCCTCCGGATCGTGGAGCGCTCGAATTTGAAGAATTAGTGCTCCTCTAGTTGAAAAGCGGGGAAAGGTATGAATGGCTATCATTTTATCCAATATCAGAAATAATCAGCAGCCCTAGTTTAGGCCTACATTCCTAAACCAGGGTTCGTACAGTTTGAAAGTTTGCAAGTGTTCATGAATTTTGAAAAAAAGTTGAAGACCCTTGAAAGTTTGTGAATTTCACTATATTTCAGAAAAGTTTGTGAATTTTTGGACTAACAAAGATAAATTTCTACAGATTATTTGCTTTCCGATTTCAAACAAAAGATTTCATTTTTTAAATTTATCCTTGTTTTTATTCATTATTTCTTCAATTTCATAATTTTTTTCAATTTTTCTTATTTTGTTTGGCCGGAGCAAAGGAGTGTGATTCCACTGTCTTCGTGTGACTTCGCTATCATTGTTCAAATAGTGTGACTTTGTTATCATCATGGCTGCCGTGTCGTGATGTTTTCAACCGACGCCGACACCGGGCATGAGTACAACACCGGATTTCAAACTTCATGAAACGAACACCGGAGAGAAATAGAAATATCAAAAATAATTGGTAAGGAGATAAAGAACAGCAGTACCAGGGTGCCCGTGGGTCTGGAAATCCTGGAAAGGTCTAGAAAATACGGTGGTCTGGAAAAAGTCTAGAAATGTATTATTTTTAAGAAAATGTCTGGAAAGTCAGGGAAGTGTGAAAAAATATTTGATGAATAAGTCTGGAAGTATTAAAACTTCACTCACATTATTCCAATCGCATTCTGTGAATTCATTGCTGGAAACTGCGCATATGCAGTGTATAGTCAGGCAGCCAGATCGAGTTTCTGCAGGGAACGAGGCCGAAAGTGAGACTTTCACAGAATGATGTACACCCTATGCCTACTACGAATCGGTGCGTCTGCCGAGTTCTAGTGAGTTCCTCTCCTTGTCAGACAAGATCAAAGAAAAACACATGTAAATCCAATAGGACGCAGATTGCAGTTTTTGGCTAAAATGAAATTTTCTATGTTTTCTCTGATTAAGCGAAAAGTACTAGGTCTAGAGTCATAATTTCGCATGGAATATCTTCAGGTCATTTCCTATGATGGGCATGTGCTTTTATCATGCATCTAATCGGAAATGTATATGAGAATGTGGTTGAATGTGGATAAAGTTGCTAAAAATGCTTGTGTTTGCCGACATTAAGAGACTCGCCAAATCTGAATGTATTTAGCTTCATAGACAGAAGTGCATGAACATGAAAGGAAATGACCTGATGACTTTCCATGCCAAAAATTATGACTCTGGGCTTAGTACTTTTCGTTTAATCACAGAAAACATGGAAAATTTCATTGTAGCCAAAAACTGCAATCTGCGTCCCATTGGATTTACATGTGTTTTTCTTTGATCTTGTCTGACAAGAAGAGGAACTCACTAGAACTCGGCAGACGTGCCGATTCGTAGTAGGCATAGGGTGTACATCATTCTGTGAAAGTCTCACTTTCGGCCTCGTTCCCTGCAGAAACTCGCTCTGGCTGCTGGACTAGTATTGCTTTCTTAGCGTCTCTCTTTTCCTTGTCAAATGATTTTTGCTACCACTTAAAGATAGGTGAGAAAAGATCAGCACTAGGAAAGCAATGTAGTACAGTTTATCTCAATGAATACGCAGAATGCGATTGGAACTGTATGAGCGAAACTTTAATACATTAAGAAAATTGAAAGAACCATAGGTGCAAAAACTCGATGCAGACAAAATCGTAATTGGGAAAACATTTAAGTATACAGGGTCGTATATTAAATAAAGACGGCATAATGGGGGAGAAAATAAACGCAACTCGATTTAGGAAACCCTGTGGTCAATGATGCTGACATTCAAGGAGAGGAAGTTAGATGAGCGACTTTTCCTTTTTCATTATTTTCGATATCTAGTTTTCTCTCATAAAAAGGGTATTGTGTGAACTGCTTGCTATGATTTGAATTGTATAATTTCAAGCTGTCCTTATTTACTTAATAATCGATTATAGCTGTAAATAGCAGACTACATGCATTTTTAAAAACAGTACGTAGGAGTGATGTACACTATGAAAATGCTCGTATGTGCATGCCGTTTGTGTAGTACTGTAGTTGCAAAAGGGGTAGCATTATATTTGAATAAAATCAACTTAAAAAGAAAATTCTATTTTACTGATTATAGAAAAAATGTGAAAACATGCGTTCAAGATTGAAAGCGTTTAAATACCAGCTGCTACGTGGTCGCCACTGAGTTTCATTCATAATAATTGCAAGAAATGCGAATGTATACGATCGGCGGAAGTGGAAGAGAATCATTTAGCGGAAACAATCCAATCCAGCATCCTCTGGACCACAACGACGTAAAAAGGGATAAATGAGTGAGTGAATCTGCTCGTCTTGCATCTCTCTGAGACCCTGACAGCTGAAATCCTTGCTCCAATTGTTCTTCCGTGTAGCAAGATGCAGCACCAGACGTCAACGAAGACATCAGCCAGGAAAGTTCGTCGTATATGCTAGTAGTAGGTAAATCCTAGTATTCGTTGTGGAACTGTACGTGTAGATGCACTGTTTACACATGATTTCCTTTGAAATCAATTTTGAATTCCGGAGGTCCAACAAGGTATTATAAACAAAGTAGGATGTGCCAGGGAACGACACGTACATTGAATTTGATAGAATTCAGTTAGGCTATCTTAAATTAACGAAAACTGCTTTAGAAAGCTACCCTCCACTTGCAGAGTTTCCTAACAAGTAGGCTAATGTCCAAATCTGTTGATTTCTCCGAGTTTATTACGTGACACACAATGGGCTTAGAATCGCGGAAGCATGTTTGGAAGTCTATAGTTGGTGCCCTTGTATTGTTTCAAGCTTGTTCGGAAATAACAGCAAAAAATGCAAGCTTCTTGGAAAGCTCATTGAGAGTTGCCTATCCATAAGCAAGTAACGCGGAGGTCGAGCGAAATTTATCATACAACAGAAGCACACTATCTTATGAACGTACGAACCTCAGTGATAAAGGACTGGAAGCCTTGAGAGGAGTAACGAGTATGCCCGTCATTATGGTGACGGCATCCAGGTACCAAAATCACACTAGAAGTTCATCGAATGAAAGATTCGAGAACGCTAGGAATTAGAAACTGCAAAGAAAAAGAGGGAAAGCGTCAATAACTGATAGATGAGTCAGTCAGAAGGCATGAGAAACTAGAGGAAAGTTGAAAAATGGAAGACGAAGTTAATGAAGAATGCAGATGTCCCTACGGATGTTTGGTTGAAACCAAGTTGAAACTAATAAATTAATCGCTGTCAAAGTTTCAGTTGGAATTTGCGTCGCTCAAAAATTGAATTCTTCGGTAATTCGATAGTAGAATTCTAGCAGCAGACGAACGAAATGCAAAGAAAGTCAAGAAAAGTATGGATATCTGGTCAAAGCGGAAGTGCACCTTCAAGAAATTGATGGAAAATGTCAAAAGTTGTGAAAAGACTTTATCAGTACTTTTATTGCACTAACTCATGAATGGCCAAGTATTTTCTTCCATCATTATTTTCCTTTTAAGCCAGATGGTTTGCATCTACAACTGACACGTAAATTTCGTAATTTCATAATCCAGTGGCTTAGATAGCTAATTATTAAAGTCATTTTACTGCACAATTTTTATACATGACCGTTTTAGGGAGATTCGCAGTATTTAATCCTGTGGGATATATAATTTTGCGTGGAAATTCAGTAGGAGTTCCAGTAGTTGTGATTTTTGATATAATACTTCGCTAAACAATATCGTCTATATAGTACCAACATTACATAGGAGTGCAGCCGAATTATTGACTGTCCTTCTGCATTTCAAAATGATATTTGAGCCCCTCATGCATGTGAATCACGCATATGTAAATTTATTCAGATGCCAAGCGCGTAAAACCATATTTCTTTTTTCCAGAATGAATAGATATTGTGATTTGTGCCAACAAGGGCCAATCACGAGTGAAAGTCAATGGCAGCAGCATATATCTGGGAAAAAGCATAAGAAGAATGAATGGAAGAGAGGCTCTGGTATGCAATGTGATTTTCCAGATGATAAAAGAACAGCTTATTTTGTTCCGAACATGGATGAAGTTGAAACAATCGAAGTAAAGTTAACCATAGATGATGACTTAGAAGATTTGGTAAAATACGAACCAAGCTATCCGTCACAACAACAATACTACCATGGTCCTGGTGAATTCGATTTTCCTCAATTGGGAGCCACGGCAGCTTCAGCACAATGTCCTCCACCTGAAAGTTTTCCTACTCTGTCTTCAGTTAGTCAAGTATCTTCAAAGATGTCTTCCCTTGGACTAGGCAGGGGAGTAGGACGTGGAGTTGCAAGTACGAATTCCGCTGCATCTGGTCCTGCTAGGAGTTGGTCAAATATTACGAAGACTTCTGCTCCTGCACTTGCACCAGTGCAGCAACCGTTGCCTCAGTCTGTCCTTTTATCTGAAAGAAGGCAGCTTACTCAGTCGGAACGTAGTGGCAACGTTAAAGTGATTCAACAAAACACAGCACCTGTAGTCAGTACTGCTGGCAATCGTCCCATAGCAAAGTCTGCAAAACACGAGATGGCTAAGCGAATTTATCGTGCCTATAAAGATAAAAAGAAAACTGCCAGCCAAGCATTTCAAGAAATTGCAACGAATCTACAATGGATTATTGATATTGAAGAATGCACGCCTTCCTCACAGAGTTTTTGTAACTATGCAACACGGTGGAAGGTCAATGGATTTGTTTGTGAAGCGGTAAGACAAGTTTGCTGTGAAATATAGGAGTTAGTTAATAAACTAGATTCACACGACTGTAGAGATAAATCTCTGTTCATATTTTTGATATGATTGCATGGTGCAATGTGCTGAAAGGGTTCCTTGAAACGCAAATACGTATGTACCTGCTGTAATAAGCATGAGTGACTTGGTGCTTATTGAATTTTTGTAATCGATGCTTTATTTAGACGTACATGTATGAAGATTACAAATGTCGTACACATTCACTTATTTGAACAGAATCGACCGATGTCAGGGGCGGGTAAGGTATCTTTAACGTCACTGATATCGCAACACTAAACATGCATTCAATCAAAGTGTGAAATTAACCGTTGTTATGTAAACATATTTACATGCATGGTCTGTCGAGTCACCTATATAAGCTGTTTTGATGTCAAATTAAAGTCTCAAACTACTTATGTAAATTTAACTTCAGTGTACATTATTGTCTAGCGTGTGTTGTCGTCGCTACGATCAATTTTGAAGATTTTTCAAAAACCTAAGTCCTGTTACCTAGTTTCATGTTATAGTTCTAAATTGCACAGAATTGTATTCAATATTTTTTTGAAAAATTCCCATTTATTCTCTACATGAAATTTAGTGAAGTTGTTTAAGATGAATGAAGTTGGAGCTAAAGACAAGCAATTCGGATTTTCTACATGTTGTTATTCCAGTAAATTTGAACTTTCGATTAGCACATTATCACTGCACATGAAATTAAAGATCACAAACAGTATTTCTTGGTTGGATAATGATACATTAATTAGATCTTGTGATTACAGTGTTGTCATAGGCTTTCGTACATTCCCTGGATTCCTAGACATTTTTTCAAGTTCTATGCCATGGGGGGATGCTTGCCAATGTGCTACGGCATTCATTACCTATTGAATGTTGTTAATGCATTGCATGACAATCAGCATTTGTATATCAAGAGTATTGGTGCAAGATATAAGTCCATTTGTTAACTAAAGGTGTGGTCACATCGTAACTTTCGTTTATTAAAATCACCTGAGGCCAAAGTTTAATGATGCTATAAA
The DNA here is from genome assembly GCA_907163375.1 of Prostheceraeus crozeri. NCBI lineage: Eukaryota > Metazoa > Platyhelminthes > Polycladida > Euryleptidae > Prostheceraeus > Prostheceraeus crozeri. Next base: position 352,993 of record CAJQUW010016012.1, on the reverse strand, counting down.
ACTATTCTATTAAATGAATTTATTATAAAATTAGATACAGACAAATCCGCACCTTTCCGATTGATTATTATAAATCGCGATTTTAATAAAGTGTAAGCGCAAAACATTATAAGGTAACAAATAGCAGCGCTATTTCTGTTTTATTTAGAGTCATTTGCTTGAAAAGATATTAATGACATAAGGTGCTTAAAAGAAGTAGAGACCAGCGATGATATAGGCCCAACAAACCTAACATGAGAAAAGTAACATCAACTTCTAAATGCTATTTTCAGCTTAATTGTAGGAATATTCAGTTAAATTTATCTGTAGAGTGCAGTCCTTCAAGTTAAAAGTTCTGATTGTTGAACATTCGGGTTCGATGTCCAGATGTTCAGCTTAAATAGTATGAACAACAACTTTCTGGAATTCTCGGTATGCATTACCTGGAAATCGATGCATGAAAATAATGGGGAATAGCATATATCAGACTCTAATCATGTACTATAAGATTATATTTGTTTGCTTCTGATAGTCTCAGCGGTTGCTGTAAGTAGATTTAGTCAATGTTTCAGCAATTAAGTGCTCATTTCAGGGAGAAGGAACGAAGAAGAAACAAGCAAAAGAAAATGCCTCTCGAAAAGCTCTTGCAAAATTCGCTAATGTCATCGAAAATCCTGAAAAGCGTGAGTACACCGGCTTCTAACATCAGCTGACACATTTTAGAGAATATTTTTGGTGCTTAAGTTCATTTGTCGAAGAGTTTCTTGCATGTGCAATACCTCGATAACAGGCTGCTTATCAATGATCATCTCCATCGCTGATCATGAACAATCAATGGGCTATATGATACGAAAGCGATATGAAAATTAGGAGGACAGCTCGAGATTGAGAAAAATTCCTTCAAAGTTGTCACGGACTATTATTTAGTTATTTATTATATATGCGAAGTATTTGGAAATCATATTCAACTCAAAATTGATATAAGCTTTAAAACAACTTGCTAGTCAATTGTCTCATCTTGACAGTATGAACGGCGTCCGCAATTCTCTCGACATGAGAATGCATTCAGCTTCGGTTTTGTGAAGTGCTGATTACCGAAAATGTGTTTTCGTTGAACTCATTTTTTAAGTGCATGTACATGTAACTGTCTAGTATATCCTGAAAATCACTCCTCGTAATTCAGAAATTTCAATTCCCTTGAAAAGGCTTCGTAACTCAGTGGATCCAAAGCATCAATACCTTGCATCTTGCCATTATTTCGCCATTACCAATGATTGCTCCTCATAGTTTCAAGTGTTCTTTTTGATAAGATCGATTATCTTCTGCAAGAGTATCCAACCATTGAGCTGCCGTTTTTTGATGACTGAAGCATGCACAATGTTGATTAGTTTGTGCACTCACGCGCCACTGATCTTTCTCCAGAGTGCGTGGCCGAGTAAGGGATGCTGGATATCCCCATGACCTGTTCCTCACTTTGAATCCAACTAGTTTTTCACATAAGTTACTTCGGCACCTCTCAGTATCACAATTTCTGACAAATAAACTTACCCAACGCCCTCAATGTCTTTTCATGAAGTAGTATATAGGTCTATCAATTTTCCGAGGCAGACTGGTGTGGCTACCGCACGTTTCTTAGTTAAGCTTACTACTTTCGAAATGTAAGGTTTTCAATAATGAAAATGGAAGTTTGCTCCCTCTGTTTTTATGCCTCAAAATAAAAATTAAAAATATCTAATTTCTTCAGCGGACGTTTCGGGTCCAGACCCTTTATCAACGCAAGAATGATGGAATTTACAGAAGAGATGAAAAACGTATTTATACAAAATGACGAGAACAACTCTATGCGGCGCAACTAAAATGTGTCAGCCAAGCGGCAATTCATGTCGTCGATTAAGGCTCGGAGACCTAGCCTGAATCAACCTCGCTTCCCACAACGCACATTCAACACTGTCATACGTACACTTCAAGATATCGACCGTAAAATCATCAGCACTCGCACAATTACAATTCTTATAATAGTAATGATGTGGTTGATTGTGGTGAGATCCGCAATTTTATTAATATCACAGACAAACCTATCCCACCATACTGTAGTAGGATTTTGGGTCTCGGACCTAATTTTCGCACTCCCCCGGTTTTAAATAAAGATTTTATGGAAAATGTTAGCTTACAACTAGATAAGTGTATGTATAAAATGCGATGTAATTATGCTTACAGTACTGGTAATGATTACAACCGTATAAACATTCCTTTTGATCGCAATACGGTACATTTCCCTAAAAATATGGACAGAGAAACTGAACTGAAAATGCATATGTTCAATAACGAAGTACTAAACATAATGGAAAAAGAGACGTTAGATGTAAAAAATAATGATAAACAATACAAAAGATTCAATAACCAAATAAAACAAACTAAGTCGTGGATGAAACAAGAAAATATCACCATAGCTCCTACGGATAAATCAAAACGCCTATGCATTACTATGGAAGAAAAGCATAGGGAAATAACAGAAGAAATACTAAAGGACGAAAATTGTTATAAACTCCTAACAAAATCAAAAAATGACAGCATAGAGCGTCAGGCAAATAAAATCATAAACTCCATTTTTAAAGATAAACTTTCTAGATCGCAACTTGAAAGATTACATACAACTAGTTCTGAACCAGCTTCATTTAAAACCTTTATTAAGGACCATAAAGAAAAGGTCAATGGGAATTTTCCTCTAAGACCAATAGCCTCAACCAAAAACACACCAACAGAAAAAGTAGATTGGTTATGTTCCAAAATATTAAACAACTTAGTAAAATATGTTCCAGCCCATTTAAGCAACACCATGGACCTAATTAAAGAATTGAATGACTTAGATATTAATAATGACGCCATTTTTATTTCTTTAGACGTCATCAGTTTGTATCCGAGCATACCAATTAGCTTTGCCATCAAAGTAGCAGAAGACTTTGCTAAAAAGTATTGGGCTAATATAGACAACTTTAATATAACAGTGGAAGAATTTACAAAATGTTTAAAATTCGTATCGTATAACTACGAAATAAGATTTCATGATAAAGTTTACCGTCAAATTTCTGGGGTCCCAATGGGCACACATTTTGCTCCTCCTTTGGCTATCATATTTATGAATCACATTGAAGAAATCGCTTTAGATAATTTAAAAACTAAATGTAAGATTATTCCAAGTATCTACAAAAGATACATTGACGACATCATCATAGGACCATTGCCAAAAGAAGGCAATGATTTTGATAAGATTCTCGAAGTTTTTAATAAAGTTAACCAGAATATCCAGTTTACAATAGAAGTACCTGAAGTTGAACTAAATTTTCTTGACATAAGTATTTGGATAGAAGAAAAAATATTGTATTATAAATACTACAGCAAGGACATAAAGTCTGACAATTTGTTAAATAGGGACAGTTGGATTCCTAGCCATATAAAACATAATTTCATTACTAATACTTTGAATATGGTAGAAAATAGATGTAAAACTGATTTACTAAAGAATGAGGCTCTAACTAAGATAAATGAAAAATTAAAGAAAAATGGATATAGAAAACGTGATATAAAAAATAAACGTAAACGTAGAAAGACCCGTTTGGATAAAAAGTATGATGCCAATTTATTTCTCCCTTACCTCAACGACAAAACGAATAGAAAAATCAACTCATTAATTAATAAATATAACTTGAACATCCGATTGGTAAATAGAAACAGTAAAAAGCTAAAAGATTGTTTCACTAACAAAAAAGTAAATAAGCACGATAACTGTAAATACTGTAATATTTTGCCAGATAAATACAAATGTAACATTAAGAATATTGTGTATGAATTCAAATGTAAAATATGTAACTGTATTTATATAGGTAAATCATCTAGAAACTTCAAAATTCGCTATCAAGAACATTGTCGCAGTATAAATAATGGAGATGTAAAGAGTGCCTTGAGTGCGCATGTCCTTAGCGATTGTAATTGTGCGAGTGCTGATGATTTTACGGTCGATATCTTGAAGTGTACGTATGACAGTGTTGAATGTGCGTTGTGGGAAGCGAGGTTGATTCAGGCTAGGTCTCCGAGCCTTAATCGACGACATGAATTGCCGCTTGGCTGACACATTTTAGTTGCGCCGCATAGAGTTGTTCTCGTCATTTTGTATAAATACGTTTTTCATCTCTTCTGTAAATTCCATCATTCTTGCGTTGATAAAGGGTCTGGACCCGAAACGTCCGCTGAAGAAATTAGATATTTTTAATTTTTATTTTGAGGCATAAAAACAGAGGGAGCAAACTTCCATTTTCATTATTGAAAACCTTACATTTCAAAATGCGCCTCCCGTTAACTGCCATTACATTCGTGATTACTACTTTCGGTTTGAGTCATAATTGACCCAGTGGGCATTGCGTGAAGTTAAGAGTCCGTGAGCATAAATGATCATGTTAGAAGTTCAGTTGAATAATACTAGCAAGTGCATTGATTCACGACCAATCTAGAAATTTATAAGACACTTTACTATAAATTGTTACAGTGAGGTCATATTTTTGAGTTATATTAAATGTTTTTCTAGAAATGCTATACGCCTATATATAGAATGCCTTATACCAACTATTCAGCTACTTTTTAGAGGCTCTTGCACTGATACCAGTCGAATTGGGTTCTTAGATTCTTAAGTGCTTAATAAACTCTTAAGTGTTATTAGAACTTTCCTAGCCTTATAAAATTTGCATTTAATTCTAGAAAATATGAACATCTATTTCAAAAGATAGAGGCGCTACCTTCAAGTCTTCATAAACTGTCACATGATAATCTAGAACGCAATGCAAATTATTTTTCGGCCATGCACTATCACACGCGGTCAGGGCACAGTCATAGTCTTAATCGCAAATTGTCTGCGTCTTTTTCTATGTGCATGTCCATGTGTTTTTTCTTGAAATTGATTTTTTGGACTATATTGTGATCAACCCTGTTTCTCCACGATTCTCATTATTTGAGTGATCATTGCAATGTATGAGACAAACGATTTTTTTCTTTACTTTTGTTTGTCACAATTTCCATTTTAAAGTATTCAACATCGTTTTATAGACAATTAATTGACCACTTACACATAAGTGACATAAAAATCAATGCATAAAAGCGACCCCTATTTCTTCTTTTAATGTCATAAGCATTTTTGACCTTGAAAACATATTAATCAAGCTGAGATTCGCTTATGTCCAGCACAGTTTATGCACTCATTTTATTATCAAACTTTTCCCGAGGAAGTTTGCTGTCTACTCCAATGTTTGTCCACGTACACTGTTTGGCTAAGTCAATGTCATATCATCGCAGCTCTTTTTTTAACCCTCGGCTGTGGCAATGGAACGATTTACATAACATCACACATTCTATCATTGGCTTGTTGTCTCCCCTTCTAGAAAGTCATCAACCGCGAGGTGCTGTCGAACAATAGCTCGAATTTAACTACCTTGCTCATCAGGCAGCGATCGGGACTAGCTTAAGCAACCCAGGACATCCCCTTTTCTTCATTATAATGGTTGCCAGTAGCTAGAGTACAAACGAAATATATTGCAATATTTTTCGGAAAATTGAATGTGTATGTACTTAGTACCCCGCGTATCATTGCCGATCGCCCCTGGTTGAGAAGCGTGTCAACAATGTTGTGGGTGAAAAACTCGCAAAAGAGTTGCAGCCGCTCTCCATCAGTACAGGATGTCACTTCACTTGGTCGTTTCGACAGAAAATATTTCGGCAGAATTACTTCTGTAGTAAATGGTCACTGTAACTCCCCATTCTTTGATGCGTTGACATGCAGAATTTCGGCACATGACAAAATATGCAATGGAGCTTAGGCGTAATTAAATAATTCAGAGCGAAAATGTCAAAGCAGAACATATTCGATGGATGATTTTCAACCATCAGATTCAAGATCTAGAGGTAGATATATACAGAAGAATTCTTTTGAAATTTTCTGTGTACGTGCAGCGTTGCTTCGGTTTCAAGGTCCGCCATTTTGAAAAGTTAAATCACCAAATATATTTGCAGTTGGGACCATATTCAAATGTGTGTTTTTCGAAAAATATTCCAACTGTATAGAGATATGCTCTGTATTTGCCAGTGATCAAGGTGGGCAGATCAGCCACCGAAACATCTACTTCAATAAAGTGACTTATTTACAGTTGGAGCATTTTCCGAAAAACACACATTTGAATTTTGAAAAGTTGGGTGTTTCTCAAAAAGCCTGCGGTGGATGATTTTTTTATCCATCGCATTCGTAATCAAGAAGTCAATTACATGTAATGTCAAGAAAACCTTCTCAGGGAATTTCAAAAACTAAACCGCACACTCCATGACGCCGTGGTTGCCGAAACAAGTTGTAGCAATCGACGCAAAAATGATTGAGTGATGGCTAGTTTGACTTTAAATCAGTAGTTACATGATGATAAACTTTGATTAAATGATCTACTCGTAAGTAGGATTTTCTTGCCACGCACGATTTTTTCCTTTTTCGCATTTTTTACCGTGAAGGAAATGCATCCTAGAGTAGTTTTGTAGCTATTTTGCGCTGTCTGAATTAAATAGGTCTGCTCTGTTTATCTTCCACATAAGAAACAAGGGTTCGATGGTTTTCCCACGGGTGGTAAATGCCAGTGGCAAAAATCGTCATAGTGAAAACTTACATGGGAAAAACTGGTCAAGATTTGTAAAAGCCGCTTAATGTGTTTTTTATATTATAACTGGAAATGAAATTTAGCAGATATACGATTATAATTTCATGTACATGTACACACGGGTTATTTGTAAAGCGTGCGCAATCTCAAGATTTAGGCCATTAGGTGTAAATCTGCAACCTACGGATTTTTCTGATATTTGAGTAAGAAATTCTGAAAATCCTATTTACTTATTCATACATTATGAAACGCAAAATGCATGATGAAACATATTCAGGTATAAGCGTCATATTTTGTTTGAATAATTTAATTAATTCTTCATATAAGATTTACAAAAGTACGATATAATTTGTGGTCATGTTGTGAGCATGCTTTGTTTACTCAAGTATCTACTGTATGTTTTATATGTGCATTAAGGTGCAGAGCATTTCGATTTTCGAAAATTGACATTGTGTGATGTATTTAGCTGTGTGTAGACAATCACACTTTTATACAAATTTGCGCATGTAATTATACAATCATGCATTCTTAACAGGAAAATTGTTTATAACACTCGATAATGGCAGTATATTTAATCATAATGTCTATTCATATGACTAGCGAAATTTGCTGACATTGTCTATATTTTTATTTAATTTTTCATTAATAACTTATTCCTCTTTTCGTAATAAATTATTCGAAACTAACTAATTTAATTCTTACAAAACCTACATTCTAAAATTGCCAGGTGTATTCCACTGATGACAACAGTTAAGACTACCGTAAAATGATTAATTTCATCAAGTTTAAGTTAATCACATGCCTTACACATCAGTCACATAAAGCTGATGAAGTCAATGTATTTAAGTCAATCCCTGACAACCGAAGACAAAAGCAGAATAGGTTGAGATGTCTCAGTTATATGATTCAACAGTCATTATAGAAATGCGGACTCGTACCATGTGAATAAATCGACTACCAATGAATATTTTCTACAAGCCTTATATCTTCCTAATTCCTATTTTCCTGGGTTTTGCCAGCTTTCCCGGCATTTACCAGCTTTTAACCATCTTCCCTGTTAAAAAATAGTTTTTCCAACATAATTGCCAACTTCGTAAGAAATGGGCGAATGCTGCGGTGTTACCTAATGCCACATCAATTATTTTCAGATTCGGTGGAAGACGAGCAAGAAGAAGGTTCTACTACCACAAAGGCAATTTTCAATCCTTGCAATGAGTATAAATTGATTACAAGAAAGAAAATTGAAACTTTAGTCAGATCAGTCGCGAAGATTAACCTTGGCGATCCCTCCAAATTTGCAGCCTTTATCATTACTCGGCAACTGGATCAGCCTGCAGCCGAAGGAGAAGTTGTAGCCATGGGTACTGGCAGACAAATCACTAAATTTTCAACCAGTCAAATTAAGGATGCGTGTGGGTACCGTCTTCATGACATGCAGGCTCCAGTCATGGCTAAACGTGCTTTACAGGTAATTATGTTGCTTCAATTTGTAGCAATAAAATGTCTTGCTATCTTAGATATGAAGATTTTACACCTTAATTTTCGTCCATTCAGCCTATTCCACAATCGGGTGGAAGTTCCCCATTTTCTAGATAGACGAATTTCATTTAATCTCGCAAATCGTCCAAAAACCACAATGAAATCATGCCCCATACCCCAACCCTTTTGACATACCATCTAAATGGTCAATTATCACGATGAAGCCACTTTTAAACTTGTAGAAATGTTTGTAATCGAGATATGGAGTTCGTTTTTTGTGCAGGCTTCATCTTGTGATAAATTTCAGTCTGTTCCTAATGTACGTTCGCCAATTGGCAAAAATTTTAGATCATAGGCCAAATTAGGTTTATTTCTCGAGTTGTTAACCGACAAATATGAGATCTTGTAACTACTAAAAAATGTGCCCACATACATGACTCCACATTCTTAAGATTATTACGGCATGTGCCGATCTATTTTTGATTTTCGGCATCCTATTTCGATTCATTGATTTGAGATTTGAATGCTCGGAAGCTGATGTGCCGGAGTAATTTTCAGAGAATCCAAATTAACAAAGCAGCAAAAAATAAATTTGGAATTACTAATAAATCATTCGTAGACAAATCTATGTGCTTTATCATCTCAAAACCTTGCACTACCCATTTTTATCGCTTGTTATTCTGATGGGCTGTGAAAGTTTCAAAAATTCATTCTTATTTTTCATTGTTCCATTACTCCCAATGTAGTTTCTACGAGTGTATATTGAAACTATTTCTTTTGTGCTCCTTTCTCTCGTCTATTTATTTTCGTCCACCGAGTATTTGAAAGTTTACTTGGTGTTATTGTGATAGTTTAATCCCCAAATATTCATATACGTGTATTTAGGTAGCGTCAATATCAGTTAGATTGTTTGCTTCGAAATCACTTGAATGCTGCCTAAGCAGAATACGTTGCATGCGCATTATAATCATCAATTTTTCAATAAAGTGATCATTTATGGCAGTTTGACTTTTGATGTAACTTACACGGAAGCAAAGTAGGCATTTTTCCTTCCTTATCAAGGAGTGGAACCTCTCGTTTTCCTACACCTAATTTTCTACCCTGGTAACTCAGACTTTACACGCAATATTGGCCTACAGATTAAATTTCAAAAATAAAACAAAAATGTGAATTATTTCAGAGTAGGGGATTCAAAAAATTCATCTATATTACATGAATGTAGGGATGATCTAGAGTATAAATGAATATTTAATGTGAATTTAAAATCAAAAATGTGGGTCTATTAGTACATTGATTATTTTACTAATATAATGATTCGCGATATGCAGGCCTTCAAGTGTACCTACTTTTTCTATCTTATCCTACTTATTCCTGCTTTTCCTCCAAAAGCATAATTTTGCCTACATTTTGGATATTCTTATCAGTAGTAATTTTGATAATGAATTAAACGAAAAATTAGAAAACTTTTAAAAAACGAAAACGCAAAATATCGAAGATATCAAGCGTCCCACCATCATCAAGGCAGTCATCCAACCACCCTCAATCCCATTATATTCCTTATTTGTATCAGAGTCATAAACTTAGCAACGAGGCACGTAGTGTTGCGACACCAATATTGATAAGTGTGAAAAAATCAATAATTTGCAACATTTTACTGCTAGTCCTCTTTGAAAGATTATTGTCCGTTAGCGTGATATTCAGGACTCTCTATTTTTAATTTTCTGAAGCTGGCGAATGTCTATTTGCGGAATAGTTAATGTGATCAAATTATGCGTGTTGTACCGTTGAGATAGACAATAACGATCGCGAGAAGAAGTGACGTTAGATCACGTCAAATCGTCGTTTTAATTTTCGGGTTGCTGCTTGGTCGTCAGTCGTTTGCATAAAAAAGTGAATGTTTGTGGACTCGATAGACAAAATTTTAGAATTTTTTCCGTTTTCTTATTTCCTTCCAATGTGAAATAATACACAGTCTCCGTCGTGTATCAGATAAGTTACCTGCATCAAGTTCTGAAACACGCTGAAGGAAAGAAGCTTGCCCACTTTCACGAAATATCATTATGCAGCATCGCTTACGTTTAGAACATTTGAATCAGATGCTAAATATCCGTTACGCTCGGGACACATGTGGTCCAGCTTAAGGATGTCCAAAAAATTCAACAATTCTATCCACAATCTCAGACCAGTCCTTCGGTCCTCAAAAGAATTTAAGGCATCTTTGTTGTTGGTGATTACCGACCGGTTAGGAAAAGACGGCGGCCGGCCGTTGACCGCTACCTTCCGAAATTGAGATCGTCCTGACGTTGTTCGACATATTGTGAACTCATAGCATAATTCGGCTATTTTTTGTAATTTTCATGCGGTTATCTTCGCTGCCACATTTCCTTATTTCGATAATACATTGATCGTCGATAGACCGGTTCGAAACAACCGGCCGGTCATGCATCAGATATTATACTGGCCAGACCGCAGTATCTCCACAGGATCTGAAAGTGAAAATTTGACTGCCTCTCATTTCTTATCCTCTTAAGAGATCAAAAATGCAGGGTGCAGATTTTTGTTCGGGTCCGGGAAGCGCTCTTAAATTTTAGCGAAGTAGCTAAATAGCCCGGGAATGCCATTTCGTGATTTATATTTTTGAGTTCAAAGAACATGATTTCTTGATTTCAACTACTAGTAATATGACTTACTAGGCCCACTATTTCAATTAAATGTCTTCGAATCTTGATTGATATAATCATGTAAATGTGCACAACATCTGGATGGAATATTCATGAGTGGGAAAATTTGCTTCATTTCAACATGTATTGTCAATGACAGGTGTGAGGCGATGGTTGTCGTTGACGCGTCGCTTTTAGTGAAATCGCTAAAAGTATTCCATTCGTTGTATTCTAGAAAAGCAATTTGTGGCTATGAACACTACATTGAAGTCGTGTACACAATTAGGTTGACTATAATTCTTACATACAGTTATAAATTCGCAATTAATCGTTTCGATTTTTGTTTCATCATAATGTGTTTACATGCAATTTCGTAATAGACTCGTAATATGGCAAATTTTGCAGCCTCTAAATACATACTAAAAAAAGTCATATCGGAATGATCGTTTATCTTGCGTTATCAATTTCATTAGTTGAAAGATATTTTACAAAATCACAACTTTTTGAGCAATAAAAAAATCTATGGAATAATCGTGCAAGTTAACACTGTAGGCTACTTATGCGCCTACATCCACATCAAGTCTGGGATGATATCAGTCCAGAATCATGCCAACAAAATTCTACCAACGCTGCCACTGACAGAAAAGTGCATCAGAGTTTTCGTTGATATTTCGAATAAAAGTCAATGGCTAAGCTAAGTGATGAGTTGAAAACATCACAGCAAATCATGACAGGAAAGCCACCCAAACCAATGGGGATTATATGCAGACCACTGCTTCCAAATATCGGGGTCGCTAGTATATTGAGCCATCTGGAGCTTCTGTTAGCGATAAAGATTTTGCTCTTTTTTCCGGTCCCGACTATACCAGAAACGCGAAAAATAAGTCAATAAATACCATTCTAGGAAACTTATCAAGTAAATTTTGCTAGCCTTCCATATGCCTAGAAAACGGGCCCAGCTATCTCAGACCTGTTCTGCCGGTCAACCGCGACTTACACGTATGTATTTCTGACAAGGTGCACCGCATTTCTAATCAACGGCCAAAGAAAATATTTCAAGAATGTGAGAATTGACTGATAGCCTATTAAAAATTTAATGACATATATGTTATTGAGCCTATTGCTTTGAAAATAATCAGAGCCATAAAAGAATGAACTTATTTGGACCTACACATTTAATCACGCATTTAGCCGGTTAACTTTTTTAAGCGAACACAGATGATCAGGCCTTTATTCAATGGTTTGTTGCCCGTGAACTATTTATGAGATCCGAGTGATTTTCGTAGTCATTCATCAGATCGAGTCATTTTTCGTACTTTCTAGTGATCACAAAATACGCATAATATTTAATATTCATCAACTGATCCATGTAATTTTGCAACTTTTTTCGTAAAATTTTTGCTTTTAGTCAATTTTCAGACTTCAACTTTTCAACATGCAAGGCTGAATTAGCTAATTGCCTTGTGTGACTAGATACTTCCAAAAACTGTGCATTCTCAAATAGCGAGGAAACATTTTGAAAATTTGTTATCGGCACGTTTTGAATATTATTTCAATAAACACCATTTACAAGAATGTGACGGAATTCAATACGATGTGAAGAAGGTTCAAGTTGAATAATTTGATGACGAGGAATAGAAAGTCACATTGAATCAAATTTAAACAGATAAAGAAACTTCTACCATGGTTTAAAATCCAATGACAATGTCTTCATTACGGAGGTAGCATTACTACGTTGCACTGTCATTGCTACCCTTTGAATCAAGAAATATTGAGTCCTTGATTCTGCAGTATTATACCAGAGATTGCTGGAAACATCAGACACAAACTTTATAACTGACGGTTACCATGCGTCCTTTGTTCCTACGCAAACTGATACTCAAAGATGGTAAGAAGGAATTCCTTTGGCTTTCACAGTCTTCGTCTGGTGTAGCAGTTTTTCTGGTTTCTCCTGGTGTTTCTTGATAACTTGGTGTCATCGTGCTAAAGTATTAACATGAGCATTTTGATATCATGGTTGTTGCTTCTCATTTGTTGCTTCAACTTAACATGCTTGAAAGTTTCAGTCTGATAAATTGGCTAGATAAAACTTTCCAGAATTTGATGAATCAGATGATGATAATGAATTATTTTTTGATCGTTGGAAAGTTCAAGAAATGAACTTTTCTATCGACATGAGGTCACTTAGATCCCATCAGTTATTCACTGGCTGCAGGTCATTGAGGAAAGGCATGTGCTTTAAGCTTAAGAACCACCGCTTATAGAATTCACAAATTTTGAAAAATGAATGCGGTAGAGTCAAATACCGTTCATTATTTAGCACATAAATATGGTCACAAAAGTCAAACAGGAAATGTCTCAAATTTAATGATAAAAATAGTTTAAAGAAGTGTCCGGATAATTTTTGATCGGTGTAATTGGAAAACATATATGGTCAATATAAAAAAAATAGCGTGAAAATTCGATGAAACAGCCCGAGAATTTGAATTTTAAAATCTGGCCGCCACCCTGGGAAGTCTCTACCTGCCGGTCTATACTGGTACAGTCCGGTCAAAGGTTCGATCTGTAATATTTCGGACCTGCTATATCCCCGCATTATGCGCGCGTCGGTTGTAGCTCTCATTAGAGACCATTTCATGCTAATTGTTAAATTCGTGTTCCATCGAACATAAGAATTTACTCTAAAAGGGTGCATCATAATGTATTGTGGGCCTAATGTAATACAACTGAAAAATGTACCTAAAGAGGAAACGCAAGTACAGTCAGTAGTATACAGGAACATGAACTATGCGTGAAGTAGGGCTATTGTGCGTTTCTCACTTGTAGGTTCAAATATCATCGTACGACAAACATGGAAAAGGTTCGACATATTAGTTATGCCGGCAGTCGAAATGTCTTTACACCTCTGATTCAGAGGTCCAAATGAAATGCCAGCAATTATCGAATTAGACTTAAGTTACTCAATGTGTCATCTACCTTATGTTGAAACACGCTATTTGACACGTACAATCAAACTCAAATTGATGCAGGGCCATACGATAAATCATTGCCGCTAATTGTTCAATTTGAGCTAAATTGCTACATGCAATCCTTTCAACAGATTTAAAACAGTATCATGAAAAAGCGGACGACGCCGACTGCCGAATCCGGTCCAGTTCCAATACTGGTACCTGTTCAGAGACTACTAGTATATACAGATTGCAATAAAGCTACTTGTCTAAATACTACACTGTTCTAGAAGTAGTTCAAATAGCTGACAGTATAAATGCAATCCATCAACCTGCAGTATCATATTAGCCCCCTAATTAACTTTGATGTGCTACTAAAAGAATTTTCTTACAACAATTCACTTCTCCATGCATTCATAGCATGCAGTGGGAATTAATCAAAAATTACATATCTTGTTAATCAATTTTGCGATAATGAGAGTAAAGTCAATGACTTTTTAAATCAGTGTTTCTGTAGTAATTCAATACGTATTATTAATTTTTAAATCAAAGAAAAATGTTTGGTTGATTTGTGCATTAGTGTAGCTGAATCTTAATAAAAGTGCACAATTGCATCGTACAATCTGCCTTTCATGAGCACATGACATCAAAAACTTCATCAGTCATTTTATGAGGAAGAAATTTTAAATTGCCTTATGTCTGAAGCGCAACTGATGTATTTGCATTGAAATATCTCAAGCTAATGGCGACCTCAGAAATTTGTATTTTTTCACCATAGAGATCTGCACCATGAACTTCAACCTTACTATCTTCGCGCAGCGATTTTTTGAATGAGTATAGGTACATATCAAACTGTGCTAGGTCGAATTGCATCACATGAACATGATGCGTATGAATTTCATGTTTTGCAATAAAATTCTATGCATCATATCTGCGTTCGATGTGAGACCAAACAATCCATCATAAAAAATATCTTGTGGAAGTGTCCTGATAGTAAAGGTGGAATGGCCGTAAAGTGGATTGTATAAATGTGATTTCTTATGGCATGATGTTTTACGGACTTCATTTGAACATCACTGAGACAATGTACAGTTTTGCATATCTACTGTATGCAGTAGTATTATCATTGGTATTACTGTTACACCAAAATTGAAGAACTTTTTTTCCTGCGCTATTTTTTCAAAATTTGCGGTGGTCACTATGGTTGCAAGAGAAGAATGGTCTTGGACTGCCACAGTAGCGACGTTTTGTCTCTTGCACACGTCGGTAACACCGACGTTGAGAGAAGTCTATCTCATAGCAAAGCCATTGTTACCAGTGAACGCATGTTATTGTCAGATGAGTCAGTTAATGGTCTTCACTTGGTGAAGGATGCTGTAAAAGTCATAGGCCAAGAAAATATACACCTTATGCCAATATTTTCGGAATTATTACGATTTCATAAAGTTGCTTATCGCGCCTATGCTGCTCGGATCGCCTCAAAAAAGGCAGAATAATCGAAGAAAAAGTTTGAGGAAGAGCAAAAGAAAAGAGAATCTATAGAGAAAAGACTGACGCTGGAAGCTTTGGAGAACAGAAAAAGAACACAGGATAGCAGAGAAGCCGGTGCACTTGCCGCACAAACTGAGGCACAAAACGATCTGCGTTCATAAGATAATCTGTATAACGAAGCGGAAAAGCGCTTGCATGAAGCCATCAATTCGAAGGACTTTTCGGAAGTTTGTGTTATACAGGGACTGATGGAAGTAGCCAAGAAGAAAATGTCATCAATTCGGAAGACGTTGGAGAAAAGGCATGAAGAGATGCAAGAAACTATAGCGAAACAGCGGAAAGTTCTAAATAAGTGTACCAATGCACGAAAATGGGGATGATGTTTTGATGTCAGCGTTTCTCTTTTTTCAGCAACTTCAATTGATAGTGCTTACATGTATATCTACATTTTTATACGAGTGCAACAGTAAAATTTGCTATACCGGTACATTTTCTCTAAACTTTAACTCAAAATCTGTGTATTTAGATTCAACATTTCAGCAATTTTTATCACACAAGTACTGATTGACATCTTTAATTCGTTATACATTTCCTCAGCGCTTTAACTTGAATCATGTGTACATAATTCAACATTTCAACAATTTTTGTGCTGACTAGCATTTCTAATTTGTTTAATGCATTCCCATATATCCTGAACTTGTATTTTTGTTTACGATATAGATACTTACGCGGATATGTTGTTATAATAAGTATAAACGTATTTGTTTTTCTGAATGGCTGTTCAGATACATTGTTTTAAAACATTTAGTATATTTAATATACTGTTATTTACACCAGCGTTTCGTTCATCATTAGATGACAGGCGCATGTACCTACGCTTACTTTATGTATCGCAAAGTATTAATGTCCGATTTGATTTTTAGAAATGCGTCACAATTTCCCTATAGACAATCCTACTTTTATCCTACTTTTTCAAATTTTCGTACCCTACTTTTGTCCTACTTATTTGTTAAGGTGCACTTGAAAGCCTGAATATGTAATTGATAATGTCTTCACTCTTACATTATTCAAGCTGGTCTTAATGAGAATCTGACCTAGTGCCTGCATGTAGGCACTTCTATCGCTTTAAAAAATTTTCTTGCCTCAGATACTGAAAAGGATTTTTTATTAACTCACAACATTCCACTAGAAATGTTCCAATTAGTATGAAAAAGTAAACAAAAGTCGTATAACGTTATTCAGGGTGGCGAGTGGGTACTTATTGTACTTACTTTGTACTTACTTCGGTGTCTGGTACTTACTTTGTACTTATTGTACTTACTTTTGATGAATTGTACTTCCTAAGCTTGTCATGCTTGTTCTTATTTTAGTTCAGTCGTGCAAAATTCAATTCAAGCCTCAAGAAATTACTTACCGTTACTTGTCAGAATGGGCAAGCTTTCTTTTTGGTTCGTTCTGCGTCAGATAAACGAGCAGCCACCTGCATCCTGTGCTCAACAACTATCAACGTCGCTACTATGGGGATGTCTGCCCTAGTTAAACACCAAAAGAATGTGAAACACTGCGAACTAGCTCGTCTGAAGTCCGTATCAAATTTCGAATTTCCTGCATCATCCCAAACAAAATCCTTATCATCCAATCCTTCATCATCTTCCACTTCTGTTGTCCCACATGTACAACATAATGATCCGTGTGATAAGCCTTCAATACCGGTACATTCAGATGACACATTCCGCGCGGAGATACTGTGGCTTGCAAGGAACATTATGGAGATCGAATCTAAGCGTTCAGTATCAAATTTACCTAGCCTTTTCCGCCGGATGTTTTCTGATTCCGCTATTGCGCGGTCATTTCGAATGGAAAAGGATAAGGCCCGTTACCTCGCGACCTATGGTATTGGGTCTTACTTTAAAACAGAACACGAACGTGCCCTAGCATCTTGTAAGGACATTGTTATTCTTTTCGACGAGGCGATGAACACAGTTGTTCAAAAGTGTCAAATGGATGTCTACGCTCAGTATTTTTGTGAAAAATCACAACGGGCAGTGGCAATGTATTTGTCATCGGTTTTTATGACCAAGGCACGGGCATCTGATATATTGGCTGCGTTTCACTCGGTAATTTCCGAAGATCTTCGTCAGAAAATACTACAGATACAAATGGACGGCCCGGCTGTTAATTGGGCGTTCCTCCGTTCCCTTAATGAAGAAATGGGAAAAAAGAAACCTCTTGATCTGGGTTCGTGCGGTCTTCATGTCGTTCATGGTGCTTTGCAATTTGGGTTTGAATCAAAGGGATCGCCTGATTGGGATATAAGTTCCTTCCTGAGAGGATTATACTACATTTTCCATGCTAGTCCTGCTCGACAAGGAGAGTTTCGTGCGCTATGTGGAGATGACCAGAAGCTCCCGATGAAGTTTTGCCCAACACGTTGGACAGAAAATGTTCCTGTTGTCGACAGAGCATTGGCAATTCTGGATAGTTTGCGGAAGTACTCTGCAGCCGTTGAGTCCGGGAATGAAGTAGAAATTGGAGGAGTTCGGACAAAGTTGACAGTTCCGAAATCCAAATCTTTCACGAAAGTCCAACAGGCACTCAAGGACCCAATTCTGGAAGCCCGACTATGGTTCTTCAGATCACTTTCCTGCGAAGCATTAGACTTCTTAAAGAAATACCAGACTGAACAACCAGTGATCGTATTTCTATACAACGATGTATTGGAAATAGTCAAGTGCTTCCTTCGTCGCATCGTGAAAGAAGCGATCGTCGATGAGTGGGATCCGTCCGTTCAAGCTGTAAAGGTTCTTCTCAGCAACAGTGACAACTTTTTGGCCGTCAAAGATGTGGATGTAGGCTTTGCTGCCCAACGTGCTCTTTCGAAAGGGAAACTGAATCTGATTATAAAGGATACGTTCAAAGAAGACGCCAAAAAGATTATCACGAAGGTCGTCTCGAAACTGTGTGAACGGTCACCAATCTCGAAACTGCTCACAAAGTCACTTAGTGGTTCCGCACCATCCACCTTCGTAAATAGTCCACATAGAAGTGAAGTGCGTACCAAACGGACCATTGATGCTTTCGTCGAGGCGGAAAATGTCACTATAGCGGATGCGGAGAAGGGGATTCAACAGTGGAAGAAGTTCGTAAGAGAAGAATCCGTCATAAATGCAGCGAAAGAATTCAAACCCTTCGAGGACAGAGTCGACGACTTCTTTTCAACACACATGAATACAGGTGAGTACACTCACATATTCAACATCGTAAAAAAAGTTACGATTCTTTCTCACGGCAATGCATTGGTTGAGCGAGGTGTCAGCGTAAACAAAAAGCTCCTCCACGACAATCTACTGGAGGAATCGGTTGTCTTACTTCGCCATGCATACGATGGGATTAAAGAAGCTGGAGGTGTTGACAATTTTAACGTGTCTGCTAGTATGCTACACTTCTGTCGATCAGCCTATCGACGATCTGTCCACGCTCATGAATTGCGGAAAGATAAGGAAGCAAAGATAAATAAGGACAATGAGGAACAGAAGAAACTAGAGAAGGAGCTAAAATGTTTAGAGTCGAAGAAGCGTCAGCTCAATGATGAAGCGATGGAGATCAATGAGAAGATGAGAGATCTGAAAAGGAAGCGTCTACAGACCTAAGTGAAATTTTGTTGTTACTTTTTTAGTAGGGTGCACCGAGTTGTGTCCTAGTTTTTGGGTCTAATGTAGACTATGAATGATAATTTTTTCCAATTCGGAATACATATCTTTTGTTGCGACAGAGTTGTCTATGACACTTGAAACAATATGTGTTAATCACATTCTAGTCTTCACATAGTTCTTTTTAAAAAATGT
Source organism: Prostheceraeus crozeri (assembly GCA_907163375.1). Taxonomy (NCBI): domain Eukaryota; kingdom Metazoa; phylum Platyhelminthes; order Polycladida; family Euryleptidae; genus Prostheceraeus; species Prostheceraeus crozeri. Next base: position 333,911 of record CAJQUW010016012.1, on the reverse strand, counting down.
TTAGAGCACGTCTACAGATGTTTTTGTAATCCTGACCAATTAAAATCGTTTCTGATAAACTGATGTTTTCAATTCTGCCACGCGATAGCTAAGAAGTTATAATTTGTATAGGTATGGTCATGAATGGTATTTATTTCTTCAATCGCAATTGACCTTGATTTTCGTAGTAGGTAGCTGAACAGGTCATACGTGTATGAGCGTTTCGTGACAGTGAAACAGGTTTTTCGTAGGTTTTCTGTATGGGATGATAGTAGCAATTATGGCAGGTGAGTACTTACTTCGTACTTACTTTTCGCTCCAAAAATGTACTTATTGTACTTACTTTTGCGACTGTGAAAACACTAGCCACCCTGTTATTTTCTTTTTGATATGATCAAATTGAACAGTGATAGCACTACGCTCAAATTTTCGTAAAATCGTCGGGTTTTGAAATATGATTTTCGCTGCACATAAGATCTCAAACTTCAAAATCTTTTTTAAATTCTTTTAAAGAATACTCGAGAGCTCAATGTGTTGCTGCATAAACTGTATTTGTTGTCATACCTGTTTTTTTGCCTTACGTTTTTTGTTGTCATGCTGGCGTTTCTTTTTGAAAGTTTTCTAAAAATTCAAGAAATGCTTAGTTACCATCCGCGCTCGCATCTGTCCCTAGACAAACAAAAACTACCGATTCGTTAGATGATAGTCACCAAGACAGTTTTTGGCGTTGCAATTCCAATTACCATTACTTGAAAGTGGTAGAGATGGAATCTCAGATGTATGTTCATGTAGGCCATGTAATGAACATGTATATATGCGTAATACAGCATCGAATTGTTTGCGGTTGAGGGCTCTCCTGCATATTCTTGTTCACAGTCTTTTGCTCGAAAGATCTTGAAATTTGCATTTGCACGCAAAAGAGAATCACGAAACTTACATTTTTGCAACAAGTGATAATTTTCTTGTATTGATTTTATATTTCAGGCATACTTTTACGGTCAGCTGGCTCAAGCAATTCAACCGAATGGCGTAAATTCAAGAAAATATGGCGAAAATATTTTCGAATTTAATGGTTCCAGTGGACGGTATCGTTTGAAGCACGGAGTTCGTATCCATCTTTTCTTATCACATACACCCTCGGGAGATGCGATTTCGTTTCTGCGTGATAATTGGACGGAGCCAGAAATTCTGTCAGACAGGGAATTGAATCGCGATCTGCGCGGAGAACTGGTTCCCGTAGTTGAAGATACTGAGAAAGGGTATGGACGACTAAGAGTAATTGAAGATCCAATTCGAGATGGCACGAGATACTTGAGTGGTAGTAAGTGTTAACTTTTGAGATAAGACTTTTGTGCTAACTTTTGAAAATAAGAAATGTGATCATGCAAATGCAGTCAGTTTCCTAAATCGTTACACAAACCGAATTTATATTTTGCTTATTCACATTAAATTTAATTGTCAGCTCATAATTAATTATTTACTAAATTTATTCACTTGGTTGATGAAGCAGTATCATACATGCGACGCTAGCAATTATTAAGAGAGTCTCATTCTGGCGAGTTTATGTTTGAAGTATCAGACATGGGGAGATAGCGAGTATATTGCTTTCTTAGATAATAATAGACAAGAGCATGGCTAGAATGCGTGCAACCGTGTGATTAATTCATAAATCGCGGATTGTCACAACACCAATGCTGGCGGTGAATTATTGGGAAGGCCCCAGTTTCTATAAATAGCATTGTCTGATGTATTTAGTACAATATGTATGCGTATGTGTAGGTCGATGAGGTTCGTCATGAACTTCAAAGGATTCCTACTTCCATAGCGCGGTAGTTCTCAAACTTTCCCCCACCATAAACCCCTTGTAAATGTCATAGGTTCCCACGAACCTCACCTAAACGATTTGAGTTCGAAATTTACAATTGCATTGTCCTAGTTGCGATTATATTATCATATTTGTATTATGTGTATGAAGAACGCATCAATGATCCGTAAAAGATGCAAATTACAACGATGTAATACCGTGATAAAAATCAAATAATAAGCAAAATATTCACAATCACGAGATAATCTAAACACGCATTGAATCATTGACGTATGTCTCTGCTTTTCTTTCTCGGGACGGTTGATCCTCGGAGCCGTTCTGGATAACTCCACATTCACGGCAACCGTCAAGCCGCGTCCACAGCTTTGTTTTCATGGCGATCAACATGGAGAAATTGGCTTCACAGAGGCAGCTCGTCAAGAATGACAGCGTTATTGGAAGCAATTTCGTCGATTGATTGAAAAAGGCATCGTGTGAGATCGCCCAAGGTTGCGTACTCGCAGTCGTTGTAGACTACCAAACCACCAAAACTGTAAAAAGATATTCTGGCAAAAGAAGTCCTCATTGATATAGACTATTGTAAGTAGAAGCGGATTAAATAACTCCTAGGCATGCTACTACGGGTCAGCTGTGGACGAATGGGGTTACGAACCTTAGCTGGGGAGCCCTCCTACCATAGTCGATCGTTTCGTCCCGCGAAGACTCTTCAGCATAGAATTCAGGAATATGGTACTTAGAGTGCTCAGTCTTCATGCATCTTGCTGATTACGTAGTTAGTAGGGTAGATAATTCGACGTCGATTGCGGAAGCAACTTCGGAGGAGGGATAAGTCTCACTAAAGGAATAAGTGATTGCTGAACAGTATTACCCGTTACACAGACACAGAAGACGCAGTTTGTGTCGTTGAATATCATCTTAATTCTTGGTCAATGTTACGCTTCTGTAAATCGAGTCATGAATTCCCTCAACATGCATTGAAAAATGTAACAGATTATTTAAAGGTTGAAAATTCATTTGTACTTTCCTCTCATCAATTCATATTCGCTTACACGCAAAGTGAAAAAAATGCACTGAACCTCCTGTATGTCAGGTCTAGAATTTTGACCATTTTTATTAATATATTTACCAAGTTTCCGGCGAAGACTCTAAGTCTAAAGACTCTAAAGTAGACTAAATATACTAAGTAGGCTAAATAGACTCTAAAGACCATTTTACTCCAAGTAAACAGGAAAAGTGATGAACATCTCAATTTTGAGCGTTCAAAGCCTACGGGTTGCCGTAGATTTGAGTTATATTAGTTTGATTACCATCGTTTGCGAATTCTAATATTATTTTCAAATTATATGACCCACGCATCGTAGTGAAATATTTACATCGGTTTGTTCAGACGTCTCATATTTTCTGTCGAAATCAATTGAAAGTCATTGTAGTCGTTGCATTGTCAAGTGTATGGAGCAGAAATTGCGCACTTCGCTTAAAATTACGAAATAGCTTCATGTTCTACTTCGATTAATTATTTCTGAAATATTTCGAATGAAATGTGATTGATCCTTTCAGATACATCCAACGAAATCAGTGAGAAAGTAGAAATAATGTCATTATCAGACAAAATAATGAAATGGAATCACGTTGGTGTACAAGGAGCGCTGTTGACTCACCTTATTGAACCAGTATTCTTGCACTCTATACAGGTAAGTGTCATGAACCCCTAGTAAAATCGATTTCTATAGCAGTGAAAGTCAAGCCAACATAAAAATCTAAAGCAATATGGGGAAGCCAAAGTAATCTAAAGTAACTGAAGATGTAGCATAAAATGTCAATCATTTTTTGTCTTCTTTGATATAGCCCATTTGTCAACATTTAGAATATATCCAATAGGATACCCACATTGACATTAATGTGAAAAAATGCAGACTGGATACCTGCCTGTGAATAAGAAAATAATACATTCAATTAGACGCTCGTACATGTTACGTCCTTGTCAAAAAAGTAGTCCGAGTAGACCAGGGTTGGAACAATTACAGCAATTGTAATTGAAGATTTTGATTTTAAAGTAGCTGTAATTATAATTGTGATTGCGAAAGTCCAACTGTAATTGTAATTGAAGAAAAATTTCGGTCAATTACATGTCAATTACTTTCGTCTTTACGGTTTGTACTATATTGAAAACTGAATTAGTGTTTGTGTCAATATTTTAGTGTATGTGTGTAGACGCATCTGTGCATTAATGTTACTGAATTATATTGATTAAAATACTAGATTTCAATCTATAACTTCTAGTTAAAAGATGTGAATGCATCTAGCTGAATGTCTTTTTTACAGGCCCTATTATTCCCCTCCTACATAGGATATAGTAGGCAGCTGGCATGCTGATTGCTGATACGATGTATGACGATATGTTACATGATACAGTAACGCGTAAAATATAGGCCCTATACTTTGATGAATCCTTGTTTAGCTAACACTCGCACTATAGCCTGCATGTATGAGATAGCTAGTAGAGTAGTCAGCAATCAGTACAGGACTGGTATCAATTTCTATACCGAGATGTTTCACATGGTTAGGCTATTGTTGAGTGTTGATACAGGCCTATAAATGCACAATTGTAGCCTACATATAGGTATGATTCTGTGCCGCGTTTTTACCGAATTTCTAAGAAGCCTCTACAACAGAACAAAATTACAAATGTCATAATATTGGCATTTTCGAATTTATGCATTGATATTTCCACTAATAATTTACGCCGATCTCTAATAAACGCCGCAGGTGAGAGGTCAACGTATTAATAAACGTGTGGCCCAGCTTTGATATCAAAGAATGTACATGTAGGAAAATGAGTTTACATGGGTATGGGACGATCCTCATAGAAGGAGGTGGCTCAACCTATTTTTGGGCGTTAACACCGTTTTTAGAAATATGCCTACCTAACGTAGCATAATAGCTGCCTGCTGCCACTCAGAGACAGACTGCTTATCCTGTTTCTGGCGGTTGCTGCAACTGTATCGTCGAGATAAGACACATATCATGGCTCATCAGTATAAAGTCCTTGGTATGACCCACCTTTAAGTGATTACGGGAAGGTTGCAACATTGCAATTGCCTCTACAAAATGAGTAAAATCGCAAAAATTAAGTCATGAAATTTACTCATTTTGTACTGATTTTTGTAATCAAACATCAAATATTGGTTCATGTGACTCACTTAAACTTTTATATCGAAGGTGATGTTCTGAACTCAATCATGTTTCAAATTTCATGGCATTCTGATAAATAGTTTCTTTTCTGCAAAAGAAAATGTACGAAAACTGCCAAGTGTTTCACAATCCATAGATATTTCTTGAATTTTACCATTGGATTCCAATGGAAATCCTTTAACTTTACCTGTAACCGAAAGCGACTGGCTGTGACACTAAGGAATTTGATTTTTGTATTCAGCGTTTCAAGATGTATAAATCCATGCTATTAAGCCATTAGTGTTCGAATTTAGGAATAAATCGTCAGTAGCTCCGGACTAAGTTGAAGACCAATTCGAGGTCGATTTTACTTTTCTGGAAGCTAATTGTCATCCATCATCCCGAGCTACTGTTTCCCTCATCGGTCAGTAATTAGGCTGAAGGCATCATCGTTCCAATGCTCCTGAAGTAGCGAGCGGGAGATTGCTGGCCACCGCCGCCACTAACATTTCTGAGTATGAAAATGTACTTGTTCAGTGATGATGTAAGAAGAGTCGCTGACGCCGTTAATTTCCAATGAGATGATGTTCAAGCAACATCCAATCTTCTAATAAATATATAGCTTTTCGATAATGTGAGAGAAAAACATTTTAAGAATTAATTATGAAATACTAGCAACAAAGGAATGCCCACCAAAAATTAGATCTTAGTTGAACATCGAGGCAACATTCTCTTCAAGAGACAGTTATGAAATTTACTATGATGAAAACAAATATGAAAAAGTTGCTCACAATAAATCGCGTGCATATCAGAATGCAATCCCCGAAAAAAAGAAGCCTTGATATGATGTATGCATCCTACATTTCAGATGGGATATAATTATTCTCATGGACACGTGGCAAGGGCTCTTCTCACAAGAGTACCATTATCAATCTTCCCCTCTCTGCCAAACGGTTATAATAATGCTGCTGATCCTTATATTGGTCGCACGACTAAAGTTATTCAAATGCACAATCGTCCTGAAGGAGGTGTCGCATGGGACTGGTACGCAGGAGCATCCACTGTTGAGGTAGTGAATTATTGTTTCTCGTTACAACTGGCTTTCGTGCTCTGATTGTTTTTTATTATAACTTCCTACTAACTTGTGCAATACAAAGTTTATTAATCAGCTCCTCCACTGATAATGGTGTCACTGTGAATACACGCATTGCATAAGTCTAACTGAACGAAGCGTTGATTTCAATTTTGTCCAACGAATTACTTATGATTTAGATATTTCCGCTACGATTCAGATACGATGAAAGGTGACACTGCAACTACAATAAAAACCAGTTACGACAGAAGTTACTCAGTTCTGTATGTTAGACAGTACAGATGGACATTTAGCGCTGAGTGCCTTTAAACAGTCGATGCCAACTCGAATAATGATGGCAATAATTAGTGCTAATTTCTCGATCAATGGTACTTTTCTGCTGACCATAAGTTTCCTGTGGAGCGGAAATTGGAAAGAGACTGAATGGCGGAGCATTAAAGAGTTTTAAACGTTGTGATTTCAATGTCGTTATTTAGAATCAATCGAGTGTTTAGGAAAATGATGTCGTTGTCATTAAATGAAAGTTTGTCAACAGATGCATCCCACTCATGAAGTCGAAATTGTAGAAGATATTGAGAATGTTTCCTTCAAAATTAACAACAATGAAATTAAATAAACGATAGATCAAATTGCCATGCAAAAGATGTGCTGCTGGTAGGATTCGAACCTGCGACCAAGGTTAACTAGACCTGTGCTAGTAATTGGGAGAAATTGTATTACTTGAAGACTTATTTTTTATGTGATTCCTATGTTTAAAAAACGTAGGCAAAGACTTGAAAGTGAACATCCAGAAGACCAAGATGATCAGTGGTAGCAAAGATAACTCCCTCGTTCAAGCTAGACGATTTCCTTATGGTGTGTGTGGTGGTGGTATTGGTGTCGAATCCATCCTCTGTCAACAGTATGGCAGCTGGTATCACAAGCGGTGCAGTGGATTTAGGTCTCTCAGTGGCATAGGAAATTTTGAATGTCCTAGTTGTATCCATGGAGGTAGAAATACAGACGATGAAGAAATAGAAATTATGAAAGAATTTCACTACATTGGTGACGTGCTTTGTAGAGAGGGTGCCTTTTACAATGTTAACTCTACAAGAAATATGAAGCGAGCGAGTGATCTATCTTTGTGCATTACTCTTGAATCTTGATGTCAACTGTTAGTCGAGGGAATTACACTTAAGGTTAGAAAATGATTGCTTTCTCACTCAATTTCTCTTAGATTTATGTAAAATTGAATTATAACTTATATTGATGAGACGCTGTTGCCAAGGGTTGGCCGCCGCATGTCAGTACTTCCTGAAATCATTTTTTGATGTGATGGACATATCTACTGCCCAGTGCATGTACTATAGTTTTTACCACCCGTGTATCCACATAGTCCAGTCACTTGTCAAATAAGTGCAGTCAATTGTCAAATGCAAGAAAGGACACTTCTGATCGTCGTGAATTGCAGTCATGCATCAAAATAAAGCAATCAAGAGTCAACATGTGCAGTCAATTATCAAATTATAAGTCTAACTGTGCTGACGAACGAGATGATGAGGCAGCGAATAAAAGATGACGATAAGCAGAGGCTTTTTCAGGCTGCTGAAAGAGGAGAAGACTTTCTCCAACTTGCTTCTCAGTTAAATATCAAACCGAACACAGCCTATGCAATCATTAGGAGAGCTCGCTTACGCGATGGACAGGTTGTTGTTCCTCGAGGTGGATGATGAGATCGGAGCTATGCTGGTGTCCATCGTGGAGGAGAAAACTGGGTACACGTTGCACCAAATAAACGCTGAGCTTCGTCTACGACTGCCAAGCAAGCCTCATTTTTCGGTCACTTCTCTTTGCCGTTGTTTGACGTGGGAGGAACTTCACTGTCATATTCGCCATCGGTCACACCCGTGGACTGCTGTTCCATGAGATCTTCGAGGGTGGTATGACCAAAGCACGATTCCACTCAGTTCTGGAAAGGATTTCAGGAGATCATGAAGGTCCCATGGCTTTCATCTTTGATAATGCTCTATCTCATTCTGGTGCAAACTCAAGTCCCGAGGATGGTGGACTTAACTTGAGGCCAGAACATCAATGTGTGTACTTACCACCCTATTCCCCATTCTTGAATCTGGTCGAGAATGCAATAAGTGCATTTAAGTGGTCCCTCAAAAATAGTTTGGAAGAAGAACGGCAAGACTTGCTGACTCAAACACATGACATGCGTCTGGCTACATTGACACAGCTGACAGAACAGGCTGTTATCGTCATAACAGCATCTAAAGCGGCTCACTGGTTTGCTCACTCGCAGAGACATACTCCTGATTGTCTTCAAAAAGCTGACATTTTGATGTGAGTAGGCCTACAGTGCTTTCTTGTGGCCTGATTTTTCAATATATGTATCGGATCTGGATGAGATGATGTTTTTTCCTCAAATTTTACTATAGATGTTAATTGATGAGTTAAATAACAAAGCTTGATGGATGAATATTCGGCGAATAACTCTGAAAATCTGAATGATTCAGTAATTTCTCCTAATCATATTTCACCTTTTTCATGGTAATTCATTAATTAAACATGCTTTGAATATCCTCATAAACCTATGGACATAGATATTAGTAGGAATAGACACTAAAAAGCATATATTGCATTTATTTGGTACTTGAGTGAACTTATTTACACTTGGGTGGTGTAGTATGACACTTCGGTGCTCTATTCTGATACATGGGTGAACTATTTGGACAATCGACTGCCTTATTTTGATAGTTGATTGGCTTAAGTGGATACATGGGTGATAAAAACTATAGTACAAGAGCAGGAAGTGATTTCATAGTCACACGTTCATTGTAGGTCTATACGTTTATAGAATAGATTATCGTCGATAGCGACTGATGATGTCACTTGGAAGATAGGTTTCAGAATCATCCACAAACCCTGTGTTGAAGGGGATCTTCATGATTCTCTCTAATTCCTTCTTCCAAAAGGCCATTAAAATATTTCTGAATTCCAATGTATGCATTTGCCTGATTTTGATTATTGAATGAAATTATACTAACATAATTCATCGAACATTTCATGTCAGACATAACTCTAAGTGTTTTGATTGCCTTAAAAATTTTTTTTTTCAAATTATTTGAACCTGTCTAGACGCGGAAGTGTATAGACATAAAATCCCTGAGAGGAACACAACTTCAACTTTAAAAAAATAAATATTCATCTTCTGTGAGATGAATCGCACTTTTTTATAAACATGCACTAAAGGCTAGGCTAAATCTGAGTTGAATAGTTACATTTGTTAATAAAACGTTTTAAAAGTAAATTTTCAGTTTTTATAAGTTGGAAGTGATTTGTTCAGAGATTCCTCATGATCCTCATCCTTCTTCCTATGATTCCTCAATCCTCATAGACTTCCTCATGAGATTCTTTTTTGTGCTATGATAGGATTGTGATCGATCACAGACGGCAAACATAGAGTGCTGTAGTTGGTCGTGGATTACATAGTCTTAGCTATCTTTTGAGTATGATAGTATCCTTTGATTTGCTTCACTGACTTGCTGATTGATATTTCTAATGTGTCCACATCATGATGATGAGAAACCAAAAGAAGTTCAAACTAAATATGAAAACCTACTTACTAAGAGCATTCAAAACTGGTTATGCCAAAAACAAAATGCAAGGCACTATGATGTCAGGTTTGCTACAACACAGTTTGCTGAATAATTAGTTGGTGTGCGGAATCGCTAGTGAATAGTTCATACGGCATCAATATTTTGGGCATGGCCTACATTACACATTGTCGTAATGACTCTTATTTATTGAGAAAGTTAACACGATTTGACCTACGAAATTTAAAGTCAATGGATGCTGGCGCTCAACGCATAGATTAGGCCAAGTACATAATTTTCACATTCAGCCACAGTCTTATTAGTAGGCCTACTTCCAAAGTCGTTGTCCTATCAAACGTCAGAGTCGGACTCTGCATCCCTGCTTCAATCTGAGGGCTCAGTGTTGCTCAAGCAATTTCCACTTAGATGAATCAAAGTTGAAGATGCAATGTGCCTGTTGCCTAAACGCATCCATATGAATTAAAAAAAGACGCACGATCATCATCCTCAACGTGACTAGTGCTGGTGTCTGAATCTTACAAACTGTGTAGTGGCCGAGCCCACGAATCAACCGGAAATTTTGTTGGGGTCCAGGAATCGTTCTTAAATTTTAGCGAAATTGCCAGCTAGTAGCCCTTAAGTAACCCGTGGGAGATTTTGTGATTCTTTACTACTGAGTTCAATGAGCATTATTAAGTCCACTATTTATATTAAATTTCTTCGAATCTTAATTGGAACCAAGTAAATATATTTGTTTGCACTACATATGGATGAAATATTTATGACTTCATATTTTTTCGTTTCCATCTGAGTGTGTCAATGATATCTGTGAGGCGATGGTTGTGTTGTTGACGCGTCGATTTTGGTGAAATCTTTATTGATGATTTTGTAAATTAGTAACGTTGTATCCTATAAAATCAATTTGTGGCTTTTTACACCGCAGTCGTAGGCATAATTGGGTTGATTATAATTCGCACATACAAGTATAAACTCTGAAACAATTGATTCGATAGAGATCGGCAAAAAATCCCTTTTGTTTTTTGTGTTTCTTACTATATGATATGAAATAAAAGCTATAAATGAATTAGAAAACTGATTATCTTCATTCAAGGATGCGAGTCGTAAATGCTAAAAAGAATCATATCTAAATGATCGTTTATCTTCACGTTATCAATTTCATAAGTTGTGAGATATTTTGCAAGTGTAGAACTTATGCTTTTAGTGTCCTTTTTGATTTCTTACAACAAAATCTTACCTACCGAAAATTCATTTGCTTACAGTACTGCATCCTGATAATTCATATATTGCGTTTCTTTTGCAGGTGATAGATTGCAATGAAGGGCTAGTGGATATTCGCAATCCCGTTCATGATGCAGACTGCTCCCGCATTTCAAATGTGACCATGCTGCTCAGATTAAGAGCGAGATGCACGTCAGTTTTCGCAACGGGTGATACTATCACTTCAGCTTTAACAAAAAGACTTCGTCAAATGATAAAAGGCGATTTCGATCAATATTCTTACCACAATCTCAAGCAGATGGCCAAAGAATATCAAGATGCGAAAAGTAAACTCTATTCATCTTTATCATCCAAGTTGATGGGTACGTGGAAGCCCAAGAAAATTCTTCAGGACTTTTGTTTAGACGATTATGCCGAGTAAACATGATTGAACCATATTTTGTTGACATTGTTTTTATAAAATCCTCTATGGTCGAGTAACGTGTTTAAAACACTTTTTCGGAATTTCAGATTTTATAGTTGTCGCCTTCATGCTGATGGAGAAAGACATTGGATTTTATTACAAAAAAACAATGATTCTCGATTGTAATTCAATAAAATGTTGTGAGTGACCCATGCTTGCTCTTTTTAGTAGTCCTACGGTCACGAGAATTACACGATTTGAAAAAGCATTAGAAAACTTACACCTTTGCGCTTAATTAATCATCAAGAAGTGCCAAGTATGTCTGTTCAATATATAGACATAAAGAAGCAAGATAAATAGCAATCAAATAAAATATGGAACACTTTTCAATACAACAGAAGGAAGGCGTATTTTCCGAACAACAATGTCGTTAAATCGCTTTAAATTTTTTCTACGATGCGTACGTTTCGACAACTATCGCTCACCGCCACAACGCGTAGAAAGTGATAAACTTGCGCCTGTCAATGATGTTTGGAAACAGTTTGGATGGGACGCACCTGCATCCCATCCAAGCCGTCAAAATATGGTCTCAAGGTGCTTTGGCTTGCTGAAGCCTGCACAGGATTTGCTCTTAACGCTATCATCTACACTGGTCGGGAGCGAAATGCCGCACCTCACCGCAATCTTGGTCATGATGTGATCACTGAACTTGCCAGACCATATTATTCTACAGGAAGAGAAATTGTGACTGACAATTTTTTCACCTCTCACAGCCTCGCAGTGACTCTCCTTCAGCAAAATATTACCTTGTTGGGAACTATCCGGTCTCATCGACGTGAAATTCCTGAGCAGCTTGAATCCAAAAGACGAGAGGTGGGTTCAAATATATTCGCTCACGATCATGTAAATAAAATCGTTTTGGTGTCCCACATTCCGAAGAAGAACAAAAATGTTATGCCATTAAGTTCTAGCCATTGCGGAAATTTGGCCATTGCTGGTGAAAAGAGCAACAAACCTGCTATGATCCTCGATTACAATCGAGGAAAAGCTGGCGTTGATCAACTTGATCAAAATATTGAGGAATTCACTTGTAGACGTAGGTGTCAGATGGCATATGATTATATTTTATAACATGCTCGATGCTGCGGCGTACAACGACTTCGTACTGATGAAGACAGATCATCCAACATTAACCAGAAGACAATTTCTGAAAACCTTATCTTTCCAATTAGTGGAAGATAACGGTCGACAACGTCATGTAAGAAATTTGAAGCTACCGAAATCGATAATCGACGCTGGGTTGTTGCTCGGTTTTCGCGAACTAAACACTGAATTTAGTCGTCGCGGAGAAAACACGGTTTGGCACTGCAATATTTGCTACAAGAGCAGCAGAACAGTGTGACATTTGTTTCAAAGCTGTTTGTCCACAACACCGCATGATACAGAAAGTATGCAAGTGCTTGTCTTGCTCGTGAGTTCGTTTTTTTTTCACTTTTCTTTATGTGCACGATGCACCGGTAGACACTTAGTTATTGTCATACTGTTACAGAATCCATGCTATTTTCATAATGAAATTGTTATGTCTGATGCATAAATTGAATGGTTTTGATAAATTAATCCAATCAGTGCCATTTTCTTGGTTGAAATGGTTATTGATTATAGAAAAAAATTAGAGTATTAATAAGCATTCAATAGTTATTGGTTGAAAAATTATTGATTTATAATTTGATATTTCAAAAACACGTATCTATGTTAAGCTTTAGTTTGTGATATCTATGTTAAATTCTAGTATACAATATCTATTACAATAGATAGTCAGTGAAGACATAAAATCTATATCTGATATTTAGATAGATTTATTACGCAGTAATATAGGTTAGGACAACTTCATTATCTATAGGTGCAAATTGTAGCTACGTATACGGTTGAAGCAGTCGGTTTTACTCATACGGATAAGGGTTAAACGCTTGTGTAACTTTGTTAGCGTTCGCCATATTGACACCTTCAAATCAAGTTCATTTTCGCTTTCTAGCGTTCGGTTCTGGATAGGACAGAAATTAAGTTTCAAGTAGATTACTTTCCAATTATGCGTCCCATGTAGGAATGGTTTAAGGTCATTCTCATTCCGCCCAGTAATTTGACTAAATGAAATTTCAGAAAATGCTCCGTTGTCGCATAGGTCTAATTCGACCATGAATGGATCCAAAAATGTCACGGAAACATGCTCGCAGATATCTTTGGAGCCATGGCACATATATTATGTACTAAAGAGCGACAGATGGCTGCCATCATTCCAACATCAATAACTGTTTTTCCATAGAAATATATAGCAATGAAACCTCTAGAACGGAAGTAGCTTGATACAATGCACGATAACGGCACAAAAATTTGCCCGCATTTTCTTTTACATACACTTATCAATGGCTAAATCACTGATTTAAATGAAAATCATCATCCTCTAGGAATCTCAGTTACAACTACATAAAATAAACTAAGATTAAGCCTACTGTACAAAATATAACTGTAATGAATAAATTTATAATGAACTTTGAAGAAAAGAAAAAATAAAATAAAATACATGTGAAACTGTATACAGTGCGAGTATGGGTACTGAACTTGCTAGAATCGACCTACAACGTCTCACCTGGAACTACTCCATGAAGAAAATGAAATAAGGAACTATCACTTGTTATAAATGGACCAATTGGTGTCTAACTAATCATGAAATTTAATCTATCTCTCAAGAGGACCGGTCTGTGTCCCATCATATCTAACCTAATCCGCAAACAATTATGACAAGCGTAATCTGCATACGACGGAAGATGCTATCAATCACCTATTTCACTACAGATGGGAAAGGAGATAACTATTCACGTTGAGCTAGAATCAGTCACGAGTGTAATTCTAGACTGTTCATTGGTACTACTTCATGTCCCAACTTAGTTCCCCGGAGTGCCAATTCCCATTCTAGTCAGCTTCAGATAACTTATTTCCATAGTTTTTCGATGATGCGGCACTGGAACAGTTGCGATGTGCCTAGCCAATTTTTCGTAAGTATGAAAAAAATATTCAAGGAATACATACTACCAGTTTTATTGAATAAGTAGTATTCGATTGATATTTTTGCTTGAGTGATCAAATGCCAATGCTATTTCGGAAGAAAATTAGCGCGCCAACTAGCATTGCAAAATGATAGATGTGTGGAATCAAAAGACAAGTATTTTGTCCGCATTGAGAAGTATAAGTATGTACAAATTAAGCTACCAACAACATGTACAAGTGAACATCAAACAACTTCACAGCAACATCGTCAGGTCCAATCCAAAGGTACCACTAAAGAAAATGAACGGCCCTGACGGTCAATGTTGCTGTGCATAGAAAGCTTGCCCGCTTGCACATTGTTTAGTTAACATCTTCACTTGTACAAATATATATTTTTCAGTGTGGATAAATTTTACTGGGAGAATACTTATGGTCATTTTCTTATAGTCATCCGCCATGTCATCATGAATCGCCTTTCGTACTCCGCAATCGACTATAAGAGCAATTTGCTAACATAAATTATTTATCGGTCAATAAATAATGAGCCCTTAAGCTGATTACATTTTATAAAATTGTCTTAAACTGCACTAAAAGCGATGAGTATGCCTTTGGTGATAAAAAGCATTGGTGATCATCTCGGTCATGGTTTCATCAAAAACAAATGTGTCAATCAAGGCGTGAAGCTTCTTCTCATGACAAGTATATGTACACACCCGTGTTAAGATAGTTTTCCGGCGGCTTAAGAGTCGACCACCCTTTCAGTTCTTTGTGGTTTCTTGGATCATAAAGGTCGTGAAGTTTATTGTCAACTACACTTCTGTTGAATCTTTTCATGTCACCTTTCTCAAAACGCATACATTAAACTCTCTTGACATTTGCTTTCTTGCAGAATTTAAGCCGATTTATGGACTGTCGGATACCTTTCTTGAATTTCAAGTAGCTCTCTTGAATTAACCGAAATCAAATCCGAATTGAAGTCAGTTGCATTCATAGTCTCTTACTTTCTACATGGTTCTTCAGGTTGCCTCTCTAAGAAAAATCTGTTCCGAAGGAAAAACATTTTTGTAAGGGAACACTTGACAGAAAATCGCTATCGACTTTTTCGAGACACGAAAGAGTTCGCGTATCATAATAATTTCAAGTTTGTTTGGACAAAGGAAGGAAACGTGCTCTTGAGAAAGGACGAAACTTCCAGAGAGTTGTTTTAGTTAAGTCTCGTTACACATTGACCAATTTGCTTGACCGGACTGAGCAACCATAAATGCAACAACAAAGCCCCAATCACACAAATGATTATAGTTATATGGATTTAACAGCTGATCACTTCAACAAAATACTAAGAAACCACAAAATTACAAGCAATCTAAAAATTCTGCACATGAATATACGATCATTAAATCGAAACTATAGAGAACTCACTTTGCTATTATCTGAGTTAGACGCAAATCTAGATATTTTAGTCCTCACTGAGATATGGAAAACCAACATTCATATGTTCAGTAATATATTACCAGGCTACAAATTTCATTATTAGTTATCATCAAACACTAAAAGCGGTGGTGTTGCAGTCTATGTAAATACATCAACAATCGAAATCACTAAGATAGAATCCAAAAAATTAGCAAACTGCGATGACTCATGGATAAACGATAAAAATGATATTTCAAATAGAAATTGCATCATATATGCGTATACAGAAGTCCCTCGTACTAGACATTCAGACTTTCACAAAAAGTGTTTCAGTGGCACTGAAGCAATCAAAAATAACAGACAGAACCATGCTAATTGGAGATTTCAATCTCAACTACAAAATTGAAGCAAATAAAAATTCAAAAGCATTTTTTGAAAATATGATGGATTTCAATTTTACCCCAATGATATGCACAACAACTCGTGCATCAAAGGAATCAGAAGGTATAATAGATCAAATATTTGTCCACAATAAAACATTACTCGATCAAAGAAATGACATAGTAGCAGGAAATGTCCTCTTAGATGTCAGACCATTATGCCCAATATACAGGGTGTAAAAAAAGTCTTTGGAATATTGTAGTACTGTATATTTACTGCATAAAATACTGCAAAAACAAGTATAGCAAGTACAAAATAGAACGGGTAACAAGTGTAATTCTAATTCACAGTTCGTAACAAATTCAGTTATTCGAAATGTCCACCACAGGGATACCTGTGGTCCCTCCGGTCCACCATTCACATCGATACATTTCTGCATCCTGACACACCAGTTTCTAAAGGCATTTTGGAAGTGTGTTACATCCAGGTTTTCCAACTCCGTCTGGATTTTGAGTTGTAGTTCTTGTATTGATCGGAAATTTGTCCCGGGAGTGTACACATGTTCGCGCAATTCACTCCACAGCCAAAAGTCGCAGACCGTTAAGTCTGGAGACCGAGCCGACCACTCCGTAGGTCCTCTGCGACCAATCCAACGACCGGGTAGTTCCTTGTCCAGGATTTCTCGTGCTGGGCGGTAGTAGTGGGGCGGAGCACCGTCTTGTTGGAAAATCATAGAACGATTTCGGGTGAAAAATGGGACTACTTTACGCTGGAGTAATTCACAATAGCGTTCGCCATTCATTGGTCCTGAAAGAATTTCGACAGTGATGAGACCTCGCGCACTAACTGAAACCCACACAGTAACAGACCGAGTCACACCAGATTTCACTGCATGGCGGATATGAGGATTGGTCGTATCCCAATAGTGTAAGTTATGTTTATTAACACTTCCATTTAAATGGAAATTGCATTCATCACTGAACGTAATTTTCCTATTGAAAATTGGATCTGCATTGAGGCGATCAATCATGCTCTCACAAAATTGAAGTCTTCGCGGTCCTCGTCACCGTCCACCAGTTCTTGTGAATACGTGGGTTTATAAGGATGGGCTCCAATTTTCATAAGGACATTTACGTATGTGAAATGCCCACCACTGATGCCATTTCGCGAGTTGATGTTGTTGGATTGCTGTCGATTAATTAAGCCCCCTATTTCAGCAGTTTGCTCATCACCAGCGGCTGTTGCGGGCCGTCAGGCCGATCATCAATAATGGAACCCGTCTCAAGGAATTTCTTCTTCCAAAAGTACATTGAGCTGTGCGATGGGGCGAGCTTATAAAATTTTTCTTCAAACATTTCACATACTGTAGCCACGCTCTTATAAGATATTAGCCACGAAACGATGTGAGCTTTTTCAACAATCCTTAAATCAGCCATTTGGTAGGACCACAGAATTAGACAGGTCGTCTCTTCTTCCGTTTGACTAGAAGGGAAACATTGCAACATCTAACGTAAATGAAATGGCACAATCTCCTGACTAAATACCATAGCAATCGAACAATGAGCAGCCAATTCAACATTAAACACGCCAAATTGTGCAAAGTTTCAGTAACTGTTATCAACCGGATCACACAGAAAAGAGACACAAACGATGTCAAGTTCTACAGAGAAGTTTGTGAACGTTTTTTCATGCGCCTGCTAACTTTTTTTAAAAAGATCGGAGGGCCCAATATTATCGAGAAAACTTTTGCGCAATGATCTGAATTCTTCGAATCTGAAGGAGTCGTGGCGATCGGAGCATTTTGAAGGAATTCAGAACAAACCGCAAGCGACGCACGACTATTTTTCCTATCTCTGTAAGGTATTTAAAAATTTCTTTTTGCCCACAAGTTCCTTCATGTGCCATCTGTTTGAATCAGCTTGCACTTCTAGCAAAGTGATACGATTAAACAATCTAATTCTGTGGGTAGGACACTTTCAGTACACTTCAATGAAACACAGTCAACGAGTCAAATGTCTCGAGTTAGCTATGCGTGCGTATTCAAGGTCATGCTGTCTGTTATCGATTCGAATCTGATGACAGCTGATGACATCACATTTTCATCAATACGCGACAGACTTGCCAACAATTCTTTAATTAACATTAATTTGATTAATTTGATTAACATTTAATTTATCAGTCCTCCTTTACTTATCATAAGATGATGATGCTCTGAGATGATGGCAACCATTAGGCTACCAAGTATCCGAAAATAGCGTAACATAAAAAGAAATAGTTTTCATTCTAACTAAATGCCTTTTTATTTTGAAAAACTGTAATAATTCGAAATACAGTTTATGCAATATTCCAAAGACTTTTTTTACACTCGGTATGATTTTGCATAGATCAAAAGAACGACAACAAAAAATAAATGACCGACCATTAAGACGGTCATATACAAAGGAAAACATAACAGTTTTAAAGAAATGACTGAAAACATTAGTTTTAATTCCGAATTAAAATCTTCCTCAGAAAAATTTCGAAACTTTCAAAACTCTATCGTGGCACCACACGATAAATCATTTCCTCTCAGAAGAATCTCCAGAAAAGCATTCAAAAATAAAGAATGGTTCTCAGAGGATCTAAAAAAATGCCATAGAAAGAAAATGAAATTATATAACAAATGGAAAAAAATCAAAACTCGACACTGATGGGAAAAATTACAAGATATACTGTAAATATTTCAAAAACTTAGCGAGAACAGAGGATAGGAAGTTTTACAACAACAAATTTATCTCTATCAGAAATAACACAAAAGAACTATGGAAAAATATAAACAGTATCATAGGAAAGTCCCGAAATTGCGCTTCGATAGCAGAAATTAAATCTAGCAATGAAATGAAATATCGACATGAGGACATAGCAAATGTATTTAATAATCATTTTGCCAACATAGCCAATACTCTAAGAAATAGTCAAATTGAAAATGACTACATTAAGCAGCATCAAGAATATACGTAATACTGTAGCAAACTCATTCAAATTTGAAGACTTTTCTATATCTGAAGTTGTTGAAACAATAAATTCGTTAAATCCCCACAAGACTACCAACGATGCTGTACCACTTAGGATTTTTGCATATAGTTCGATTAAAATATTCTCCTACCTATGTCAACTATACAATGACTCAGTTAGAAGTGGAAAATATCCACATGACCTGAAAAATTCCACTATAGTTCCTATTTATAAAAAAGGTAAGACAAACCCGTCTAATTACAGACCAATTTCATTATTAAGCTATTTGACAAAAATTTTCGAAAAGATGTTGCACAGAAGGATGTATGAATACTTAGAAAAAATCAGTTATTATTTGAAAGCCAGTATGGCTTTCGAAAAAAACACTCAACTAATTTAGCACTTCTTAGATTAAAGGATAAGTTGTATGATGCAAAAGCAAAGAATCTCTACACAGTGGGTTTAAACCTAGATATATCAAAAGCATTTGACACGGTTGATATCCCTATTCTTTTAGACAAATTATATAAGCTAGGTTTCCGTGATTTCATTCATAAATGGCTACACACGTACCTAAACGAAAGACACCAAACAGTGCGTATAAACAGCGCACTCTCAAAGCAACTACAAACTAAAGACGGTGTGCCACAAGGTTCTGCACTATTCATCATATATATAAATGATCTGAAAAATGTCAAAATTAGTGGAGAACTTAGTATCTTACCGATGACACCAGTTTATTTGTGTGCGATAAAACTTTAGAAGGAGTTATGGCAAAAAGAAAGGAATCGTTAATTAAAATTCACTCATGGATGAAGATCAACAGATTGACATTGAATGCAGAAAAGTGCGAATACTTTATCATCTCCCCCAAAAAATATGAAAACTTGCCCACTAATATAGACGACAATTTGATGATAGAAAATACGATATTGAAACAAGTTGAAAGTACTAAATTTCTCGGAATATACTTTGATAGACGACTGACTTTTGATGAGCACATTTCATATATCATAAATAAGCTTTAAAAGTTTATTCCAACATTCTATAGGTTAGGAGATCTTATGCTGCAAAAAACTCTTAGATTGATTTTTGAGCAACTATGCGTACCAATGATGCGCTATTGCCTGTTAGCATATGGAAACGGTAGCAAGCTATTGATAAACAAACTTCAAAGAAAACAGAAAATACTGATCAAAATAATGCACCGAAAGGAAGGACAGTCTCTGAAACTGGATTTCTATAAAAACGAAGAGTTCATGAATATAGAAACTATGTATGAGTATGAGCTACTGGTACTTGCCTATAAAATCAAATATCAAAGTGACATCCTACCCGTCCCTTTTAAGGAATATGTTATGTGCTCGAGGAGGCATAATGAAAATTTCCAAATACCTTTCTGTAGGACCTCTCTGGAGCAAAAAAAGTACGTTTACCATTCCCTTCAAATGGAACATGCTACCAGTCAAAATTATAACTGCAAAATCAATAAGAGAATTCAAGCGAAACCTGAAGTTGCATCTGATTAAGAAAATGATATCATTCTAACATTCAATAGGAAGCGAAAGTTGTTGCATTTATACTGATCAATCATTGAAAATATAAATAGATCTTCTTTGAAAGATGAAAAGATGATGAATTGTTTTTATATGGTAAAAACTTTGTGTAAATGCTCAGTATGAGAGCTCTTCTCACTGTTTGTAAAAACAACTATTCAAAATAAAAGAAATGATTCCAATAGAAATTGAAAAATATTTTCATGTACAGTTTTTGATAAAAGATTACTGAAAGTTATAATTTATAAAAAGTTCATGTAAATTTCGTGCATGCACATGTCCCAAGACGATGGTATATATATTTTTTCTTCTGCAACAATTGGCTACAAAAAGTAGTCGTGAATGAGAATATAAAATGACTGAAAATTGTAAATAAACATGTTTATATAACTGAGTTAAAATGTCATGTTTGGTGCTGATGTCAATGTTGATCTACATGCTGTAAATGCCTTGTGTCACCTTCGCAGGGCCAGTTCATATACCCCAACTATGTGGGTCCTCTGGTCCTATTCTCCTTCTTTTATGACTTTGTACCAAGCCAAACACAAGATGTATCTTTGTACATAGGGGAGAGTGGGGCAGAACGGAACACTTAACGTGAAATAGCTCCTGCTTTGATTATTCTTACTTTATTTTTGTTGTCAATTGCAGGCATTATTGCTTGTAGCTGTATAATGCAGAAGCATGCAAGAATGCTGCCTAAACATGGGTACTACAGGTGAAAATGGCAGAAATCGTGGAACTGACAACTGTTCCGTTCTGCCCCATATGGTGGGGCAAAACGGAACATCGTGTGCGGCAGAACGGAACACTGTGGGGCAGAACGGAAAGCGATAATTGTTTCGCTTTGAATGGTCCAAATGGACCCAATTTGTCATATAGGCCTGTATGATGCACTATCATGTTTTAAGCTTTACCCTATTCACTTCATTAATTGTCAAGTATATTTCAATGCCTATCCTAGTTCAAAAGTTAGGCCTAACTAGATACCCGATAGGCCTAATCATTAATGAAAGAACGTGGTAGAATGGGCAAAGTGCCTATCAGAATCATTCAAATGTCACACCGGCTATTGATTTGGTCATTCTAATTCTTAAGTTACATGCGTCTACGACGAACTTCACAGCCCTACATGTAGGCCTAAAAGCCATTTTTGAGCTAGTCCTAGATGAGCTTTTTATGCAATTCATTTCCAAACCTGTTTCAAAGCTGAGAACTAATAGAGCAAAACAAAAACTTTATTTGACCAAATACCGTCAAATCACGCTAACAATCTTGAACATCAAGATAACCGATCAACGTCGCATCAAGCCATCATTCGCAACAATCCACATTACAAAGATTTCAACAGACATGTCTGGCAGAGACTGTTACCAAAACATTCCTCACAAACCCATTTACAACATTCAGTACACAGAAACCAGTCAAGGCCGGTAGATGAATAGTAGGGCAAATCACACACCGAACAACTTGTCTTCGCTGTCTGTTTCTTGTCTCCCCTCGGCTTCCGTCCACAGTAAGCAGAGCAAGTTGGGACCACTGCTGAGGGGGCCACTGTACCTTGTTGGAGAAGGTACAGTGGCGGCAGACCTTGTTGCAGAAGGTGCAGGGACAGAAGAGCTGGTTGGAGCAGGTGTGATGAATCATTCTGAGTTCCCTCTCCTGTCGCAGATTGCTCTGAAACATAGAATATCATATCTTGTTCAGGCATGAAGACCACACCAAACTATACATGTACAATTGTACATATACGTAGGCTGCATGTAGTGCAGATAAACTCTGGAACTTACCGATGCTTATTTCAGTCAGCAGGCTGGCACTTTGAATCCTTCGCTTTCTCCTATTAGTGTTGGGCAAGGTGCGCGTAACCCGTGGTACAGGAGAGAGTCGCTTCAGAGTTGTTGAAAAATCATGACTCGACGGACTACCACCCAAAGAAATGGGAGACCTTGTGGCAGGTGCGGAGGCGGCGGAGCTGGCTGGGGCCGATGCGGAGGCGGATTCACTACCGTAATTGGGTGTCAAATTGAGTATCTCTATCTCCGGTAAATGCACCAAGGATGGAGCGAAGTCTTCGTGTGTAAACACATCCGGGTTGAATGGATAGATTCCTGTGCAAGCGAATCCCGTTATGCATTTCTGTATCGTTGCAGTTGAATGATACGCATTGCCGAAGATTTCACTGATTTCATACATTGTTATACGCTTACCGGGGTGATTGAGCAGCCACTTGTCAGCCTCTATGTTGTAATTTGATTTTAAGGAGCCGTAGAAGACCCGGTCCAGTGGTTGAATTTTGTGAGTACAGTGAGGAGGCAAGCAGATGACTTCACAATAGTTCTTTCTTACTAGCTCTATGAACTCCAAGGATTTGTGACTATCACGTGACCGTCAAGAAATCAGTCGTTTGTTGTTGGCAGAAGGGTTGGCGAACTCAATGAATTGCTTCATCCATTTGAGGAAGATTTCCTGTGTGATCCAACCATTGTCTGACACCTCCATGACACTATTCGCGGGTGCTCCTTTCAGCAATGTTTCATTTTTCCTTTTTCGCGGAAATATCAGCAGAGGGGGGATACGTCCCAGCAGCATTCATGGTGCACACCACCGTGACAGTCTGACCCTTCTCAGCACTCGTTATTTTCGCCACTTGCTTTACCCCTATTTTTTCAATGATCTTGTTGGGCGTTTGGACATTGGTAAGTCCGCTTTCATCCACGTTCCAAATTTGATGGGGTCCGTATCCATGTAAATCAAGGCATGTTCTCAATCTCTTGAAAAATTTATCAACTTGATGAGGATTAAAGCCGGCTGCTCGCGCCACACTGGTTGGCTCAGGCTTTCTGATGACAAGTTCATTTCTCCTCATAAACGACGACACCCAGTCCATTCCGGCAGAGGCGTCGCGACCGGGGGGGGTGTGGGGGACCGTAACACCCCCCCCCAATATGAAATTAATAAAAAGATTCAGGTAAAATGAGAAATTTCAGGCAAACCGCCGGTTTGCCGGCGATTCAGCTCCAATATTCACTGACGCTGTTCTTAGCCACAAAAACACGTCTTGTCACAAAAACATATCGTAATGTCGGGAAATTCTCACCCTTTCTAGACACCAGAAAGTATATGGTTAGTTGCCGTTGATGATATTGATTTGTCACGCGAAAGCGGTCAAACATAGCGCGCTGAAAACGACCTGCACCGGGGATGACTGTATATGCGAGCAGGAGGAACAGTCGCCTCGCATTTTCTTAAAAATTGGAACATAAGGCGATGTGAGTTAGCTCTGCTAAATTTAAAATATCTAAGTGGAATTGAAATGTAATTCCAGTACCTTACCTATAATGTGGCCAGTGAATATTGGCACTGAATCACCTAACGCTGAAACGCCTGCAACTCATTCTGCCTAGCTGGGTAGTGTATATTTAACCGTTGATTGATATACACGTAAGCTCTGGCTATTGCGTTGTCCCTTGAGGAGATGACGTCATCGTTACGGTGGATTTCATCGAACCTTCCTCATACCGAGTCATTCACACGCGCACCGCGGAAAGCGCACGGTATGAATAAGGCACACCGTCTTCTCTGTGCGTAGAAGTTTATTGTCAACAGCGTGTTAACTTTCTCGATGCAAACACCGTCGAACATTTCCTTAACAGTCGATACTACGGGATCCAATTGCGCACAAATTAACTTAACGTCATCGGCATTTCATTTGCCACTTAAATAACCACCAATTAAATTATTTTTCATTTATAGGCGTCATTTCCGACCGATTAGATGATTAGGTAGGTACCTAGTGTTGGATTTGAGCATGTTAGCATTAGGGGGAAGCTTTCGAACGGAAGTTTTTGGGTCAACGCTGCAACCAAAGCCGGAAAAAGGGTGATCAAAAGAAAGAGGACATTGATTCATATAGCACCACTATCATCCTCGCACTAAGAACGCCCGCGAATTATTTTGAAAACAGTTGAACCATAAATGGAAAAAGTAGGAGATAGGCCAATTTGATCCTTGAAAGAGACTCTCCAATGCATGCATTTGGTGCCACCCGCATTTGGTTAAATAATGCTTAAAATAAGGTGCGTGGATACCCTTGTGCATCAGAAATTCATAGTAGGTCTCGCATGTGAAGATCCACACAAACATTCCGCAGATGATCATTCTGTAATTTATTGTAATTAGACCTATAATGAATTCACAAAATTCGGGCTTCTGTCAATATTCACAGAGTGAAAGTTAAACAATGTTCCCAAACTTGATTTTATTGATTGTGAAGAGTTCTATTACATTAATATGAATAAAATACTGTGTGTGTTGTCATCAAGACCCTGAAAGAATCAAGATAGCATTCTGGATTCCACTCTTTTTGTGATGGTTTCGCTACCTTCTAATTATTTCATTCAGCACTTTCTGCTTCTCGAATTCATTTGTCATCTTTATGAACAAAGAAGGTCAATTATTGATGATAAGACAATTAAGCTTATGAAGAATCGTGAGGAAACTAGGCCTGCGCCTGTCAATGTCGCTCATATTCACTAAAATAATATATTGATGCTCAATCAATCTGGTTGAGGCAATGTAAAGCCTATCTACTGGAAATATTCTTCCCCCTCAGGGAAGGAAGGTGCATCTCCAGTGCCGGGGATGAGATGAGGCAGTGCAGGGGAACTTCCCCACTTTCCCTCCCCTCAAATCCAACACTGCAGGTACCTCTTCTGTAGGATATAAACATGAAACATGTTGGAATGTGTGTGAGTATGCGTGTGTGCAATAATCAGGCAAATTTTGGCTCTAAGTTGTAAATCAGGTAAAATTCAGCAAACACCCCCCACCCCCAATGATGTTTCCTCTGCATTCCGGCACATCCTTGCTCGTCGTTGAAGGGATGTGGCAGATTTAAGGATTCTGCCAATTCGTAAGCAATACGTCGAACATCTTTAGTTGACAGGCCATAAAACTGTTCATTGAGACGCAAAAGATGCTGCACCAAAATTCCTTCGAATTCACAGTTGAACACAGGCTGATATCGTTCCATTTGTTGAACGGGTCCTTGTAAGTGTCTATGCAGCGTTGCAATGGGAATCCCATAGGTATTCGAAGCTTGTCTCATTGTCATTTTTTTGTTGGTCACATAATCGATCGCAAGCTTCATGGACTTTTCGCTCCATTTTCCGCGACTCGTTCTTCTTATGTAATTTCGCACCATTACAACACGTCGAAACGATGAATGAATATTGCTTTGCTGTATTGCTTCGCTTGTGTTATCGAATCCCTGTATTTCAATTCATTTTGAATTTGAAAAAAGTTTCTCGAATCATAGGTATCGAACAATATATCATAGAAATACTCTTCAGGTTGAAAAGTGAACTATACAGTGTAGCTTACATTATGCAAAACATGCTATGAAGCATATTGTAACCTGTATATTCTAGCACTCTGGATAAC
The DNA here is from genome assembly GCA_907163375.1 of Prostheceraeus crozeri. Taxonomy (NCBI): domain Eukaryota; kingdom Metazoa; phylum Platyhelminthes; order Polycladida; family Euryleptidae; genus Prostheceraeus; species Prostheceraeus crozeri. The sequence goes on along the minus strand of CAJQUW010016012.1, from coordinate 307,792 downwards.
AGGCTACTTAGATAATATATGATAGTTATTGAATTGTGATAGTCTATTGCTTTCTACCAACTCCGTATTGCGTATCCAGCAACCCTGAGCTCTCGCCTACCTTTCCCTGTAGTTATCTCCTTGCTAAGCTTTTATGAAGATAAAACCAATGGTCCAGATATACTCGGTTTATTCTACCTATGAGGGAGATAAGAAGAAGTATGAAGATATATACAGATAGCGACAATAGAAGACTCAGTTCGGTGACGAGGAATACTTATCATCTCGGTTTATATAGGTACTGTAATTCTCAATTCCCATTATTCTTGATGTGTGTCCCGGCTGTCTCCTTCTCCACCCGTCGCAGCTTGACTTTTATGATGAAGATATTTTTGATGTATCCGCGATTCCTCTCGCCCCGCGACTCTTCTCTACCCGTCGCAGCTTGACTTTTATGATGAAGATATTTTTGATGTATTTCAGCCTTGTTACATATGATACCCCTTCAATTAGGTGTTGTCCCAACACCTGAGACGAATTCGAAGGTATAAAGTTCACGGGAATCGGAGGATTTTTGTAGGTCCATAGGATCTCGAAAAGAGGTGGCACACATCCGTCAGAGAAGATCGAAATACAATAAAGCGAAGATGCTGCTGATACTTCTAGTTATCTCCCGCATAAGTTATTAAAAGATCAAAAATGATTTTCACAAAATGAGAAACATAACAATGTACATTCATGGGGGAAAAGGGAGGTCTAGTAATCATCAACATAAAGATGTCTGTGCCAACACTCAATCAAGAAGCAGTTAACATACTGGCACAAAATATGAAACAGTATTTAACGTAATGACCAACACACCAAGAAGAAATGACAGATGACTGCATTCATCAATGGAGACTCAGACGCTGATACAATTGTATACAAAATTCCTGACCCCATGAAATACACAATATTAGAGTCCGAAGATTTCACCGCAAGGTACGATGATGCTGACGATCACGAATGGTTCGAGAAGCCTAGATACACGAAGAAATACAATAAAATAGAGTCTCCTAACTCGACCTCTGACAAGCAAACTTGCTGGCACAATTTAATAAGTTTCGGTAATCTCCAGACTGAAGATATCATGGCATAATAGTAAAGATAATACCAGGATGATAATAGGACCAATACCAAGAATTTGTACAAGAAGTATTAATATATCATAAGATATAAATATAATACAAAGCCTCATAAGATGTCATAATGCGAATATTATTGACGTACAAATGCCAGCTCATCATCAAATCATTTCAATCAGATTCATCAAAGAATGCTCATATTAATCATTGCAATCACACCAAAAGATTGATAGTTTAGTAGTGATAGTAGTAGTTTACGCTGAAACAAAAATCATGGGTGAGCATGTGCATGATAGGGTATAATGTGGATTACGGTGCCGGTTTAGCGCGGGTAAACTACCTTTTTATTTCTGAGCGGATAACGGCTATTACATGCATTACCGGCGGCCATCTGATTACCCTCGTCTTCTGTCTCCATCGACGCGTCATTTTCGGTTTCCGTAACACGCTGAGCTCGTTCGAGCAATTCAGCTTCTTCATCGTCACTTACAACGTGACCGTCTCCGTCATGTGTTTCCGAGATTTCATAATTACTTGTATTATTTGTGCTATTACTACTAATGAGTAAAGGGATTCCAGCCGATTTATCGATCTTAACTCTGTTCAAGTGGACCCACATGGGTTTAGAGCGCGGTTCTCGCACAGAGATTATTTTGCAGTTGGTGTCAGTCAGTTCCGCTATTCTCATGGGTCCCTTCCACTTATGTTGTAATTTAGGGGTGAGCCCTTTAGTTTTTGCGGGCATGTGAACATATACGCGATCCCCTATTGCTAATTTATCCGCCGTGAGCGTCACTTTTCGGTCGTAGTACATCTTTTGTTTGTCTTGTGCTGCTTCAATAGTGGACTTTGCCAATTTTCAGGCGTCGGATAAAGTGCGAGCGAGATTATGCTCATAATCATCTACTGAAGTTGCCGAGTCTGTGAGAGTCCTAAGAACTAGGGCACTAGGGAGTAAAGGATCCCGACCATATAGTAAGAAGAATGGACTCTCCTTTGTAGAACTATGGCTGACAGCCCTATAGGCAAATAACACATATGGGATGAAGACATCCCAGTCTTTCTGGTCGCGACTGGTTGTAGAATGATAGCATTGTAATCAAAGTCTTATTGAATCTCTCGACTTGCCCATCCGTTTGCGGATGGAAAGAGGTGGTGAAAACTTTTTCCGTATTTGTCAGACGGTACACCTCTTGTAAGAGTTCTGAGGTGAAATTCCTACCTCGATCAGATAATAGACTTTCCGGACATCCGTGGGTCGCAACTATATCTTCAACGAATAATTTAGCAATTGTTGTAGCTTTCTGATCTGGTACCGCAAATGCCTCCGGCCACTTAGTAAAGCAATCAGCGAATACGACTATGTATTTGTTTTGGTTTCGAGTCAAAGGTAAGGGGCCTAAGACATCGACTCCTAGTCTAGCCATAGGTCGATTTATTGGTATGGAGACCATCGGAACTATAGTTTTGACTTTTGGGCCCTTTTTAGTGGCGCAGGCGATACACGCTTGGCACCATTCTGTGACTTATCTTTGGTCATAGTAGGCCAATAATAGAATTTGCTAATTCTAGAGATGGTCTTTTCTATACCTAAGTGCCCGCCAAAAGCCCCGGAACGTAATTCCGTGAATATTTTTTGACGAAGCTCCTGTGGTATAGCTAAAAGTAAGTCGTTACCCGGGGTGTTTACACCTTTATAATATAGTAATCCTTTTGATAATCGAAAATTTGGCCAATTATCATTGATGAATTTTGAGTGAGGCCGAGATAACAGTTTTGGTATCGGTTGGTTTTGCAACTTTTTTATGATAGTGCCATAGAGCTGGTCGTCCTTTTGCTGTTGTTGCACACAAGAAAATTCTGAACGTGATCGTATTTCACTGATCGCATTTATAGGAATGCGAGATAGAGTGTCCGCGTTAGAATGTTTTTTACCCGGGCGGTATATACAAGTAGTAAGTAAAACTCCACTTCTGGATAGCGCAAGATGGCCGCCATCGCTGACGTCCCCCCCCTCTGGACCGGCAGAGTGTCGTGGTCGGCCGCCGTGGTACTTCGGGTCTGAGTCCCCCCCCTCTGGAACGACTGAGGTTGTAGTCTGTCGTGGTGTGCCGGCCAGGTGGGTCCACGTTCACAAACTGTTCGCTGACTCCCCCCCCTCTGCAACGACAGAGTGTGAGACTCGGGTGAGTTGGTCCGACCGCCTGGTTGACGTGGGCGACCGTCCAGGTTGACGTGGGCGACCGTCTAGGTTGACGTGGGCGACCGTCTAGGTTGTCGTGGGCGACCGTCTAGGTTGTCGTGGATGGTGAAATGGCTGCCAGATTCGGATTCAGCGTAAAATTCTGCATCGGTATGGTGAGTTTCAAGGCAATCGGCGAGAAAAAATTTTTCTTCAAAATTTTAACAGAGTTAGAATTTGGGACGTTTTGGTGTGTAGCGCCCAAACGAAGCATCGGATGAGAAAACGGAGGCCAGATTCGGATTCAGCGTGAAATTCTGCATCGGTATGGTGAGTTTCAAGTCAATCGGAGAGAAAAAATTTTCGCTGACGTCCCCCCCCCCATCTGGACAGCTCGCTTCGATTTTGGCTTCCAGTGGACGGATTTTGTCGTGCAATAGCTCGTTTGAAAGCTAAGAGTGAGACAAATTCACTGAAAGAATCGGCTTGTTCCTATCTGTCTTCGTTTAGATGTGAGACGCCATTTAAGATTTTGGGACATTGGCGAAAAACGACAGAGTTAGAATTTGGGACGTTTTGGGCTGTAGCTTCAAAACGAAGCATCGGATTGGAAAACGGATTTCAGATTTCGAATCAGCGTGAAATTCTCTATCTGTATGGTGAGTTTCAAGTCAATCGGTGAGAAAAAATTTTCAACATTTTTCGAAAAAACGACAGAGTTAGAATTTGGGACGTTTTGGTGTGTAGCGCCAAAACGAAGCATCGGATGAGAAAACGGAGGCCGGATTCGGATTCAGCGTGAAATTCTCTATCTGTATGGTGAGTTTCAAGTCAATCGGAGAGAAAAAATTTTCGCTGACGTCCCCCCCATCTGGACAGCTCGCTTCGATTTTGGCTTCCAGTGGACGGATTTTGTCGTGCCATAGCTCGTTTGAAAGCTAAGAGTGAGACAAATTCACTGAAAGAATCGGCTTGTTCCTATCTGTCTTCGTTTAGATGTGAGACGCCATTTAAGATTTTGGGACATTGGCGAAAAACGACAGAGTTAGAATTTGGGACGTTTTGGGCTGTAGCTTCAAAACGAAGCATCGGATTGGAAAACGGATTTCAGATTTCGAATCAGCGTGAAATTCTCTATCTGTATGGTGAGTTTCAAGTCAATCGGAGAGAAAAAATTTTCAACATTTTTCGAAAAAACGACAGAGTTAGAATTTGGGACGTTTTGGTGTGTAGCGCCAAAACGAAGCATCGGATGAGAAAACGGAGGCCGGATTCGGATTCAGCGTGAAATTCTGCATCGGTATGGTGAGTTTCAAGGCAATCGGCGAGAAAAAATTTTTCTTCAAATTTTAACAGAGTTAGAATTTGGGACGTTTTGGTGTGTAGCGCCAAAACGAAGCATCGGATGAGAAAACGGAGGCCGGATTCGGATTCAGCGTGAAATTCTCTATCTGTATGGTGAGTTTCAAGTCAATCGGAGAGAAAAAATTTTCGCTGACGTCCCCCCCCTCTGGACAGCTCGCTTCGATTTTGGCTTCTAGTGGACGGATTTTGTCGTGCCATAGCTCGTTTGAAAGCTAAGAGTGAGACAAATTCAGTGAAAGAAACGGCTTGTTCATATCTGTCTTCGTTCAAAAGTTAGAGCGGTTACAAGATTTTAGGTCGGAGCTCGCTCACCTGAAAAAATCCTAAGTGTCAGAGTGGCTTTGTATGGGTATAATTTTGAAAATTTTCCAAAGTGTGGAATTTCGACCTGGGACCGTCACCAAAACATTTTTCATCAAATTTCTCTGAACGAGGGGGGGAGGGGGGAGGTCAGTGAAATTTGATGAAAAATGTTTTGGTGTCGGTCCCAGGTCGAAATTCGGAAGTTTTAAAATTTTCAAAATTTTCACCACACTGGAGCTGTCACACTTAGGAATTTTTTCACTTGTGGCATATTACATGGACATGTGCTGACGGACCAACTTCCCGTGGTCATATGAGAATGGTTCAGGTGTTATATGATAGAGAATGATGAGACGAATCGTTTGCAACAAACCGCATGTCGCTACGATGAATACTGTCGGAGATAGAGCCATTTTAAGTTTTCTTCCGAGGATATATAAACCCCCGACAACGTAAGTCTGATCACTTCATCGAAAGACGAGGTAAGCGACGGTCGTCGCTCTGAGCTCCCGATATCGGGTGTTTCAAAGGACTCTATCTTTTGAAGTAGGCAAGCTACCTTCTTACTTCAAAGTTTGTATGATAGAGTTTGATAGTGTCTTTACTACTGATAAAATTTTTTAAAAGTAGTATGAGTAGTAAAATGCGGAATTTTTTAAAAATTCTTAATTTTCAGTTTTTTCAAAGTTTTAACATATAGACTAAGGTTTTCAAGTATCCTGAGTTCAAATCTGCTATCAGATTTGAAATTTAACTAAGTCTAAGGCAGCTTTGAGGGGTTAGATCCCAGCTACTGATCACTACCTTTGACTCGGCGTTCCTGTTACCACTTCGGGGCAGTGACAATGATGTCTTCAGCTGTAAAGAGCGGGTATCGGGGAAGATCTCTCACTTCCCTAGTGATCAGTACAAGGCCTTCGGGCTGTCGACGGGATCGTGTGCCACTCACTACACTCTTTAGGAATATGACTGTACTACATGATTCCAAACTTATACAAATTTCATTATCTTACAGTTAACAATAAAATCTAACATGGCTAACGACAAAAATCGTAAATATCACATCAAAATGTGCTCATGTGGGCGAGTTAATCGCAGTGCGGACGCCAAGGCTCATGTCAAGAAGGCGGGCACCGGCCACATGATTATCTTGAATAGGGTTGCGTGCGTGAAGTGTAGAGTGCTGAAGGGTGATGAGGATGAGGCGCGTTTTTACAGAGTGCATGCTGACTGTAGTGGTGGTTTAGTGACTGATTTGAGATTTACGCAGTTGATTGTGGAAGAGAGGGAGCGAATGTTGGCGATCGAGCGAGAGGGTAAGGCTGAGAATGTTGTTGAGAATGTTGTTGAGAATGATGAGTTGGCGAGAGCGGTTGCGTCGTTGGAGGGTGAGATTGAGCGAAAGAGAGTGCTTGAGAGTGATGATGAGGATGATGTGGATTTAGATAGGGAGCGTGTGAGGAAGCGTGTGAGGAAGTTGAGCTCTTCGTCGTCGGAGGTGTCAAACATCGTCATCACCGACCCCCCGAAGAGCTCATCTTCCCCAAAAGTGAAGAGTGGTGGGATTCGTGTGCAGTCGGCGAGGTGGTTGAAGGATGAAGAGAAGAGGCATGCTTCGCAGCAGATGGCGCATGATTTGTTGGTTAATAAGTATGAGAGTTTGAAGAAAGTGAAGGATGAAGTTGTGAAGGAGTTGGATGAGTTGAAAAAGAAGGAACTGAAGTCGAAGGAGGTAGCGGATGAAAATATTAGAATGAGGCGTAGTGTGACTGATTTGAAGAAAAAGACGCGAGAGTTGGAAGAGAAGAATGATGAGTGTGAGAAGAGGGCGAGTGCTGCGGAGAGAAGAATGAGAGATGCAGAAGCGAAGTTTGAGGAGATGATGAAGGAGATGAGTGTGTTGAGAGCGAGGAATGTTGAGTTGGAGAGGACTGTGGTTCGGCGGGGTGATGAGAGGCAGGCGTATGAGAAGTTGGAGCGCATGAGGGATGAGTGGGAACGTGTGAAAGAGGATCGTTTGTTTGAGTTTCACATCCCTATTCGGGATAATCATTTGGCCGGCGAAGTACTCGTCAATCAAAATCTGGACGAGTCCATCCTATGTTATAACGGCCATCCGACGAAAAAATACCTCCACGCCAGCCTACGAATGCGCGGCCATCTCCACAAATTTTCGATTCGGAAACGCGCGAGACTGCCAAAGGATGACTAACTTGGTAAGTGAAAAAGTAAATAAGATAGTATATCCTATTCTAATACATATCATTTTCATTGCAGATCTTTGCCCGCCTTCACCACCCCATCAATTCACTCCCGAGAACGAACCATCGCCTCTCTTAAGGGCCACCTAGGGGCAAGACATGATAGAACCTCCACGCGGTTTGCCCTGGGCAGTCTTCGGACTGGCGAATACTATCATTAAGTTGAATCTGCTATCAGTCAACTTGAACGTTGCGTCGCGTTAGAGGGGTATATAAACCACTGCCTCTCATTTCATTTCATTTCAATCATGCAGACGCCGAACAGTCAAGTCAGCTCTCCACGCGGACCGCAGTTAAGGCCGCGAAATTTATTTGAGAAGTTTGTCAGGCTAGAGGAGCAAGACAGAGTTTTTAATAATCTTGCTCGGATTGGCAATCCGATGACAGCAACTGCTGTCAATCTAACGGAATGGCGCTACATTCCACTTTTTAGCCATGTACCAGTTAGTGTGGAAGTCGACAGTGCTACCAAAAAGAGAGTCAAAGACTCTCTCAGCAGAATTGGTAGGGTGTAAGATGACGTTACTCCCGAGAATGAACCATCGGCTCTCTTAAGGGCCACCATGGGGCAAGACATGATAGAACCTCCTCGCGGTTTGCCCTGGGCAGTCTTCGGACTGGCGAATACTATCATTAAGTTGAATCTGCTATCAGTCAACTTGAACATTATGCAGTCGATTGCTATCCCTGAAGCATTCTGATTCGCTGTTGAGCAATTCATTGTTGAAAACCCTATATAAGCCAGAAGATTGTAGCGCTTCTCATTCAATTTGAAGTCACGATGGAAGCGACATCTGCCGACAACATTCCCGTCTTCACCGATGAAGACAACGCCATTCCCGAGTTCGTCATCCTCGACGAGTGGGATGAGGAGGATGAGAAGAAGGGGAAGATCAAGAGGATCGTTTGGACGGATGAGGTGTGGACTCCAAATACCACCCGCATCCGAAAGGTGCCAGATGCACCAGTACGACCTCGGCGGTATAGGGTCTATGACAACCTAACCGTCATACCCATTGACTATTCCAGCCAATAGTCAATTTCACACCCCCCGAGAACGAACCATCGGCTCTCTAAAGGGCCACCATGGGGCAAGACATGATAGAACCTCCTCGCGGTTTGCCCTGGGCAGTCTTCGGACTGGCGAATACTATCATTAAGTTGAATCTGCTATCAGTCAACTTGAACGTTGCAAATGAAGTTCGGTGTAATACTTCCTTTCGACGGGCGTTCCTGTAAAGGGCGGCGGTGAAACCCGTAGCTATGTATACCGCAAGGGACATTCGGCAATGGTCAATCTTGTTTAACCTCTCTGCGTCATGTTTGCAAGTGATTGCCTCTGTCTCAACGTAGTATGCATTCGCGCCAGGGCGACATTTAGCCAACTGTCGAAGGTTGCCTAAAACTTTCCATTGCATACGTTATGAGAACCATGAGTTCTACCTGTCTCTATCAATGAGACGAATTGATGAATGGAATGAAATGGGAGGACACTCACGCGCCACACGCAACATAACACACTTCTCTCTTCCGTAGTCTAACAAGCTCTTCACACATGGATCGCAGTCGATTGCTATCCCAGAATCATGTAAGCTATCTTAATTTTATTTAACACTATTTCATCTACCATCATCACCCATATGAAGTGTCATAAGATTTACAAGTTAGACTAAGCGTTCTACTATTTGTAAATGAAAGATATAGTTTCACCAGTTTACAAGTTAAAAAATAAAGTTTCAATGGTGTATACGTTAGAAATAAAGTTTTAGCTGTTTGTATATCAAAATAAAGTTTCAATGGTGTATACGTTAGAAATAAAGTTTTAGCTGTTTGTATATCAAAATAAAGTTTCAAGAGTTTACAAGTTAGAAATAACGTTTCAATAGTGTATGCGTTAGAAATAAAGTTTTAGCTGTTTGTATATCAAAATAAAGTTTCAAGAGTTTACAAGTTAGAAATAAAGTTTCAATAGTGTGTATGTTAGAAATTAAGGTATAACTGTTTGTAAAAATAAGATCGCAAGATTTACTAGTTTACAAGTTAGACTAAGTGTAAATTAAAATAAAATTATAACTGTTCACGAGTTAAAGCGTTGATGCAACGATGAACAATTAATAAGCTGAAAAGTTTTAGATTCACTTTAACATTACCATATGTTTACAGATAGAAATGTATCACAGCAAAGCTACTTCATGAGTTAGTTTGCCAGGAGTGTATCATCTCAAACTTTTACTCCGTCGTTGAAATTTCATGACGACTTTTTGCTAAACGTAAGTTAACACTAGAGGAGCGTAGGGGTGGGTGGTATAAAATACGCCTACAGCACTGAGAGAGTTGGAGTGCATGAGCTATGTACATTCTTTTGACGATGAGAGGAGCGATTCAGCCGATGGCGCAGGTAGTTTCCCAGAGCATGGAGGACATTGTTTAGGTGACTCTAAGGGCGTATGTCGAGCTACCTTCAGTGATAGGCTTCCAACTCATGATGAATGATGATATGCTTACGACCTACATTCAACCATTGGTGTATGCCCACACCCTCCCCCACAACGAGCTTGTCTGCCACATTGTATTCATGAGTGTGGCTCAAAGTAGGAAATTGATTGATGAGACTTTGCTGAAATATCCAAGGCGCGTATTCAAGCATGGTCGCCTACTGTTGGAGTATTATTATCAATGGCGCGACGACACACATTTGCCCACCCGTGTTTTACCACACCTATCAACGGAAGAATACAATAGAGCTTTAGTCGAGACGGTGAAAGGAGACGATGAGCGCTAGCGGGCGAATGAAGCATCGGTGAGAGTGGGAATCAACTTGATTCTATTCTCCAATGAGGATTGTTGTCTAATGAGAATCAAGCATTCCTTTATAAATAGAGAGCCTTCCACACTGAGAATCATTCCATCGTTGAATCATACAAGTGACGGACGCACATTCTCTCTCTACATCCCTGTTATATTATCCAACTAAAATGGTAAGTCGCTACTTTCCTCCCTCTCCTCCCTTGAACGTAAACTTGATAGAATCTTTTTTATTTTCAGGCATCTTCTACATCTACTACACTGACAGGACAAAATGGTGGTCAGACGTTACAAGGTTCGCTACAATCAGATCATTTACAGCTGAGACCAGTAGAAGAAACAACAAAGGTACATAATCCTACACCGCTACAGCGTAAATTTAAACAAGTCTTGCGTCATGAGGATCACAGCGTAGTACTGCGAACGGGAATGCTCCCTTCCACTGATGTGAAGATATTGAGCAATCAGTATGGGGATTACATACTCATCCCCGTGAGTCCGTACATTCGCCACCAACTTGACATTATTGAAGAGTACGTGACATTAAATATGGACATTCCTACACCTCTTGCTCAAGAGTGGAAGGCGAGAGATGAAAAGGATACTCCCTATAGAAAGATTTGGGATGGTAATCAAATTTGCCTACCATTATCACATTGGTGTAGTTATTATAAAAAGGATGGAGATCAATCAATACCCATCAGATGTGATGAGCTCGGAGAAGGTACTTGGGATATCATTTTCAAAGTGAATGGACTATATTATGGTCAGCATAAGGATAACAAAATAGCCTCTCTCTCGATATACACTGAATCCATCCTATATATTCCAAAGCCACCCAGCGTAGATGACATTATTGACGAAATCCTTAACAGCAGTGGTACGAAGCGCAAGTCGGAGAAGAATGCTGCATCAAAACGCAAATCAAAGAAGGAGAATTACTAGTCCTTTCCTAACTCTACCCTATGACAATTCGCTTATGTGCTTTGAGTGTCGTAGACGTGGTCTTATTAGATACATTTTACTTCTTCGTTGCCATCATATCATTTGTGTATTTTGTCGTGAAAAGCATCGATGTAATTCTTCATTTTGCAATATGTTATAGAACGTTTCCTTAGATATGTAATTTCCGTTTTAGGCTTCTATCATCATTTTTATGGATTGTGAGGGTGAACCTGTACAGGAGCTCAGTGCTATTGCTATGAACAATTGGTCATATCAGATTGTTAGTGTCTATCATCAACATGCCAACTGCGATCCCAATGTTGATCAATGGGCGAGAAAACACATTCATGGACTTAATCTGAAATATTTGCAAGACTATGGCTTTTCTTGTGAGAGTGCTCTTCTTATTGACTTTAAACGATGGTTAGCTACTTTCAATGTTATACGCATCTTTTGTAATAATCCTGGTAAGGAGAGGAAAGTATTTCCCAATCTAGTCATTAATGATATTTTGCTCCCACCTTGGGATAGTAGAGTGAATCAACACTATCATGAAGTCACGAAACGTTTTAAGGATTTGTGTGTTCCTATTTTGTCTGTTCGCTGTAGTAGCTACGTTCATAACCAATGCTTCTTTCCTCCTTACCTCAACACTGCCAAAGTCCTATATGGTTATCATTGCTCGCTATATGACAGTTACCAGCTGTATCTATTTTATCTGTTTCAAACCATTGATTTGTAATGCATGCTTGTTACAGTTATTCAATAAATGTTATTATGCGAAGAGTTGTTGTTGTTATCATGCGACGGATAGGTTAGATGAAGGGTGATCATATCTTTTTCAAAGGACTGTGAAACATTGATTTCCATGATGAAGATTTAAACAGTTAGATTTGATGGGGAATAAGATTTACTAGTTTGCAAGTTAGACTAAGCGTTCTATTATTTGTAAATGAAAGATATAGTTTCAATAGTTTACACGTTAAAAATAAAGTTTCAATAGTGTGTATGTTAAGAATAAAGTTCTATCTGTTTGTATGTTAGAAATAAAATGAAGTTTCATCAGTTTACAAGTTAAGAATAAAGTTTTATCAGCTTGTATGTTAGAAATAAAATAAAGTTTCAAGAGTTTACAAGTTTCAACAGTGTATTCGTTAGAAATAAAGTTTTAGCTGTTTGTATGTTAAAAATAAAATAAAGTTTCAACCGTTTACAAGTTAAAAATGAAGTTTCAATAGTGTATATGTTAAGAATAAAGTTCTATCTGTTTATATGTTAGAAATAAAAATGAAGGTTCACCAGTTTACAAGTTGAGAATAAAGTTTTATCTGCTTGTATGTCAGAAATGAAATAAAGTTTCACCAGTTTAGAAGTTGAAAAATAAAGTTTCAATAGTGTGTACGTTAGAAATAAAGTTTCAATAGTGTGTATGTTAAGAATAAAGCTTTATCTGTTTGTATGTTAGAATTAAAAAACCGATTTCAACCGTATACAAGTTAAAAATAAAGTTTCAATAGTTAAAACGTTAAAAAAATAAAGTTTCAATAGTGTATATGTTAAGAATAAAGTTCTATCTGCTTCTATGTTAGAAATAAAAATGAAGGTTCACCAGTTTACAAGTTAAGAATAAAGTTTTATCTGTTTGTATGTTAGACATAAAACAAAGTTTCAACCGTTAACAAGTTAAAAATAAAGTTTCAGATTAAAATAAAGTTTCAATAGTGTGTATGATGGAAATAAAGTTTAAGCGCTTTGTGCGTTAAAAATAAAGTTTCAACATTGTGTACGTTAAGAATAAAGTTCTATCTGTTTATATGTTAGAAATAAAAATGAAGGTTCACCAGTTTACAAGTTAAGAATAAAGTTTTATCTGCTTGTATGTCAGAAATGAAATAAAGTTTCACCAGTTTAAAAGTTAAGAATAAAGTTTCAATAGTGTGTATGATAAGAATATAGTTCTATCTGTTTATATGTTAGAAATAAAATGAAGTTTCGTCAGTTTACAAGTTAAGAATAAATTTTATCTGCTTGTATGTTAGAATTAAAACAAAGTTTCAACCGTTTACAGGTTAAAAATAAAGTTTCAATAGTTAACACGTTAAAAATAAAGTTTCAATAGTGTGTATGTTAAGAATAAAGTTCTATCTGTTTGTATGTTAGAAATAAAATGAAGTTTCATCAGTTTACAAGTTAAGAATAAAGTTTTATCTGTTTGTATGTTAGACATAAAACAAAGTTTCAACCGTTAACAAGTTAAAAATAAAGTTTCAATAGTTTACAAGTTAAAACTAATGTTTCAATAGTGCGTATGTTAAGAATAAAGTTTTATCTGTTTCTATGTTAGAAATAAAATGAAGCTTCACCAGTTTACAAGTTAAGAATAAAGTTTTATCAGCTTGTATGTTAGAAATAAAATAAAGTTTCACCAGTTTACAAATTAAAAATAAAGTTTCAATAGTGTGTACGTTAGAAATAAAGTTTCAACCGTTTACAAGTTAAAAATAAAGATTCAACAGTGTCTACGTTAGAAATAAAGTTTTATCTGTTTGTAAAGTACGATCGTAGGATTTACTAGTTTGCAAGTTAGACTCAGCATTCTACTAGTTGTAAATGAAAATATCGTTTCAGCCGTTTACAAGTTAAAAATAAAGTTTCAACGGTGTGTACGTTAGAAATAAAGTTTTAGCTGTTTATATGTTAGAAACAAAATAAAGTTTCAACAGTTTACAAGTTGAAAAATAAAGTTTCAACAGTGTGTACGTTAGAAATAAATGAAAGTAAGAACTTCATCGTATGAGTATTCAAAGCATGTTTTGTAAATCAAATGTGTGTAGTCCTGACATGATAGAATCGCGATAGAAATAAAGTTTCAGCCGTTTACAAGTTAAAAATAAAGTTTCAACGGTGTGTACGTTAGAAATAAAGTTTTAGCTGTTTATATGTTAGAAACAAAATAAAGTTTCAACAGTTTACAAGTTGAAAAGTAAAGTTTCAACAGTGTATACGTTAGAAATAAATGAAAGTAAGACCTTCATCGTATGAGTATTCAAAGCATGTTTTGTAAATCAAATGTGTGTAGTCCTGACATGATAGAATCGCGTTAGAAATAAAGTTTCAGCCGTTTACAAGTTAAAAATAAAGTTTTAGCTGTTTATATGTTAGAAACAAAATAAAGTTTCAACAGTTTACAGATTAAAATAAAGTTTCAACAGTGTGTACGTTAGAAATAAAGTTTTAGCTGTTTATATGTTAGAAATAAAATAAAGTTTCAACAGTTTACAAGTTGAAAAATAAAGTTTCAACTGTGTGTACGTTAGAAATAAATGAAAGTAAGACCTTCATCGTATGAGTATTCAAAGCATGTTTTGTAAATCAAATGTGTGTAGTCCTGACATGATAGAATTAAGCTTGACAAACGCGTTTGTCAAGTTCATTTGATTCTATCATGTCAGGACTATACACATTTGATTTACAAAACATGCTTTGAATACTCATACGATGAAGGTCTTACTTTCATTTATTTCTAACGTACACACAGTTGAAACTTTATTTTTCAACTTGTAAACTGTTGAAACTTTATTTTATTTCTAACATATAAACAGCTAAAACTTTATTTCTAACGTACACACTGTTGAAACTTTATTTTAATCTGTAAACTGTTGAAACTTTATTTTGTTTCTAACATATAAACAGATAAAACTTTATTCTTAACTTGTAAACTGGTGAACCTTCATTTTTATTTCTAACATAGAAGCAGATAGAACTTTATTCTTAACATATACACTATTGAAACTATATCTTTCATTTACAAATAATAGAACGCTTAGTCTAACTTGCAAACTAGTAAATCTTATTCGTCATCAAATCTAACTGTTTAAATCTTCATCATGGAAATCAATGTTTCACAGTCCTTTGAAAAAGATATGATCACCCTTCATCTAACCCATCCGTCGCATGATAACAACAACAACTCTTCGCATAATAACATTTATTGAATAACTGTAACAAGCATGCATTACAAATCAATGGTTTGAAACAGATAAAATAGATACAGCTGGTAACTGTCATATAGCGAGCAATGATAACCATATAGGACTTTGGCAGTGTTGAGGTAAGGAGGAAAGAAGCATTGGTTATGAACGTAGCTACTACAACGAACAGACAAAATAGGAACACACAATTCCTTAAAACGTTTCGTGACTTCATGATAGTGTTGATTCACTCTACTATCCCAAGGTGGGAGCAAAATATCATTAATGACTAGATTGGGAAATACTTTCCCCTCCTTACCAGGATTATTACAAAAGATGCGTATAACATTGAAAGTAGCTAACCATCGTTTAAAGTCAATAAGAAGAGCACTCTCACAAGAAAAGCCATAGTCTTGCAAATATTTCAGATTAAGTCCATGAATGTGTTTTCTCGCCCATTGATCAACATTGGGATCGCAGTTGGCATGTTGATGATAGACACTAACAATCTGATATGACCAATTGTTCATAGCAATAGCACTGAGCTCCTGTACAGGTTCACCCTCACAATCCATAAAAATGATGATAGAAGCCTAAAACGGAAATTACATATCTAAGGAAACGTTCTATAACATATTGCAAAATGAAGAATTACATCGATGCTTTTCACGACAAAATACACAAATGATATGATGGCAACGAAGAAGTAAAATGTATCTAATAAGACCACGTCTACGACACTCAAAGCACATAAGCGAATTGTCATAGGGTAGAGTTAGGAAAGGACTAGTAATTCTCCTTCTTTGATTTGCGTTTTGATGCAGCATTCTTCTCCGACTTGCGCTTCGTACCACTGCTGTTAAGGATTTCGTCAATAATGTCATCTACGCTGGGTGGCTTTGGAATATATAGGATGGATTCAGTGTATATCGAGAGAGAGGCTATTTTGTTATCCTTATGCTGACCATAATATAGTCCATTCACTTTGAAAATGATATCCCAAGTACCTTCTCCGAGCTCATCACATCTGATGGGTATTGATTGATCTCCATCCTTTTTATAATAACTACACCAATGTGATAATGGTAGGCAAATTTGATTGCCATCCCAAATCTTTCCATAGGGAGTATCCTTTTCATCTCTCGCCTTCCACTCTTGAGCAAGAGGTGTAGGAATGTCCATATTTAATGTCACGTACTCTTCAATAATGTCAAGTTGGTGGCGAATGTACGGACTCACGGGGATGAGTATGTAATCCCCATACTGATTGCTCAATATCTTCACATCAGTGGAAGGGAGCATTCCCGTTCGCAGTACTACGCTGTGATCCTCATGACGCAAGACTTGTTTAAATTTACGCTGTAGCGGTGTAGGATTATGTACCTTTGTTGTTTCTTCCACTGGTCTCAGCTGTAGATGATCTGATTGTAGCGAACCTTGTAACGTCTGACCACCATTTTGTCCTGTCAGTGTAGTAGATGTAGAAGATGCCTGAAAATAAAAAAGATTCTATCAAGTTTACGTTCAAGGGAGGAGAGGGAGGAAAGTAGCGACTTACCATTTTAGTTGGATAATATAACAGGGATGTAGAGAGAGAATGTGCGTCCGTCACTTGTATGATTCAACGATGGAATGATTCTCAGTGTGGAAGGCTCTCTATTTATAAAGGAATGCTTGATTCTCATTAGACAACAATCCTCATTGGAGAATAGAATCAAGTTGATTCCCACTCTCACCGATGCTTCATTCGCCCGCTAGCGCTCATCGTCTCCTTTCACCGTCTCGACTAAAGCTCTATTGTATTCTTCCGTTGATAGGTGTGGTAAAACACGGGTGGGCAAATGTGTGTCGTCGCGCCATTGATAATAATACTCCAACAGTAGGCGACCATGCTTGAATACGCGCCTTGGATATTTCAGCAAAGTCTCATCAATCAATTTCCTACTTTGAGCCACACTCATGAATACAATGTGGCAGACAAGCTCGTTGTGGGGGAGGGTGTGGGCATACACCAATGGTTGAATGTAGGTCGTAAGCGTATCATCATTCATCATGAGTTGGAAGCCTATCACTGAAGGTAGCTCGACATACGCCCTTAGAGTCACCTAAACAATGTCCTCCATGCTCTGGGAAACTACCTGCGCCATCGGCTGAATCGCTCTTCTCATCGTCAAAAGAATGTACATAGCTCATGCACTCCAACTCTCTCAGTGCTGTAGGCGTATTTTATACCACCCACCCCTACGCTCCTCTAGTGTTAACTTACGTTTAGCAAAAAGTCGTCATGAAATTTCAACGACGGAGTAAAAGTTTGAGATGATACACTCCTGGCAAACTAACTCATGAAGTAGCTTTGCTGTGATACATTTCTATCTGTAAACATATGGTAATGTTAAAGTGAATCTAAAACTTTTCAGCTTATTAATTGTTCATCGTTGCATCAACGCTTTAACTCGTGAACAGTTATAATTTTATTTTAATTTACACTTAGTCTAACTTGTAAACTAGTAAATCTTGCGATCTTATTTTTACAAACAGTTATACCTTAATTTCTAACATACACACTATTGAAACTTTATTTCTAACTTGTAAACTCTTGAAACTTTATTTTGATATACAAACAGCTAAAACTTTATTTCTAACGCATACACTATTGAAACGTTATTTCTAACTTGTAAACTCTTGAAACTTTATTTTGATATACAAACAGCTAAAACTTTATTTCTAACGTATACACCATTGAAACTTTATTTTGATATACAAACAGCTAAAACTTTATTTCTAACGTATACACCATTGAAACTTTATTTTTTAACTTGTAAACTGGTGAAACTATATCTTTCATTTACAAATAGTAGAACGCTTAGTCTAACTTGTAAATCTTATGACACTTCATATGGGTGATGATGGTAGATGAAATAGTGTTAAATAAAATTAAGATAGCTTACATGATTCTGGGATAGCAATCGACTGCGATCCATGTGTGAAGAGCTTGTTAGACTACGGAAGAGAGAAGTGTGTTATGTTGCGTGTGGCGCGTGAGTGTCCTCCCATTTCATTCCATTCATCAATTCGTCTCATTGATAGAGACAGGTAGAACTCATGGTTCTCATAACGTATGCAATGGAAAGTTTTAGGCAACCTTCGACAGTTGGCTAAATGTCGCCCTGGCGCGAATGCATACTACGTTGAGACAGAGGCAATCACTTGCAAACATGACGCAGAGAGGTTAAACAAGATTGACCATTGCCGAATGTCCCTTGCGGTATACATAGCTACGGGTTTCACCGCCGCCCTTTACAGGAACGCCCGTCGAAAGGAAGTATTACACCGAACTTCATTTGCAACGTTCAAGTTGACTGATAGCAGATTCAACTTAATGATAGTATTCGCCAGTCCGAAGACTGCCCAGGGCAAACCGCGAGGAGGTTCTATCATGTCTTGCCCCATGGTGGCCCTTTAGAGAGCCGATGGTTCGTTCTCGGGGGGTGTGAAATTGACTATTGGCTGGAATAGTCAATGGGTATGACGGTTAGGTTGTCATAGACCCTATACCGCCGAGGTCGTACTGGTGCATCTGGCACCTTTCGGATGCGGGTGGTATTTGGAGTCCACACCTCATCCGTCCAAACGATCCTCTTGATCTTCCCCTTCTTCTCATCCTCCTCATCCCACTCGTCGAGGATGACGAACTCGGGAATGGCGTTGTCTTCATCGGTGAAGACGGGAATGTTGTCGGCAGATGTCGCTTCCATCGTGACTTCAAATTGAATGAGAAGCGCTACAATCTTCTGGCTTATATAGGGTTTTCAACAATGAATTGCTCAACAGCGAATCAGAATGCTTCAGGGATAGCAATCGACTGCATAATGTTCAAGTTGACTGATAGCAGATTCAACTTAATGATAGTATTCGCCAGTCCGAAGACTGCCCAGGGCAAACCGCGAGGAGGTTCTATCATGTCTTGCCCCATGGTGGCCCTTAAGAAAGCCGATGGTTCATTCTCGGGAGTAACGTCATCTTACACCCTACCAATTCTGCTGAGAGAGTCTTTGACTCTCTTTTTGGTAGCACTGTCGACTTCCACACTAACTGGTACATGGCTAAAAAGTGGAATGTAGCGCCATTCCGTTAGATTGACAGCAGTTGCTGTCATCGGATTGCCAATCCGAGCAAGATTATTAAAAACTCTGTCTTGCTCCTCTAGCCTGACAAACTTCTCAAATAAATTTCGCGGCCTTAACTGCGGTCCGCGTGGAGAGCTGACTTGACTGTTCGGCGTCTGCATGATTGAAATGAAATGAAATGAGAGGCAGTGGTTTATATACCCCTCTAACGCGACGCAACGTTCAAGTTGACTGATAGCAGATTCAACTTAATGATAGTATTCGCCAGTCCGAAGACTGCCCAGGGCAAACCGCGTGGAGGTTTTATCATGTCTTGCCCCTAGGTGGCCCTTAAGAGAGGCGATGGTTCGTTCTCGGGAGTGAATTGATGGGGTGGTGAAGGCGGGCAAAGATCTGCAATGAAAATGATATGTATTAGAATAGGATATACTATCTTATTTACTTTTTCACTTACCAAGTTAGTCATCCTTTGGCAGTCTCGCGCGTTTCCGAATCGAAAATTTGTGGAGATGGCCGCGCATTCGTAGGCTGGCGTGGAGGTATTTTTTCGTCGGATGGCCGTTATAACATAGGATGGACTCGTCCAGATTTTGATTGACGAGTACTTCGCCGGCCAAATGATTATCCCGAATAGGGATGTGAAACTCAAACAAACGATCCTCTTTCACACGTTCCCACTCATCCCTCATGCGCTCCAACTTCTCATACGCCTGCCTCTCATCACCCCGCCGAACCACAGTCCTCTCCAACTCAACATTCCTCGCTCTCAACACACTCATCTCCTTCATCATCTCCTCAAACTTCGCTTCTGCATCTCTCATTCTTCTCTCCGCAGCACTCGCCCTCTTCTCACACTCATCATTCTTCTCTTCCAACTCTCGCGTCTTTTTCTTCAAATCAGTCACACTACGCCTCATTCTAATATTTTCATCCGCTACCTCCTTCGACTTCAGTTCCTTCTTTTTCAACTCATCCAACTCCTTCACAACTTCATCCTTCACTTTCTTCAAACTCTCATACTTATTAACCAACAAATCATGCGCCATCTGCTGCGAAGCATGCCTCTTCTCTTCATCCTTCAACCACCTCGCCGACTGCACACGAATCCCACCACTCTTCACTTTTGGGGAAGATGAGCTCTTCGGGGGGTCGGTGATGACGATGTTTGACACCTCCGACGACGAAGAGCTCAACTTCCTCACACGCTTCCTCACACGCTCCCTATCTAAATCCACATCATCCTCATCATCACTCTCAAGCACTCTCTTTCGCTCAATCTCACCCTCCAACGACGCAACCGCTCTCGCCAACTCATCATTCTCAACAACATTCTCAACAACATTCTCAGCCTTACCCTCTCGCTCGATCGCCAACATTCGCTCCCTCTCTTCCACAATCAACTGCGTAAATCTCAAATCAGTCACTAAACCACCACTACAGTCAGCATGCACTCTGTAAAAACGCGCCTCATCCTCATCACCCTTCAGCACTCTACACTTCACGCACGCAACCCTATTCAAGATAATCATGTGGCCGGTGCCCGCCTTCTTGACATGAGCCTTGGCGTCCGCACTGCGATTAACTCGCCCACATGAGCACATTTTGATGTGATATTTACGATTTTTGTCGTTAGCCATGTTAGATTTTATTGTTAACTGTAAGATAATGAAATTTGTATAAGTTTGGAATCATGTAGTACAGTCATATTCCTAAAGAGTGTAGTGAGTGGCACTCGATCCCGTCGACAGCCCGAAGGCCTTGTACTGATCACTAGGGAAGTGAGAGATCTTCCCCGATACCCGCTCTTTACAGCTGAAGACATCATTGTCACTGCCCCGAAGTGGTAACAGGAACGCCGAGTCAAAGGTAGTGATCAGTAGCTGGGATCTAACCCCTCAAAGCTGCCTTAGACTTAGTTAAATTTCAAATCTGATAGCAGATTTGAACTCAGGATACTTGAAAACCTTAGTCTATATGTTAAAACTTTGAAAAAACTGAAAATTAAGAATTTTTAAAAAATTCCGCATTTTACTACTCATACTACTTTTAAAAAATTTTATCAGTAGTAAAGACACTATCAAACTCTATCATACAAACTTTGAAGTAAGAAGATAGCTTGCCTACTTCAAAAGATAGAGTCCTTTGAAACACCCGATATCGGGAGCTCAGAGCGACGACCGTCGCTTACCTCGTCTTTCGATGAAGTGATCAGACTTACGTTGTCGGGGGTTTATATATGCTCGGAAGAAAACTTAAAATGGCTCTATCTCCGACAGTATTCATCGTAGCGACATGCGGTTTGTTGCAAACGATTCGTCTCATCATTCTCTATCATATAACACCTGAACCATTCTCATATGACCACGGGAAGTTGGTCCGTCAGCACATGTCCATGTAACATGCCACAAGTGAAAAAATTCCTAAGTGTGAGAGCTCCAGTGTGGTGAAAATTTTGAAAATTTTAAAACTTCCGAATTTCGACCTGGGACCGACACCAAAACATTTTTCATCAAATTTCACTGACCTCCCCCCCTCCCCCCCTCGTTCAGAGAAATTTGATGAAAAATGTTTTGGTGACGGTCCAAGGTCGAAATTCCACACTTTCGAAAATTTTCAAAATTATACCCATACAAAGCCACTCTGACACTTAGGATTTTTTCAGGTGAGCGAGCTCCGACCTAAAATCTTGTAACCGCTCTAACTTTTGGACGAAGACAGATATGAACAAGCCGTTTCTTTCACTGAATTTGTCTTACTCTTAGCTTTCAAACGAGCTATGGCACGACAAAATCCGTCCACTAGAAGCCAAAATCGAAGCGAGCTGTCAAGAGGGGGGGGGACGTCAGCGAAAATTTTTTCTCTCCGATTGACTTGAAACTCACCATACAGATAGAGAATTTCACGCTGAATCCGAATCCGGCCTCCGTTTTCTCATCCGATGCTTCGTTTTGGCGCTACACACCAAAACGTCCCAAATTCTAACTCTGTCGTTTTTTCGAAAAATGTTGAAAATTTTTTCTCGCCGATTGACTTGAAACTCACCATACAGATAGAGAATTTCACGCTGATTCCAAATCTGAAATCCGTTTTCCAATCCGATGCTTCGTTTTGAAGCTACAGCCCAAAACGTCCCAAATTCTAACTCTGTCGTTTTTCGCCAATGTCCCAAAATCTTAAATGGCGTCTCACATCTAAACGAAGACAGATAGGAACAAGCCGATTCTTTCAGTGAATTTGTCTTACTCTTAGCTTTCAAACGAGCTATTGCACGACAAAATCCGTCCACTGGAAGCCAAAATCGAAGCGAGCTGTCCAGAGGGGGGGGGACGTCAGCGAAAATTTTTCTCTCCGATTGAGCTGGAAATACACCATTTCCATGTAGAATTTGACGCTGAATCCGAATCTGGCCTCCGTTTTCCCATCCGATGCTTCGTTTTGGCTCTACATTAGGCAGCCATCGCAAAAATTCTAACTCTGTCGTTTTTTCGAAAAATGTTGAAAATTTTTTCTCGCCGATTGCCTTGAAACTCACCATACAGATAGTGAATTTCACGCTGATTCCAAATCTGAAATCCGTTTTCCAATCCGATGCTTCGTTTTGAAGCTACAGCCCAAAACGTCCCAAATTCTAACTCTGTCGTTTTTCGCCAATGTCCCAAAATCTTAAATGGCGTCTCACATCTAAACGAAGACAGATAGGAACAAGCCGATTCTTTCAGTGAATTTGTCTCACTCTTAGCTTTCAAACGAGCTATGGCACGACAAAATCCGTCCACTAGAAGCCAAAATCGAAGCGAGCTGTCCAGATGGGGGGGGGACGTCAGCGAAAATTTTTTCTCTCCGATTGACTTGAAACTCACCATACAGATAGAGAATTTCACGCTGAATCCGAATCCGGCCTCCGTTTTCTCATCCGATGCTTCGTTTTGGCGCTACACACCAAAACGTCCCAAATTCTAACTCTGTCGTTTTTTCGAAAAATGTTGAAAATTTTTTCTCGCCGATTGACTTGAAACTCACCATACAGATAGAGAATTTCACGCTGATTCCAAATCTGAAATCCGTTTTCCCATCCGATGCTTCGTTCTGAAGCTACAGCCCAAAACGTCCCAAATTCTAACTCTGTCGTTTTTCGCCAATGTCCCAAAATCTTAAATGGCGTCTCACATCTAAACGAAGACAGATAGGAACAAGCCGATTCTTTCAGTGAATTTGTCTTACTCTTAGCTTTCAAACGAGCTATTGCACGACAAAATCCGTCCACTGGAAGCCAAAATCGAAGCGAGCTGTCCAGAGGGGGGGGGACGTCAGCGAAAATTTTTCTCTCCGATTGAGCTGGAAATACACCATTTCCATGTAGAATTTGACGCTGAATCCGAATCTGGCCTCCGTTTTCCCATCCGATGCTTCGTTTTGGCTCTACATTAGGCAGCCATCGCAAAAATTCTAACTCTGTCGTTTTTTCGAAAAATGTTGAAAATTTTTTCTCGCCGATTGCCTTGAAACTCACCATACAGATAGTGAATTTCACGCTGATTCCAAATCTGAAATCCGTTTTCCAATCCGATGCTTCGTTTTGAAGCTACAGCCCAAAACGTCCCAAATTCTAACTCTGTCGTTTTTCGCCAATGTCCCAAAATCTTAAATGGCGTCTCACATCTAAACGAAGACAGATAGGAACAAGCCGATTCTTTCAGTGAATTTGTCTCACTCTTAGCTTTCAAACGAGCTATGGCACGACAAAATCCGTCCACTAGAAGCCAAACTCGAAGCGAGCTGTCCAGAGGGGGGGGGACGTCAGCGAAAATTTTTTCTCTCCGATTGACTTGAAACTCACCATACAGATAGAGAATTTCACGCTGAATCCGAATCCGGCCTCCGTTTTCTCATCCGATGCTTCGTTTTGGCGCTACACACCAAAACGTCCCAAATTCTAACTCTGTCGTTTTTTCGAAAAATGTTGAAAATTTTTTCTCGCCGATTGACTTGAAACTCACCATACAGATAAAGAATTTCACGCTGATTCGAAATCTGAAATCCGTTTTCCCATCCGATGCTTCGTTCTGAAGCTACAGCCCAAAACGTCCCAAATTCTAACTCTGTCGTTTTTCGCCAATGTCCCAAAATCTTAAATGGCGTCTCACATCTAAACGAAGACAGATAGGAACAAGCCGATTCTTTCAGTGAATTTGTCTCACTCTTAGCTTTCAAACGAGCTATTGCACGACAAAATCCGTCCACTGGAAGCCAAAATCGAAGCGAGCTGTCCAGAGGGGGGGACGTCAGCGAAAATTTTTTCTCTCCGATTGAGCTGGAAATACACCATTTCCATGTAGAATTTGACGCTGAATCCGAATCTGGCCTCCGTTTTCCCATCCGATGCTTCGTTTTGGCTCTACATTAGGCAGCCATCGCAAAAATTCTAACTCTGTCGTTTTTTCGAAAAATGTTGAAAATTTTTTCTCGCCGATTGCCTTGAAACTCACCATACAGATAGTGAATTTCACGCTGATTCCAAATCTGAAATCCGTTTTCCAATCCGATGCTTCGTTTTGAAGCTACAGCCCAAAACGTCCCAAATTCTAACTCTGTCGTTTTTCGCCAATGTCCCAAAATCTTAAATGGCGTCTCACATCTAAACGAAGACAGATAGGAACAAGCCGATTCTTTCAGTGAATTTGTCTCACTCTTAGCTTTCAAACGAGCTATGGCACGACAAAATCCGTCCACTGGAAGCCAAAATCGAAGCGAGCTGTCCAGATGGGGGGGGACGTCAGCGAAAATTTTTTCTCTCCGATTGACTTGAAACTCACCATACCGATGCAGAATTTCACGCTGAATCCGAATCCGGCCTCCGTTTTCTCATCCGATGGTTCGTTTGGGCGCCACACACCAAAACGTCCCAAATTCTAACTCTGTTAAAATTTTGAAGAAAAATTTTTTCTCGCCGATTGCCTTGAAACTCACCATACCGATGCAGAATTTTACGCTGAATCCGAATCTGGCAGCCATTTCACCATCCACGACAACCTAGACGGTCGCCCACGACAACCTAGACGGTCGCCCACGTCAACCTAGACGGTCGCCCACGTCAACCTGGACGGTCGCCCACGTCAACCAGGCGGTCGAACCAACTCACCCGAGTCTCACACTCTGTCGTTGCAGAGGGGGGGGGCAGTCAGCGAACAGTTTGTGAACGTGGACCCACCTGGCCGGCACACCACGACAGACTACAACCTCAGTCGTTCCAGAGGGGGGGGGACTCAGACCCGAAGTACCACGGCGGCCGACCACGACACTCTGCCGGTCCAGAGGGGGGGGACGTCAGCGATGGCGGCCATCTTGCGCTATCCAGAAGTGGAGTTTTACTTACTACTTATACATGTAATTTCAAAGTTGTATTCCTGCAGCAGGAGCGCCCATCTCATGAGTCGTGATGACGGTTCTCTATGGTTTAATAGATATCGAAGCGGTGCATGGTCTACTATGGCATAGAACTCTTTACCCCATAGGTATTCCCTAAAATGCTTAACGGCATATACTAAGGCTAGTGCTTCTTTTTCTACTGTCGCATAATGTTTTTCTGCTTTTTGTAAAACTCGACTTGCGTAAGCAATTGGGTGGTCTGCGCCATCTGCCATTTGACTCAAGACACTCCCCACTGCCCAATTACTAGCGTCAGTTTGCAAATAAAAGGGTTTTTCAAAATCCGGATAAAGTAAGATAGGTGGTGAAGTTAGAGCTGTTTTCATGAGGATGAATGCCTCCTCATGCTGTTCTGTCCAAACAAATATTTCCGACTTTTTTTATCAAATTACATAATGGTGCAACGATACGAGCAAAGTCTTTTACAAATCTTCTATAATAGCTGCATATGCCTAGAAATTGTCTTGTTTGTTTGATATTCTTTGGCCTAAGATAATTGATCATTTTTTTTAATATTATCTGGTAGTGGAGTAAGGCTCGAAACGCAAGAGAGTTTTCTTAAGTGAAGGGGAAACTCCTGATAAAAATGCTTCAAGTGCCAGAGTTTGTCTAACGGACTCTTCATAAGATCTGTACGCTACAAGTGTAAGTTTTTGAATATCGGCTGCATAACTGGCGACCGATTCGCCTAGCTTCTATTTCCTATTACGTAACTGCATAGCATTGTATCTTTCCATCTCAGGAGCATGCAATAAACGTCGAAGATCCTCGAGTAGGATCGATGTCAACTTTGGATGCAGCAGGTAAGCTATTGTATATTTCACGGGCATGACCGCTCAAATAAATGGGCAGCATAGCTAACTGCTGTTCGCCTTTCCATCCCAAAGCCTTTGCTACTAAATGAAATTTGGTAGCAAACTCACCAAATTGGTAATTGGGGTCCTGGAGATCGCCAGAAAATGGCTTCAATGTGATACCGGTTGCTCCAGACGGTAAGACCGGTCGTCGACTGTCTTCAATTTCTGCAATTTTTATTTCCACATTCTCCATACGATCTACCAAATCTTCGACCGTCGCCAAGACACGACCTCTTGTATTATAAGGCACGTTTACTTTAAAGAAAACGAATATGTCAAAAACTTATTAATGATTTTGTGGAATCCCAAATACTCGTATTAGTGCAATTTTTAAAATCTGTTGGGCAGTCAGTACGAATCGAACGTTAAATTAGGGTTCGTAAGTAATGGGCAAAAGACCGTTCCAGGACACCATAAAATTCAAAAAATAGTATCTTTAAAAACGACATAAATTCATGAATTTGAAACCCTTTTTCAGGTTATTAAGACCTACATACATGAATTTAGTCCATTCAAAAAGTACCATTTTTTCAAAAAATGGCATTTTTAAAAAAGACATAAATTCATGAATTTGAACCCTTTTTCAGGTTATTAAGACCTAAATACATGAATTTAGTACATTCAAAAGTACCATTTTTTCAAAAAATGGCATTCTTAAAAACGATATAAATTCATGAATTTGAACCCTTTTTCAGGTTATGAAGACCTAAATTCATAAATTTGGGCGTTTTTAAAAATACCCAATTTTCAAATTTTTCAAAATCTCAAATTTGAGAATTACAATTTTCACCCTTAAAATCATGACCGTTCCAGGACACCGAAAATCAGAAAAGTTAAGAATCTCAAAATTTGTGAATTACAATTTTCTCGCTTAAATCATGACCGTTCCAGGACACCAAAAAAATCATAAAAGTTGAGAATTTCAAATTCATGAATTTTATCCATCTTTCAGGTTTTTCAAATATATCATGTGACTAAAAATATTTCCTTAAAAATGGAAGAAACAAAAGTGGATGAAACAAAAGTGGATGAAACCGCAAGAATATATCCTTCGTTATCTCAATTCAACTTTTACGGAGCAGCGTGACTTCTTTCTTTCTTTCTTTCTCTCTCTCTCTCTCCACGTCAAATTTCGATTTAAATGAGATTGCTAATCAATTGGGAATGACGAATTTTCACATATTGATGAGGGTTGAATTACTATTGATAAAAGATGTACGAAACACTAACTCTACTAATAAAATGTAACAATGTAACGTTTTAATTTAGATTAATCAATACCCCTTCCCTTCTGTCTTCTAGGGATCCCTATAAGAAATTTTTTAAATTATAAAATGAGCAACATAAATGAGTTTTTTAAATTATATGGAACGCAAACCACGACAAATTTCGACCTAAAGAAAATCGCAAATGAATTAGGAATAAAGAATTTTCATGTTCTAATGAGAGGCGAATTACAATTGATCAAAAATAAGCCAACAGGAACCTTCAGTTCCCGGAACAAAGTTATAACTGTAAATTTCATAACGAATCTTCACACTTCTGACCAAAAAGGCGTACATTGGTCTGCAGGTATCTTTAATAAAAATCGAGATAATTACTATTTCGACCGCCCAGCGGCTGAGAACTATTCGTTCGACTCTTATGGACTTCCACCTACAAACGAAGTCAAAAAATTACTTGGCAATGGAATTTATAATACATTTCAAATTCAAAAACCGGGAACTACTTATTGTGGTCAATTATGTCTTTATGTTTTATTTAAATTACAAAAAGGAGTACCATTTCTTGATATTATGTTAGAATTGAACGAACCGTAGATTCTATGGCTACGCCTAACAAGGGAATTTCATTCCCGAAACGTTAGTTCCAATAATAATAATAATAATAATAATGATAATTAAAAATCAGTTCGTTGTAATTCATTTTGATAAAATCGGCCTCTGATATCTTCATCATCTAAATCTTTGATTTCGTAAGTAATCGGATAAGTTTGATTTATCTTACAAACTTCAAATATTTCTTTAGTCCAATAGCCAACGAAGCCTTTTTCAAATTTATTCTTATATTTAAATATTCTAACTCTATCTCCAATTTTAAATTTCGGCTTAAGTTTCTGCAAATTCGGATTACTCTCATTCAAATTATTATCTTCGTTCGAATAATTATTCTCGAATATTTTTTTTCTTATCAAATCAGGGTCGTCAGAAGCATTCTTTGGGGTTTCTTCAATACCAGAATGAACTTTATTATTGTACTCTTCTACAATTCCTGGTAATATCTTCAACCATTTCTGATTTCTTTGCTCAGTAAATTTCTTAAATAATTTATTTTTTAACGTCCGATTGAATCTTTCTATCACTACGGCCTTCCCTGCATTTTCAGTTGAATAAACAGTTTCAAATAGTGGCTGAACGTTTCGGTTATAAAATTCCGACCCTTTATCAACAAACAATTTTTTTGGCTTTCTCTTACTTTCTTTAAAGATTTCTTCAAACGCATATTTAACTGATAGACCACTTTTATTTTTTAAAGGCTTTACCCAAGCATATCGTGTATATAAATCTATAACGGTCAATGCGTATTTGTAGTCCCTTTCATTCGGCATATGAATAAGATCAGCACTCCAAATATCATCTTTATTAAATACTTTTACTTTCAATAAATATTTAGGCCTTCT
This sequence comes from Prostheceraeus crozeri, assembly GCA_907163375.1. Taxonomy (NCBI): domain Eukaryota; kingdom Metazoa; phylum Platyhelminthes; order Polycladida; family Euryleptidae; genus Prostheceraeus; species Prostheceraeus crozeri. Next base: position 278,767 of record CAJQUW010016012.1, on the reverse strand, counting down.
GTATTCCCTATGAATTTCAGACGCGTAGGTTCGAGCGTTGTTCTCAGACAGCTTTGCTGTCATTTCATTTAAACCCTGTCCGAATAATATTTTAGCTTGTAAAGCTTTCTTAACAAACATTCTTTCAATTTTTTCTCTAAATGTAGGATTTTGAATACTATCTAATTCTTGAATCATCTTCTTATCAGCTGCATGTCGAGAACTTAGATCATGATTTCGATAAGCTAAATCATGCCTGCAAGCTGCGGCATCTACTCTATTTATTGGTTCTTCACCTGGTTTCGGATTATTATTCTCATCTAGTCTTATATCTAATCGAGTTCCTGGACCAGTATATGAATGACCAGGAAGATGTTTTTCTTTCGAATATTTACTCCAAATAAATCCAGGAAAGTTTTCTAATGTTTTTTGTATGTCACCTCCAATATGCTGACAGTTTGAGTTTTTATTTTTGTTTAATAGATAATTCAATAAATCTAAATTAGCAATTTTTAATTTAATTAAATTTTCGGAATTTGTAGAATTCATTTTAAAAGATAAAAAACTTTTAAAAGATAAATTAAATTAATGTTTTACCTTATCATACTAGGACTTAGATATATTCCAGAACCATCTTTAGTTTCTTTAATTTCAATTAAATCATCAACATTGTGGAGAATATTTTTAAGAACTCGTTTTCCTTCATCAACTAATTTTAATTTACTAATAAAATTATCTACTACTCCTTCACCCCTAGCAACTTTCTCTAACTCTCTATTATGTCGTTTTTTTCTTCTAATGCTGCCTTCTCTGATTTATTTTTATTTACTGCTTGGACAATACCAGCTGTCCCACCTGCAACACTTCCTGCAGCTGCTATGCCACCTATTATTAGTGGAATTAATGGGAGAATCCCGCCATTCTTTTCTTCTTGTAATTGAATATTCTCTATCATTGGTTTACTTATGTAATACTTTTTTTTGTTAATCGTAATAGTTTTAGGGGTATTTTTGTCAACAATATTACGTAATTTTAATTCAACAGTTTTATTATTATTACTTTTCGCTTGCGACATTTTTAATAAAAAAATTTTAAGTTAGGAATTTTAAATCTATTCTAGATATGAAAAATTCTTAAGTTTTGAATTTTTAATCTATTCTAGTTACAAAAAAGTTTATTACTAATTACTAAAAAAATTTTAATCTATTCTAGTTATGAAAAAAAATTAATTAATCGACGAAGTCTTGGGCTTTAGCCTATCGGACCAAAGGTCCTCAGGTTACTAACCGATCGGAGCGAAGCTCCTCTGGCTTTAGCCTATCCTAGCCATCTTTCCATTAAGAATTTCAATAGAATATTTTACATCTTCTAGCAATAAACCATAAGCCATCAATGAAGTTGTGGAATCTTTCTTTTCAATATTAATTGTTACATCACAACCAGTCTTGATAATATCTTCAGATTGTGCACTTAAATCGAAACAGAAAACAGAATATAAATGTCTCCAATCTCCAGGAGTTAATTGTGGTTCAACTCCAAATTCTATACAAAGATTTCTATAAGCATCATATCCTTCCATAAATTGATTATTGGTATCATCGAATCTTAATGGATCAATTGGATATCGGGTTTGATTTAATGAAACTTGTAAACTTCGAATTGTATTAATATGAAAAAGATTGTTGTTCTTATCAAAACTTGGAGAATTATTTCTTTGAAATGTTAGTAATAAATATCTTGGTGTATTCGAAGTTCTAGTAAAATGCCAGTTAAATCTTTGTTCGGAAAAAGTGACAGAACTCGCAGTACGCTTTAGAAAATTTACTGGAATTGGTTTGTTAGTATTTAATCTTTTTGCAATAGATGTTTCAATCTCTAAACTAGGAGTAATATGCTTAATCCACCATTCAAGTCTATCAATTTTTAAATATGCTTTTTTTCCAGTCTTACCAAAAAAGATTAATTCATTATTTGCCGTACGATGAATTATTAATTTAAATTTTAATTGATATGATATTTTATCATAGTCTAAATATCCGAATAATGGAGACAATGACCAATTAACTGTCTGTTTACTTTTCTTGTTAAATTCACGTCTTTCTTTATATGGACTATTGTTTGTTTTATTTAAAAGTTTTGCAATATTTTCTACATCTTTCGCAATTCCTGCTGCATCTGTTCCATCGTGAGTTAAATCATCAACAATTATACCATCATTAGTATCAGAAAACCAACCTTCGATTTCATACTTTTTATTATTTTCACCAATTGTTACAAATCTAAGCATTGTATCAATTACACCTGGAGAATCACTTATTGTTTCTATATTTTGAGTTGCAACATCTAAACGCATTTGTGTAAATAATCTTGGAAAAAAATTATTCTCTAGTGCAATATTATCGGTTTCTGGTAATGGTGTTGTAAAATTGGCATCACTATACAAAGAATATTCACAGTGTAAAAATGAATCAGGTAGATATATATAACTCTGCTGATTATCAACTTCAAAAATTAAATCACCTCCAGTATTTACTCTACTAGAAGATCCGGGATTCATAGCAATTCTTATATAGTCATTCTTTTTTTGATTGCAACTGACGAACGGAGGATCGTCTAATCTAAATTTATTTTCGATAAGCGAAGACATTTTTATAAAAAATAATTTGACTTTTTGTTTTTCTCACACACAGAAAAAATTCTGCTAAAATAATTTTACTAAAATAATTTTACTAAAAAAATTTTGCTAAGAAAATTTTGCTAAAAAAATTTTACTAAAAAAAATTTTACAAAAAAACATAATTTTAGAATTTTGCTAGACCAGCTCCGCTACAGCTTTGCTGGTTAAACCGAAGGTTGCTGCTCACGCCATTACCTCTTATTTCTTCAATTGAACGAACCGTAGGTTCAATTGAACGTTTTATGGCTACGCCTGATTTCTTCTTATGTTTACTATCAGACGGAGCTCCGCTCCTCAAGGTTTCCCCAACAGCTATGTTAGCAATTTTGTTTTTTGTTTCCTCTGAAAGTTTTTTTAAATTTTTTAGTTCTTCAGAATCATTCCTAAGTTTACGAATAGCTTCTAGTTGTTTTAATTCGTTTTGAGATTTAACAGCATTTGATATTGCACTACCTGTACTACCTATAGCCGCTGCTCCTTTTGCAGCAGATGTAATCAAATCTTAATTATTTTTAATTAAGTTAACGATACTTCCAATACCAGAGAAGATGCCAGCTCCTTCCGTGTGAACGGCACCTGCGGTGCTTAGGAACTTTTGTGTTCCGACTGTTTCACTATTATGATAATGATAAACAGGATTCATACGTGGTTCATGAGCAATTCTTTGATTTGAAGCAAAATGTTTAAGATTGTGTATATAAATTATCGGCATTTTTTGGGATTAAATTTGACTTTTGGGAAAAAAATATTTACGATTGGTTAGTAACCTGAGGACCTTTGGTCCGTTTAATATTTGCGCTAAGATTTACGTTTAGGATTGGTTAGTAACCTGAGGACCTTTGGTCCGATCGGCTAAAGCCTCGAGGAGCTTCGCTCCGATAGGTTAGAAACCCAAGACTTCGTCGATCAAGATTTACGTTTGTGAATGGACAACAACTTCGAGATAACTTTATTAATTGACTGTTGCACTTTATCTATTGCGTCAAGCAGCGTGTGATGTACTTTAATTTCTTTTCTATTAACTTGCATTTTCTGCTGATTAATCTTCAATGCCGTTTTAAGAGCATTTAACTTAATTTTAAGAACATCTAATTGTCTTTTAACAGCATCTAACTGTTCTTTATTTTCTTTAGAGTTTTCTTGTAAATTTTTCTTTAATTCATTTTCTAAATTGATTTTAAGAGTTTTCATTTTATCAACTTTTTGATTAAGTGAGTTTACTTCATTTATTATTCTATTCATCTTTTTCATTTGTTGAGTAATTTTAGAACTCAATTCATCAACACTTTTTTGGAATGTAGTTTGTAACTGCTTTAATTTTTTTTAATTCTTTCAGGTAGTTTTTCTATTTCATCTTCTAATTGTTCTTTAAACATTTTTATCTGATGTTTATTTTTAATGACTGCAGATTTTAAATTTATAGAAAGTAATATTAAAATTTTTGATTGTTCTGAAATCTTTTTAAAAAGTTTTGCTATATCTGCTTCTAGCTCTCTATCCTTTTTATCAAGTTTTAATAATTTTTCGTTTAATGATTTGTCATTAAGTTTAAGCAACTTTAATTCATTCATCAGTGGAACCAAAACATCGTTTATATATTTTTCTTTTAAGTCATTGATTTGTGTATCAACATATTGTTTATTTGTTAACTCTGTATTTTGTTGCGGAAGAATAGAAAGATGCAATGGACCAGATAAAACGTCTCCAGTTTTCATGATAAAATTTTCTATCTCTATTTCTAATTCACGATTATTCGGGATATATGCACCTCCACCAACATTTGGTAACATCATTTTTTAACAATAAAAAAATAAAATTTTTTCTAATAAAAATAAAAAAATAAAATTTTTTCTAATAAAAATAAAAAAATAAAATTTTTTCTAATAAAAATAAAAGAATGGATAAAGCAAATTTAAAAAAATTATATTCGTCCGCATCATCCTGTTCTTCTTATTCGACGAGATCAACGGGATTTGGAAATAAATGTTTTGATAATAATAATAATAATAATCCCTGTATAGATGTTAATATTTTATTTCAATTACAAGCCGAAATATTTAGAGAACAGACTAAAGATTTACCTTCTATAGAAACTAACTATTGTTTATTTCCAGGAGACCCGTTTATAAAATTTATGGAGATTGTAAGCAAATATAATGATGTAGCTTATGTTGAATTAAATGAAGAAAATATGGTTATTATTGGTCATAATAATGTTTATGGTTTTATTAGAGCAGTATTACCAATTAGTAATACTGATTGGATAGAAACTAAAATTATTAATTATATCAATATTAAGGAATTAGTTAAAAAATTAAAATCTTTCTCAAAGGAAAAAATTAGATTATTTGTTGATGAACAAAACCAATATAACATTCACACAGAGAGTAAAAAACATAATGAAGAATTATTATGCCAAGTTTATTATAGAGATACAATTTATAAACAAGAAACATTAGAAATGCCGCAAAGATATGATGATGATCCATATATAGGATTGTATTCCAATTTAAATATTAATTTATTAAAATCTTACATAAATGGCTTAGCTCAACAAGAAAAAAATTACATGTGGACAACACCTTATACTATTAACAATGTCCATAATCATAATCATAATAAAGGAACCGAAGGTTCTAGGGCTTTGCCCGATCTTAAAGAATCTTATGATAATAATGATGATAATAGTATAGATGATGATAATATAGATGATGATTCTGAAACATCTGAAAATGGTGTTAATGGTAAGAAAGATTATAAAAATATTAGTAATTATAAAAATTTAAGTGAAGAAAAATTTATATCTCATACTGATGTACATGATATTAATACTACATGTAATCAAAATTTATCTAAATTTCATTTTCTTACAATTGAAAATAATAATGATGGAATAGTTGAAGATACTGTTCGACAACTATGTGTCGGGTCTACAAAATTTAAATTAGGATTTACATCTAATCAATTTAAAATTTTATCATCTTTAATAAAAACTAAAAGTGATTCAGATTATGGTGGTGTTATTAAATTTTCCAAAAGAGAACAAAGACCAATATTTTTCTCTATTATATTATTATCAGATAAAAGATGTAATTTAGAGTTAGATATTCCAATAAGATAATGGTATCCGATCCCAAAAAGTGTAATTTATGATGTTGAAGAAACAATTTATGATGATGATGAAGAATCAATTGATGATGATGAAGAAGAATCAATAGTTAGTGAAAATAAATTTAAATTATCTTTTGATAAAAAGTTATATGATAAAACTTAATATGATAAAACTTAATATGATAAAACTTAATGTGATAAAGAAAATAAAATAACTAAAGAACGTGAAATATATAATAATATATATTAACTCTCAAGACCTTGATATTAGAATGTTTATATCTAAAATTAAAACACAATTTTTTTCTTTAAAAAATAAAAAAAATGGAAAATACCAAGTTTTATTGTAACTTATGTAAAAAAAGTTGCAAACAAAAAGAAGTTATCAATCTCATTTAAATAGTAAATTGCATTTGCAAAATGTAGAACGAGTTGATGAAGGAAATATATTAAAATTAAATAGTTATAAAAACTATCTAGAAACATTACCTACTGATATAAAAGTTAAAAAAATGTTTGATGATTATTCACATTCGGAATATAAAAAAGTTTTTAATAGTGAAGATGAACATGTACATGGGACATCGGAGATGTCTTCCAGGGCTTCGCCCGCACCAGATGGAAGATATTTATTTAGCGATACTGATGAATTTAACGAAATAGATGAATTTGATGAAACTAAAAAAACCGATGAAGCGGTAACAGATATAAAATATTTATTTAATGAATCGGTTCGAACCGAAGGTTCCAGGGCTTCGCCCGTTGAACATAATGAAACCGATGAAACTTTTTATAATGTATTAAAAAACTTTTTCAAAATATTTAAGAAATCTTTCAAATGTTATATGAATGTAGAAGTACTTTATACAAAAAATGGACCTGATGGAATTCCTGAAGAAATAATACAAGGACATTTTACAAATTCGCAAGAAATTCATAATGTAAATGATATACAACCCATATTTGAACAAATGATACTTAAATTAGAAAATTGTATAACTGAAGCCCAGTTACGTGAATCTGGTTGGAGATTTGTTAAAATACTATCTAAGAAAATAGTAATTGATAAATATAAAAATAATACTGGTGGTAGTTATGTTCCTTTACATTTCAGTTCACCACAAATAATCAACATAAAAAATGAAGATGATTATTTTTTTCTGTGGAGTATTATAGCACATTTACATCCTGCAGAATATCACAAAGAGAGACTAAGTCATTATAATAAAGAAGAATACATAAAGGAATTTGATCTCTCTGATGGCTTACATGAATTTCCATATGATTATAATAGGTTAATAGAGCTTCATAAAAAGAATAAAAATTTAATTGAAGTAAATGTTTTTGAATTAAATGTGAATTATGTTTCTATTGGTAAAATTACTCCACTTTACTCAGATTCAAAAAAATTTTATTTGAATAATAAAAATTTATGTCAATCAGAAATAGTATATAATGATAGAGGAAATTACATGCATCATAATATTTTTTACCAAGGAAATATAATATGTACTGAAAAATTTCAAATTGTTAAAACATTATCACCAATAATGATTAATCATAATAATTATAAAGGACGAAATTATAATTATGATTATGATTCCGATTATCTATCTTTATCTTTAGAATATCAACAAAAATTACAAAATTTAAATGAAAGTTTACAAAAATGTAAAACAGATTATCAACAACAAACAAAAATGTTACTACAAGAATATCACCATAAATATCAAAATAAGATAGAAACGATTCAAGAATTAAATGAAAAAAATAATGAAGAAAATGAAACCAATCAAAAAATAAATGAATCTTTAAAAAGATGTCAACAACAATATAAAGAACAATATAATAATGAATATGAACAACAGCTGAAAATATTCAATCAAAATTATCAACAGTCTGAAAAAGATTTACAAAGACAAATTGATGAAACACATGAAATATATCAGGATAAATTTGAAAAACTAGAACAGACAAAACAACCAGCACAAGCGAATATATTATATTATCAGGGTTATTTTATATTGTGTAAAGATGTTTCGATATTTACAAAAACTTCAGATAATACAAATTTTCCTTGTCTTCAATGTATGACAAGTTTTAGAACTAAAGAAGAAATGAATAGACATTTGGAGAATTGTCAACAAAATGAAGCAGTTGAAAATACTTTTCCTAAAGATGATTATTTAGAATACAATAAATGGTATTTCAAAAATAAAGTACCCTTTACTATTTATTGTGATTTTGAAGCATATAATGTTAATATGACACAAAATCGAACGGAAAGTTCCAGGGCTTCGCCCGATTCTGAAAATGATAATTCTGAAAAAAGTGCAGCTGAACAAAGTAAAGAAAAATATTTATTTGAACAAAAGCCATTATGTTGGGGAATGTACATTCATTCAAATTATCCTGAATTATTTAAATCAGAATAGTATCAATACTATGGTGAAGATAGTTCAGAAATGTTTACAAAGAAAGTAGAAGAATTACAAGGACGTTTTTCACAATTGCTTGAAACAAATATACCAATGATGCCATTAACGGATGAAGAAAAAATTAATTTAGTTAATGAAACAAATTGTTATTACTGTGGAAAAGAATTTACAAAAAATTATAAAAATGGCAGAGGTAGATATCTTGATAAGGTAAAAGATCATGATCATCTAAATGGATTATATAGAGGTGCAGCACATAATTCTTGTAATCTTAATGCTAATAAATTTAAATATAACTTTGTTCCTTTATATTTCTACAATGGTTCTAAATATGATTTCCATCTAGTAATGAGAGATTTATTTTCATCTGAAAAATTACAACAACAACAAATAAATGTACTATGTAAAACAGAAGAAGAATATTTTTCAATGCAATTAGGTTGTATTAGAATTTTAGATGCATTTAGATTTTTTACTCCTTATTCATTAGATGTTATGGGAAAAACTTTGAAACCTGAACAATGTAAAATATTAAATAAATATAATTTAAAACCTTTAAAAGGCATATTTCCGTATGAATATTTAACCTGTGGTTCACAGTCGAAGACTGGTTTAACTGGAGATTTTAATTCTGTGAATAAAATTATGGAAGAAAAACAACTTCCTCCAATAAATAAATTTACATCAACATTAAAACAATCACAATTATCTGAAGAAGACTATGCAGAAGCTGAAAAAAATTGGAGAGAGTTAAAAAGTAGAACAATGTATGATTATACAATGAAATATCTTCAGATAGATGTATTAATCCTTGCTGATCTTTTTGAAAACTTTCGTGATATGTGTTTAGAATTTTACGGAATAGATCCATGTTATTGTTATTCTACACCAGGATTAACATGGTTAGCAGGATTAAAACATACTGGTGTTCAAGCCGATGGCTGTAGGACAAAGTCCGTTAAACTTAAACATTATAAAGAAAATAAAATATGATAAATTATTATTTTTTGAATCTGGGATTAGAGATGGTGTTTCATCAGTTTTAGGTAATAGATATGTTAAATGTTATAATAAGAAAGTAAATCCACAAGAATATGGAATAATGAAACCTTTATCTCCAGAAGAAAAAGAAAAAATATTTGAAATTTTTCGAACGAAACGAGAAGGAGTAGAACGTGAAAATGCAATTGATGAATTCATGAGAGAAAACTATTTGTTATATTATGATTTTAATAGCTTATATTCTTCTTGCATGATACAAGAATTACCAACAGGTGAAATGTCATGGTGTAATATTCGTACGACATCAGAGATGTCTACTAGGGCTTCGCCCGTTCTTGATTATCAAAAAACATATGATGGAAATTATAATCATGGTTATATATATGAAGTTGATTTAGTATATCCTGATGAAATAAAAGATAAAACAAAATATTTTCCTTTCTGTCCCGAAAACAAAATTCCCAATATAGAAGATTTTTCAGATTATCAAAAATCTTTAATTCCTAAGAAATACAGACCAACAAAAAAACTTATGTTAACACAAAGCAATAAAGGAAAGTATGTTGTTGAAGGAAGAATGCTAGATTGGTATTTAGAACATGGAATGATTATCACCAAAATACATCGAAAACTATTTTATCAAAAATCTAAATGGTTAAAAAATTATATAGAGTTCAATATTGAAAAACGTAAAATAGCTAAAAGAAATAAAGATGATTTTGGAAACGTGTTCTTCAAATTAATGAATAATGCATTTTATGGTAAGACTTTAGAAAATGTGCGTAATAGACAAAATATTGAAATAGTTTATGATAAAGATAGGTTTCAAAATTTAACAAGGAAACCTACATATAAAAGAACTACTAGATTTAGTGATGAACTATGTGCTGTACATTTACGTCGAATCAGCGTAAAACATGATAAGTTTAATTTTATAGGATTCACTATATTAGAATTAGCTAAACTATTTATGTATAGATTTATATATGATTATTTAGCACCTGCTTATGGCAAAAACTATAAATTACACTTTACAGATACCGATTCTGTTTTCTTAGAATTAACAATACCGTATAACTCTACACTTGATGAAGAAATAGATAAAATAAAAGATATCATTCATCCTTCTGATTTATGTAAAGTAAAATATGAATTAGAAGGAAATGAAGATTTCATAACAGAAGCTATATTTTTAAAATCTAAATGTTATTGTTATAACACAACTAATAATATTAAAACACATAAAACATTAAAAGGAATTTCAAAGGCATCAGTGGCTAATCAAATAACATTTCAAGATTATAAAAATGTATTATTTAATAATGAAATAAAAACAGCATGTAATTATAGACTTAATTCAAAAAAAACATAAAATGTATTTAAAAGAAGAACATAAATTAGCATTAGATCCATTTGATGATAAAAGAAAAATTTTACAAGATGGAAAACTCCTTCACCTTCTTAATTTTCTAATTTCTAAGATAGACAAATTTGATATATACATAAAATAAAAAATAATAAAATATTATAACACTATATTTGTATCTTTTTTATCACTCGGTAAACAAATGTTCTATAACTCTATCATGAATTTTTTTATCAATATTAATTGTGATAAATCTATAATGTTTTGACCAAGCATTGTTACACGATTGTTTAAATTCATCTTTATTTCTTACACATAAATCTCTTAACAAATCACTTAGGTTTCTTGCATTTATTTCAAATAGTATAAATATATTTGCATTCTTTCTAATAACACTTCCGTCTAATGAATACATACTTTGTGTTAAATAAAAAACACTACAGTTATTATGTCTACCTCTTGTGAAATAATTTCTCTGAACTGACTGATTTCTATCATTAACACAATCATCAAAAATTACACAATGTTTCATTGTTTTATCTAGTTTACTAGGATCTTGCATATTACCACTATCATCTATTAATTGTATCTTTATATGCTTATTTTTATTGGATTCAACTAACTGATTATTTTTTGCTGCTTCTTCACACCACGAACTTATTTCTTCTTCATCTTCAGATTTTTCATATTCTTTGAATAATGAAGCAATTGCTGTTTTTTTAAGATTATTTTCAAATCCATATTTTAAAAATTGATAGACGGGTTGTTCTGCTGTTGTTGTATAAATTATAAGATTGTTATAATCCAAAAAATTTGGAGTCGTTAAAATTTTAAATAATAGATATGTTTTTCCACAACCTGATCTTCCGCAAATAACTGACAAAACTTTATTAGATAAATTTGGATGATGATTAAATTTAAGTTTCTTTTTATTTAATGGGGGTAGTTCACTCATTTTTTAATAAAAAAATTTATTTTTTTTATTTTTATTTTTAAAGAAATAAATTAAACTTCTCTAGCTTCGCGTGGGAGTTTATACCTCCCGAACCAAAAGACTATCATAATCTCTTCACCTCCAAAATTTATTTCTTGTCCTTTCTCATCAGTGATTCTCATGTTAATGTTGTTAATAGTTTTTCTTGTAATAGGGAAATATATTAATGTTTGTGGAATTACATTTAATCTATAACCAATGGGTACAGTAAAAGCTGGAAAACTGAATGTTAAATTTGACAATTTACCATTTATATATCCTCCTTCAATAATGTCACAATGTACAACAATTGAATTTATTTCAGTTATTTTTGGAATCTTCTCACCTAAATGATAACCTTGACTATAGGTTTGTTTATTAAATCCTAATAGCTTTGACAATGATCTATCATGATTAAAATCAACTTGATGATTTTCGTCTCAAGTAAGAGAAAATTTATTGACTGCCGGTTCAACTGCAAAATGTAATTGTTTCTTATCTTTAAATGGTATACCTAAATGTCTCTTAATTTCATTTGATATTGATTCAACTTCGTGAGAACCAGGAAGAAAAGTTAATATTTTCCATGTTTTGCCTTTATCAGTAGAATATCTAAATTGATCATTCACATCTTTTATTACATTTTGAATAGTGTTAAATGTAGAGAAACTAGTCAATGCAATTTGATAATTTTTATTTTGTTCCAAATGTAGAATGGGTTCTAAATTACAAGTGTGTGATGAAGTAGTTGTTATAATTTTTAACGTCGTACTAAATTTTGATGAACCCAAAATCTCTGTCAAATTTTCTAAATGATTATTAATTTTGTCTAAATCTGCTGAACTCATTTTTTAGTTAAAATTTTGAATAAATATTATAGATAAAAATCGTAGATAAAAATCATAGATAAAAATCATAAATAAAAATTAGAAACAACATATTTCAGCTACGGGCGAAGCCCTAGAACATTCGGTTTGTTATACTTTTATAATCCTCTTCATTTAGAATCTTCTTTTCTAACAGTCTTTTCAATATAGCATGAATTTCATTGAAACTAGAATTATGTCCTTCTTTTATTGCCGATATTAAAATATTTAATCTATTTAGTAATTCTTGTGGTTCATCTGGTAAGAATACAGTTTTTTCTGTTTTCTGTTTTTCAGATAAACCTTTTTTTACTTTAACTCCCGTTGATAATAAATTTTCTAATTGTTTATAACGTCTTAGAGATTTTACTGCACCAACTCTATCTAACATAGCTTTATATTTTATGAGATCTTCTACAGCATAATTATTTAAATCTGCTCCTCTTAAAAGATCAACAAAATTTCTATCTAAATTAAAAGGAGATTTATCTGGTGAAAAAATTAAACCTCGAAAAGGTTGTGGAAATATTTCTTTTTGTCCGAGATAAAATCTAGGTATTGTTTTTCCATCTATAAATGAAATAGAATGTTCAAATTGCATAGATTTTGGTAATTTCTTATTAATGTTTGATTCTAGTAATCCATAGTCCTCTAATATAGTTTTGTGCTCTGGATCTGTTATATCAATTTGTTTATCATTATTTGTAAGTTCTTTTTCAAGAGTTTTAAATGGTTTCATAGTTTTTTCAAAATCAGTTTTTACTTGCTCGGTTTGCTGCATTTTTTCAAACAGATCAGATTGAATACCAGCTTTTATCATTCTATGTTGAAGATGATTTTCTTTCATAATATTTCTTTGTTTTATTAACTCTTCTAATTGTTTTATTCTTTTAAAATTATCAGCTCTAATTTTATCCATTTTTAAAATATAATATTTGACTTTTGTGGTAACATTGGAATACAACAAAAACATTTTACTGAACAAATAATTTTTTTATTGCTTTGTTGTCTGACATCTTTTCGTTTAAAGTTTTCTCGTTTTAAGTTTTGTTTAATAAAGTTTTGCTTAAATTTTCGCTTAAAGTTTTTAGCTCTTCTAAAAAAATTTTGTCATTTTCTTCACTAGAAATTTTGCCATCCTGTTTATTCTTATCATCAACTTTTTCGGACTTTAAATGAAATGGCGTTTTATTAGCTTTATTAGCTATTTGATCAAATTTTTCAATCTCATCTAACGTAATAACACTATCATCACATACTCTTTGAAAGTAGTAATGTAGTTTATCATAGACTTCTTTAATATGTAAATGCTTAGTTTTTAATGATTTTCGTTTCTTAGTTATTAAAGATTTATCTAACATTGTAACAAGTGAAGTTGCAAAAACACCCGTACCTGTTAAAGCTGTAGCAACTACTGGAATTACTAAAACACCAGAAGATATAACAATAGTGAGAGCGCCTAAACTTATTGTTAAGAATATGCCAATTCCTTGTGTTACATTCTTAACTTTAGTCCATCTCTTTCTTAATTTTTTATAATGCTCTAATCTTAATAATAATTGAGATTCCTTATCTTTCATATAACGTACTCTATCTTTGTGTTTTTCTTTATTCATTTTTTCAATGTCCATTAAAGTAGAACTACGTTCATATGATAACGAAGGATATATTCTTGAGGTTTCATCCACTTTTGTTTCTTCCATTTTTAAAGAAATATTTTTAGTCACATGATATATTTTAAAAACCTGAAAGATGGATAAAATTCATGAATTTGAAATTCTCAACTTTTATGATTTTTTCGGTGTCCTGGAACGGTCATGATTTAAGCGAGAAAATTGTAATTCACAAATTTTGAGATTCTTAACTTTTCTGATTTTCGGTGTCCTGGAACGGTCATGATTTTAAGGGTGAAAATTGTAATTCTCAAATTTGAGATTTTGAAAAATTTGAAAATTGGGTATTTTTAAAAACGCCCAAATTTATGAATTTAGGTCTTCATAACCTGAAAAAGGGTTCAAATTCATGAATTTATGTCGTTTTTAAAGATACTATTTTTTGAATTTTATGGTGTCCTGGAACGGTCTAAATTCATGAACTTAGGTCTTAAAAACCTGAAATAATGACATAAATTGATAAATTTAGTCGTTTTTAAAGATACTATTTTTTTGAATTTTATGGTGTCCTGGAACGGTCTTTTGCCCATTACTTTCGTATGTGTACGGTAAATTATTATGTTGTTGCTGGTAGCTACTGTATGGATGATTATTGAATGCAGTAATGAGGTAAATAATTGCTACGGTATGAATATGATGCAACTGCAGATACGAGGAAATACCATAATGTATTGAAGAAAAAACGCAAAATGAATGATAGACTACAGTAGTATAGGATTGATTTATACTGGTAGGTGTGACTATAAAATTGATACTGTATTTAATTTTATGATGCTGTATTCGTACTAAGCTACGATAGGGTAATTTTTAGTCGTTCTACTGCTTGTACAATTGTTTTTTTCGGCGCCTGTAGATCTCGGATGACGGGACTCGCCGGCGAACGTGGATGTATTCGCTGCAATAGAGCCACCCACTTAAATCTTAATTCGGAAACCCGTGGAAGTATACGCTCTTTTTTTGGAGCCCTCCACTGATTTATATACCGCGGTAACCCGTGGAAGTGTGCGCTCGTTTACTCGAGCCTTCCACTAACTATATGTTGTGAATGCCTCTCGGGGCGAAACACGAACTCAAACACGTGGATGCAGCACAGCCACCCACAATAAATAAGAGAGCAGAAGGAATACCATACAAATTCTAACTGTTAACGTGCGCGCACTTAAAGTATGGCCGAAACTCACTCTGTTTTTTTCTCTCTCGTCTCCGCAAGCGAATTTAGTGAAGGATAAAAAATGAACTACAGTATGTACCGGCACCGGGCCACCGAACTGAGTTGAAGAAGTTACTAAAGACAGAAGCAAAGAGGGAAAGATAAACGAGGTGGGACTACCAATATGCAACCTGTATATTCCAGCACTCTGGATAACAGGCTACTTAGATAATATATGATAGTTATTGAATTGTGATAGTCTATTGCTTTCTACCAACTCCGTATTGCGTATCCAGCAACCCTGAGCTCTCGCCTACCTTTCCCTGTAGTTATCTCCTTGCTAAGCTTTTATGAAGATAAAACCAATGGTCCAGATATACTCGGTTTATTCTACCTATGAGGGAGATAAGAAGAAGTATGAAGATATATACAGATAGCGACAATAGAAGACTCAGTTCGGTGACGAGGAATACTTATCATCTCGGTTTATATAGGTACTGTAATTCTCAATTCCCATTATTCTTGATGTGTGTCCCGGCTGTCTCCTTCTCCACCCGTCGCAGCTTGACTTTTATGATGAAGATATTTTTGATGTATTTCAGCCTTGTTACAATATATTGAAGTTTTATGTTGACTAAATGGCCTTGTTAATCAAATTACGAGGAATCATATCCGATTCCGAGCTTGCATAATTCAAACTCTGCATGTAGAGTTTGCAGGTAGCCTATATGCAGTGTTGCCACAAGTACCCGATTGAAATTTTCACGCGAAACCCTAAAATTCACGCAGATTTTAAACAATTTTTGACGATATATGTACACCAAAATCGAAAGAATATTTGATGTAAATCTGTCAATGAGTGTCGTATCTTTCGTTTGCTAGTATTTCTTTAGTAGATGCATTTGATTTGAATCCCTTATGAAAATATTTGCATATTTGATGTAAATCTGTCAATGATTGTCTAATTTTTCGTTTTGTATTCTATATAACCACGCTTGTAACAAAAAGGCTTGCAAGCTTCAACAAAATGTACCGTAGATTACCATGTAACCAATCATGTCAGCCTTTACTATTATTTTCTTAGGAAGCAACTCGGTACTAACTCGGCAGACATCATTTAAGTACTATTAGACTGAATTGTATGAACGTCACACCCCAAGACCAAGTCTCAGAAACTAATATTTATTAATCCACATGTTATATTGCATATATAATAGCATCATGAACATTTAATTATCTGAATATGCACGTGTTTTTCTATGAACAAATAAAGCCAATGTCATTTGTCAATTGTCACTCGTCTTCTGGTTGTTTCTGGAAAGAAACAAAATCGAGAGTTAAAATTACACAGTACTGCAACAATTCAAAAAGCTTACGTCAGTTTGAACACGTGGGATTCTAGGCAATGTACATATGATGGATCTTCTCATTAAGCTTTCTTTTTTCTTCTTCAAGTCATTTTCCTCTGCCTCCATCGCCTTCCTGCTCTCACTCAATTTTTCCATCGCCTTTTGATATTCGACCAATGTGTTCTTTAGCTCCCTTTCTTGTTTTTCTACCGATTTCCTCTTCTCAGCCAGGTCTGACTCGATTTTCGAAACGGCCTCGTTATGTCTTCTTCTCTCTTCCTCCACCTTCAAACGTTTCTGCATATCCTCCAGTTCTTGAGTCCTTGCCTGTTCTTCTTCTTCCTTTTGCTTCTGAATCTTCAGTCTAACACCGTATTCATGACGTGCGGCTTGAGCAGCAGATCGCATCTCAGACGATATCTCAATGGATTCACAAGTCACTCCCATACGTGACAACATTGACTTCACATGAAGTAAACTGTCAATTGTCATATCTTCAAGCCTGAAAATGCATATTAAATGATAATTCCATTATATCTTCGTATTATTATGTTTTTGGTTGGTTAATAACAATGTAAAATAAATAATCTTTCAACGTACGGATATTGTTAGTTAGAAATGCATGTATATTTCGGCGGACCGCCCTTTTAAATCAATTTACATCAACTGCAGTTGATGTAATATATTTCGAACTGAAAATACCAATGCATTGAATGATTATTCATATATTTTACATTATTATTCAGCAACCAAAAGTGTTTTTAAATTCTTTACACATTCAATTGTTATTAAAAAAAATTCTAAAAAATCTAATATGTTTGCTCTATTAAGTTCATTTCATGAATATTATCGAGAGCAGAATATTCGCGCTTCCTTATTTACGCGACGTTTCCTTTCAGTAAACGACATTCGAGTTGAGTATATTACAACGTTTTACTTAGGTTTACTATTGACCTACATTAATAAACTATATCATTGGTTTTATTGAAATTTTATCTACTCGGTCTAATAAATTTTAAAATTTGGTCTAACTCATGATTTTTACTTACCGATTTCGTTTTTTGGTCAGGTTGTCATGCAGAGTACTAAAAATTCGCTCGGTTGTAGAATTTCCATGTGGCACACATAGGACAATTTCGGCAGGTTTCCAAATGGTTGGGAATTTTTCTCTTCGCTTGTTCCAAAATTCGACAGTATTCATATCGAGGTCTTCTTGAGACAACTGAAGAGACGAAATGGGTGGTTAATAAGCATACATATATCGGAATGAGTACAATCGTATTTACCGTTAACAATCTGAAGGTACGCCACTCCAGATTGATCCCATCCCTGTCTTCATTCGTTAGTAGAGTTGGGAATAATTTACACAGGTTAGTGAGAAGGACTATCGAAGTATCCAAAGAAAACTCATTTTGAGGATTTAGCACTCGGACTGTTCGAATGAAGGTGTTCTGCAAAGGCAGGTACGACCTCAATTTCGCAGAAAACGTTTCGTAGAAAAGTCGCACCTGACTGTAAAATATATCGACTTTTTTCCTTTGGCCATTCTGCCCCAAAATCTTTAGGAGTTCGTTCGCCCTTTCACCAACAAAGACTTTTGTCCTCACACTGGTTTTTTCGATCTACAATTTAAATTTGACATTTATTAAGCGGGCTATAGACTGTAATTTTTGCATGTACTTGATCGTGCTGTTGATGTGTTAACAAATATTAAAGGTACGAATGTGTGTACTTTGTCATTTGATTGCCTCGATATTGCTATGTACGGATATACTACATGTTAGCTAACGAACAAAACGTTAAGCATTGATCAGTTGTAAACACAATATCTACCTGTTGGAATCTGGTTGTATTTTGATGATTTCGATATCACTTCTTCTTTCACGAAGAGCGATATTACTTCTTTGTACAGCTACCTCAACTTGTTATACAGACTGAAATAGATACATTCTGGTTACTTTGCAACCTAATTTCTTGTACAGAGCCAACTTACTTGGCAATCTCACAGGAATCTTTCTGAAAATGCTTTTCGAATTTGTTCGCAGTCACCAGAGAGGATTTTAGAAAATTCAAATGAATTTCAAGCATGGGATTCTGCAAAGATGTTCTGATTCTAATCACGCATGCATTGTTCAGGTCTCCTTTTCGTTCTCGCGGTAATGTTTCCAGGAAGTATTTTCGTAGTGCCAGTAACTGTTCCAAAAGACGTGAGCTGACCTCCAGAATCTGAACCCATCTGCTTTCAACCCTGCGTAAAAATTTGTGCTGTGGTAGATCTAACAGAGAAACTACTCCACTATAAGAAGTCCACCTGCTTGTATAATGGAAGTAATGAAACACATCATCTGCGAAATCTTCGACTAGACCTTCTAATGTGTCGCATGCGTATTTGATCGCATTTGCTACATGATGAAGCGAGCAACGTCCTACATCAACTACGTGTGGAACAACATTTTTCAGAAGGGTCAAAAAACCTTTTTTCTGTCCGATCATTACTGCTGGGCTGTCTGTCATACAACTGATTAAATTACACAATGGTAGATTGGCCATTTCCAAACGCTTCATGACACAATTAAAGATTGTTTCAGCTTTCCCATCGGAAATCTCACAAAGATCAAAATGGGTTAAAGTCAGTTTCCCGCTATCGTCCAAGAAAGATATCACAATTTCCAAAAACTTTCTGTGTCCCATTTCGTTGCTTTCATCAATCAAAATAGAGTATGGTTTCTCTTTAATTTGATTGTGTAGCGTCGCTTTAAAAATTGGGCCTAAACCATCGTTTAGTATGTACGCACCTTTGGTGCGTTTCATAGCAATCTGTGCGGCTATATCGGAATCGGGACACATTTTCTGAATGAAACCGGAGTGGTCTAGCATACTCAATGGTATATTGTGTTCTGCCATGAAGATGAGGAGTCTAACCTCAGCATCGATACTACCTATATTCTTCGAACCTTTGCCTGAGGACTGAGCGATTAATTGGAGCTTTGACTGTGTTTTATCATTAATGTCATTCGTCAGGTCCCTATGACGCTTGCTCATAGCATGACTGGAAAGAGCACGTCTTCCAATTGCGCTAATATTAAAATCCTTTTTACACAACTTGCACTCAGCTCTCTCTGAGTCAGTCCCTCTCTCAATCCAAGAGCTAAATTCGGAATCAATCAACCATGACGCTTGAAATGTTCGTCGGTATAATTTGACATCTAAAATAGAAAAGTACAAAAGAGCTAAATATAATAGAAATGCATACAGGGTATATTTATCGATTGAATCAATAGCATGCATACAATTTATATACTTAATCAATTCACCAGAAATTCAAAATCATTGAACGACTAAATCCATACAAGCGGGTGTTTACACTGTAATTACCTTAACATAATACATAAGATCTGATAAATGTCTTAAATAAATATTAAGATAGGATCATTATCATCTGACGAATTTCTTCAGTTGTGCAAAGCTATAGATATGCATATGAACATGAAAATAGACTAAGCTTACATATTTTCATTATATATTCCAAAATATACAGTTGTACAATATGTAGTTATATAATGTTTTTGAGCGTCATAGCGTCTCTGAGAAATGTTTCAGTTTACAGTTTCTACACTTGCTATAAATTGAATCCCAAACAGTATTACAATTCATAATTTCGCTATTTTGCATCGATATATAACGTTTTTGCTCTGTAAGATATTCTGAATAGATACGTAGATGTACCGCATACCGCACACGTAATTCATTATTATCCTTCAAATGGTATTATTAACTCTACTATACGTTTCGCTAGCATCACTAAGTAAAATTCCGTATTTCTTTGTCCTAGTATTTCTTTAGTAGATGCATTTGATTTGAATCCCTCATGAAAATATTTGAATAATGAAGTGAAAAATCATTGCATGTAATGATATCAATAAATCAGCAAATAGTGCTGGAGAGATTATAGAGCTCACAGTTTGCTTTATGAAACATGAGATTTTGATGAAAGAATAGCAGAAATCTATAATTGTAACACGTAACTGGACTAAGTATGAAAGTAAGGATAAGTCAGAAATGAAATCAATCTAATTGCAACAGAAAGAAATGTCAATTTACTGTATTTTACAAAGGAAGTCAAGCAAGTTAGATACATGTTTACATGACTTAGAAGCACAACTATCCATCAAAGCATACAAAAATGTACATAAGCATATTTGAAGTTTTATCACTATGTCATCGAAGTATATGTAGAATAGTTTTGATTGATATCACAATTCTTTATGCCCTACGCAAACGGAATGTTACTATTCACCGATTACAATATGCGCGGATTATTTCTGACTGACCCTGCTTTAGTCGTCGATATAGGTCGTAATATTGTGTATGTTGATGACAGCTTCTTAAAGTCTGGAGCTAACTATATACAATTTTCACATCGTTGATTGATAAGGCAGGACTAATGCACTACTATTATTTGAAAATGGGCAAAATGATGTATAATCCATCTATGGATGAAATGATTATAGCATACACGCGTAATCAATATTCAGAAAAACAGGTATGGTACATTGTACTATGTACTTACACAATACTCATTGTAGTACCTCAACATGTTTAATATCTTCCCATAAACCCAATGATATGGGATAAGGTGTAGAATTGTATTACATTTGTTTCCGTTTCTGCCTATCATTTTGATTCAATACAATGACTACTTTTGGGTCATTGCTGTTAATGAAACAGCCCTTCGCCCATGTTATCAACAAAGCCGATATCATTAATGTAGAATATCGCAAAAGGTTTCATAGCACCGATATACTTCGCCGGCTCGCTATGGAATGTACTCCGGAATGACAAGTAAGGGGTGAACACATGTACATAACGGTCAGCAGACAATCAAATTATGTAGTATGGCATGACTGATACGTAATGAGACACAAGACAATAATGCTCGAAATACTGAAGATAAAATAAAGATACATCAGCCGAACTGAGAGACTGTCAGAATCAGCGAGCATATTCCAGCTTGGCTCAGGAGAGGTGACACCAATGGCAGGAAGCCATCAAGCAGCATCGCCAATCATCCTCGACGTGGCTGTACTCTCTCGCCTGGATTCTCAGTGCTCAAGAGAGAAAGATGCATAAGCTTCATCTTGGTGTGTTAGAGGCTCTTCACATTCTAAGTCGAAACCTGACCTTTGCGTACGGACTCCAGATGGAGACCGTTTTTACTCTTTCTTTACCCTGGTAACTTAAGTTTATCTTATTATCTCAAGTATTTCGTGCTTTATTGTCCTGTATCTCATTGAATGAATGAAATAAGAATTTAATTATTAGTGGCACTTCGCCAATAATATAAACTCGTACATGGCAGGCAGGATAAACATTACAAAATGTAATTCACTTCATTCGTTAACAAAAAACAAATCAACTTACTTACCATGATAGGGGTCGAGGAACTCTGTTGAAGCTGACTTGAGGTAGCGAAAGTCCGTAAAATTTAGAAAGATTTCGTTTCGTAGGGTAAAACGTAGATGAAATGATGCTTTAGAGGAACATGGCGGAAATTTGCTGCCTCCACTCGATGCGAAACGATGTATCAAACAATTGTAACGAGGAACAATTAACAAGAACGAAAAAGTCGTAATTATCCACAATGTTTTTAATTCAGTTTTCATATTGTAAAATGTCCAAATACATAGATATTAGGATACAGTCTATCGAAAAATAAAGACTTCAAATGTCAGCAGTTTCAGACTAGAATTTTTGCAGGCATCACTTGTGGATAGAATACGTCACATTACTCGATATCACCTTGTATATTCCTTTTTAAGAGTGTCACTAGAGAGGAAAATAATCACAATGGTAAAATATATGTATTAATTATTACAATATGATTTATAACTAGTATCAAAATATTAATCCGATTTATCATTATATACATGTACATGTAATTCTTAACAAGATTTTCGATCTCTAAAAAATTCACGCAGGATTCATTGAAATCACGCATTTCACGCAAAAATCTTCAAATTCACGCAAAGCGTGAAATTCACGCAAATGTGGCAACAGTGTATATGTACTTTCATTCACACACTGCCGCATCGCGTGAAGAACTATAAACAAAATAACAGTATACCAGCAAGAAAGGGTGTGGAAGTGTAAAACACCGCGGGGCAGAACGGAACAGGTTGTTCCGTTCTGCCCCATTATCGACACTTTTTGTGATTTTTGAATTTTGACCAAACTCTTGCCTCCTCTTTGCTTTCTACACGATTAAAATGTCTTCATAGTCACTACTTATAGGATCTGACATCAGGGATGCATCAAAATCCTTACAAAGTACCTAATTCCGTTATATTGCAAGATGCAAATATTACATCAAAAGCCCCAAAATATTACTTTGGAGGCACAAAACTTGAATTCCCACATTATGATAAAATAGACGTGTTGAGTATATAGAAGTCACTATATATTGCATTATAAACCGTGGTCCAGACAAACGGACGATAAAAACAAAGAAATATCGAGTTGTTCCGTTCTGCCCTATATGAATTCATTGATTGTTATGTGGAGAATAAAGAATTATTCTATTCTATACCAAATATTTGGTCTTCTGTGTCGCTGAATTCGCGCTGAATTTGATTTTGACGTTATAGAAACCATAGTGGTCCCCTATAGTCCCACTAGTGCAAACGCGACCATCTGTTAAGCGGCGTGATACCTAATCGATGACATCAAAATGATCGAATGTATGGTCATGGATGCTTGCGATGGTCGCATTCTGGATAAGATGAAGCAGAATTGTCGATCTCCGTGACGAAACTTACGATGAATAAAGAGCTTTGTTGAGAATTTCAGAAAAAGCTGGGTGTGAAGTTCCGCAATCGATGTGATACGAATGAAGAATGCATCAGTTTCATATTTGTAAGGCCAAACTGGGGATTGCTTTTCAAGAGTGAAGCTTTTCCTTTCAGACTTGAGATTGTGACGGATCGGCATTGTGGATAAGAGGTTTGGACGACGTTATTGAGTAAATTCGGACACATTTAGTGTTAAATGATGAAGACATGACAAATGACAGTCTGAGTGAATTCAATTGAGCAATTATAGCCTACGATCAAAAGAAAAAATCTCATCGATAACGATAATTCGATAAACGCATATTTGAAAAACGTTATCGCCCATCACAGTCATCGAAGTGTCCACCGCTGCCGACGACTGCAAGTGCAGACCTCTATTATAGGTGCATAATAATCTAAGGATGCTGTAGTAAAGCTATTGGTTTTCCATTGCATGTCATTAGATATACTGCTAAAACAGAACTTTAATATTTGCTTCAATTTAGGTTTGCAACTTTAATAATGAACTAAGCAGCAACTCAGCTGTTCACGAGTACGCTAGCAAAAGCTTAGCACTTTATGCTGTTACGATGACTAACCATTTTCTGTGCAATTATTACAGCTGAAAATGCACAATGCATGCCCGCAATTTCGATACATTTCGCAAAACAAACTCTTGAATCACGGAAAGGAAGATCTTTAATTCATGAATAAGCGACTGAATCAAATACCGATTTACAAAATGCTTACACGATGTCTTCGTACTTATCGCATTATTGACACATAAAATTGACATACATTAAAAGCAGTAAAAAGAACGACGCATGAATATCCAATGATATGTAAATCGAGACAGTAATAAAACACAAAAGAGAGAACAAAAATGCCATCAATTACCTTGAGCTGAACAAAATGCAATAATTATTCGTTGTATAGACTTACATGTACATCATCAAGACCTAAAAACACATCGTGATCATAAATGCCATCATTGACTGAGTCATTGAAAAAAAGAAGCACATTAGTGTATCAATCTAAGAACCAAAAACAAATTATCGAACCTACTAAAGCCTAGCAGCGTACTAAAACATCAGAACTTTCAATGAGCCTGTATATCTATGTATATAGAACATAAAATCTGCATTCAATGTTTTGAAAAATAGACTACATGTTTCAAAAGCTGAAATGACACTAGTTATTGCATGAAGAGTCACAATGAAACAATGATGCACATTTGCTTTTGGTTTACAATAAGTATTACAGCACTACAAAAGGTTTACTTTTGACGTAGCATGTTTCAATTACATCAATAGGGAATGTAACAAAATGTCTCATACTTCTAAAGATGATTCATATGAGAAGGACAAGCGATTCACTGAAACTGACAGATATTGAAGATTCAATTTTTCAAATTCTAACGAACGCCTTTAAGAGTTTCAGATAAATATGTAAGAGCATGTCTGAACTCGACTACTGATTATCCTTTACTGAAGAGATTGATATCAATCATGATACTTTCATATCTAAAGAAAAGCTAACAAAAAATTACAGTGATCTACTGCCACATCAGAGCAATTTTTTAGTTACTGACAATTACTGATCACCAATACGAATAAAATCTCAGATCACAAAGAATTCTAAATGCGTGACAGTTGTATAGCGGATGTAACTATACATGCATCCTAAATTCTTAATAGTAATTTGCTGCTTTAAATTCCAGTGGATTATGTCCAATTTGATGGGCTAAAATTTCATTCTGTGCTAGGTTTTCATTCACTAGTCAATATCAACCGCCTTTCAAGTAATGAAATGCACCATTAAAGACTTCATAGTAATCGTAAGTAGCATGATTAACAATTAACTTCTCCCGAAAAAAACATAACATGGAATTGGCGAACTATGAACTTCTCTCAAACATTTCGTAGATGAGAAGATGTATTTTTGCGTTCTTTTCAGTGGCATATAAAGGAATCGACATCCCTAGAATGCTGATGCACTACACCTTTATCTTGCTGATGTTTCACCTTTATCTTCGCTTCGGCTTAACAAAATCGCACTTAATAAATGCTAGATGCAAAAGATGCGTGATTGGTAATACTCGAACCCACGACCAAAGGCTATCTAGACCTGCTTCTCCATCTAAAGTATTCATACCCATCAGTTGGTCATCGTGATGCTTTAATTTGAGATTTTCAAAATGCCATCAATGTATCGTATGCCAGTTCGGCACAGCAGTAGCGTGGACCTTAAAATATACTCCAAAAAAGGTGTGTGAGTGGGAAACGTCTTGTTGGAATGTTAGCCTATGATGTTCACAAATGATAATGTTATGACGAGGAGTCTCTTAACTCGTATTCTCTTTTTTGGGAAAGTGGGCCTTGCCTTGCATTGCTGGAAACATTTACATAAAGGAAACAACAAGAAACTTCACTTGGAATAGCAGTGATTTCTTGAAGGTGTCTTGCATGACCTAACACTTAGATTAGCCTGGTGTGTCCCGTAAATTATATGTTCAACTAGAAGAAATGGCAATGTGAATTGTCCATATCTTGCATCTTCAATTCCCTTCCACGTACCTGTTCGCCGTACCAGACAATATGGGACATTTTCAATTAATAAGTATCGCATCAATGCTTGGAAAAACGACTTCATTCCAAGAGTTAGCATGCTATTGAACTCATTCGATGATATTGATGTAATTAGTATGTCTCTTTTTCCTTTAAAGCTCACTCTACACTTTAACTAGTCCCGTCATTTTATTACGAAATGTGAATGTTATTACTTTTTTATTGTTTTTGTGTAGTTTTTCAGCTTCTTTACATTTATGATATTATGGCGTAACATTTTCTCTGTATACCAGATTGATTGTCATTAGCTACAAGCCGCTGTCATCTGCAATAAACACAACATAATGTAAAATGAAATGTATCAACGAAAACTTTTCTGACATTGACATCTCTTACCATATTCATGAGCTATATTTTCTTCATACAATGATCATGCTGTAGAAGTCCTAGGCAACCTCCAGTCTTCTTAGACGGTGCCTAACTGATGAAACAAATGTCCTCCCTATTGCTGAACATCTCACACTACACACAAAATAGTTTCTACATAAAGAGAAAAGTTAACATCATTCACTCCATCTCCTCACGCTACAAACACCCCACATGCAGCTCTTAATTTTTCTGCACTGGGAAGTAGCCACACCTTAACTCAAGAAGCCAACCAAAGTGACAACAAAACAAAGTCATCAACGTATTCCTCCAGAAGTTCACACAGAACAAACACTCAACAGACGCACATTCAGAACACTGGCACAACTCCGCACAAGCAAATTGCCCTTCTTGGAAGAATCCCTCCATAAACCCCCCCTGTCCATTCTCCTCCTCTGTCCTCCCTTCACAAATCGCAACCAGACAATACAAACTCTCTTCTCTTGCTAACAACTCTCACACCATGGTACCTGCATGTCATCCTCGTCTGGTGCTCGGGGCTCACCCACCGCTGGGAGAGGGCGATTGGCCCACCGGACACCTGACGGCCTCTCTCAAATAGCAGGGAGTGTTAACACCATCAAGTGGAATGAAGAATCGTTGTTTTTTTGAGGTCCTAATTTTTGATTGCGTAATAAGATGTCAACATACTAAATGAAAATATACGTGTCTGATCCTTTTGACAAATACTTAGTTAACAAGCGTATTGAGGTTTTGATTAATCAGCAGGCTTCTCAGATTAAACTTAGGCTTTTTTAAATAAGCGGTCCCACTTATGCCATATGAAAAAAGTTGAGATCCTACTAACAGAAAAATCTTGAATATCCGAGCTTTGACTTTACGAAGTTTGGCAAGCCAAAATATATTCAGCAATGCTGAATTCTATGAGCAAATTCTATGAATAAAACAATGAAATTTAGCGGTTGAGATTGACTAGCTGTCACTTATTTTCCAAATAGTCCAAAACTCAAAAAAAAAACTTTATCAAGACAATATCGCATCATATACTTACTGGCAATACGCATAATATAGGTTGAGTAATATGCGCGCATCAGTTCACTTTCAGATAAACTAACAAATCAGTTCCTTTCACTTCATAGAAAAGGATTTGTGCTGTTAGCTGCAGATTCTGATGTTTCCGCATTGATTCCACGAGGAGGAGGACGAGGGGAAGCCTGAGGTAAAGGATTCTCATCCAACGGCAAGTCAGTCCAGGAAGTATCGAAAGCGTCACTAGCCGGTATAGGAGGCCAAGGGTTGGCAGGTTGAGTCCAAGCAAGAGAGGAATCAGACGAAAGGAATGGATTGGTTGGATGGAGAGCAGGGAAGGGGTTCACAGTACTCGAGACCTCCTCACCAGGAGAAGAGAGAAAAGGATTTAGACTATGACTGCCGATACTTGGACGAATGTCCCCTTCTTCTCGCAGGGGACTGAGAGGTGCAGCTGGGGCGGTACTTGAATACTGATGTTCTGTTGATGAAAAAGCAAACATGATAAAGTACTATAGGTATACAATTCATATCACGTAAAAAATTCAGGAGCATAGAGTAAAAAGTTTCACAACCCAAGGAAGAGAAAACGTTTGGTTATAAAATAATTTCAAAAAAGTATGCAAATAATTAAGTATGAACATGTTCAGTCGACTATATTATAAAGGGACAAAATGACGAGTAATGGGTGTTTTGGAATCACAATATGCATTAGTGTGAGGAATCTATACTCTGGGACTAAACAAATGCTGACAAAAGTCATGAAAGCTGTTACCACCTGACAGGTCATACAAGCAAGGTAAATGAGTTATGATATAGGTCATGCAGAGAATTGGGTTCAAAATATTTGCATTCAGGTGTTTCTCACTACGTTGCCCAGACCAGCTAGGATACAGTTTATTAAAGAGTAGTCTTCAAATAATACTATGTATGGCATGGTCTTTGCAGTTTATCCGAGTTAATCTGACAAACTTCTATCTATAACAGCAAAGAAAACAGACGATTTTGTATGGAGAGAGCAGCTTGCAACTGTGTACACATGTAGTGCAGTGGTTAAATTTAGCATTAAAGGATTTTCAATGTTCTACGTGTTTTTACAACGAGGGAGCATCAACATCCAAGTGAAGACAATCACGTGTTATGGCAAGATCAAATAACAGATGATTTGAATTAATGAGTGCATCTTCACATGCGCATTTAGACGAATTAATTAGCAGGAATTTTCGTTGCAGTTTCATTTTTGCTTGAAATGTATGTTATTTTCTAATATAAGCTAGGACTGTTATACGAAAGCATCACACATCATCATATTTCATACAAGAATGAATATTTAAAATCAGAATGCAGTTTAGATATAGTTTTCATCAACGTCTGTACTCAATGAAAAAAGAAGATGTGTTGAATTATATCTTTCGACCACTGATTAATATTAAATCTAATCGAACTACTGCGACATTTTTGCAATGGATAATTCATCCATCTATTTATGTGATAAGAAACCTTGTTGACGACATAAATCACTACTTTTCGTGAAATAATTAATTTCAAAAAACTTTCCAGTATCTCGTATTTCACGAAGCATTTAGCATCACAAAGCTGCAATGAAAAAATCGTTCAATATAGTGTAACACTCGTGAATCGAGCGATGTTCGCACATTACGAGAACCAGTATTTCTTTTTGCTGATTGAATTTTATGAGCTTTGTAAGATGAACCTTGATGAAATGAGCAGCTAAAATATACGTAGTGGAAGCCGGCAACTAAGAAACAAGAAAGCACCCATACATCAGTCTTTCAGATTTGGAAGGCGTAATCATGTGCATTTGGAAACCAGAGGACTGCCCGTGGTTTTTCGTAATTATTCATTTATCCCGTTCGGAAAAACAAAGCACTGCGAAAGAGAGCTGATGTCTGATACCAACACAGGATGATTTTGTCTTATTGGAGCGGGGTTAACGCGTTGGAGGATATTCAATTTCCATAATAAATTAGATCTGTGCCATACTTGAATCCTGTCTGAAAAGTCGGAGACCGACCGGAAATCAAAATTTCATACCGGACCGGGCCGGACTGGACTGAACCGGCTCAGACCGTAAATTTAAAAAATTTATTCTGCTTATTTCATGCTTTCATGCTTCTAATGAGTATTCGGTGTACTTTACAAAGTACTTAAGTGATTATTGATTTATGAAATGATTGAGATACCACTCATTTAAACGTACAAATCGTTCGAAATTTGATTTAAGTTAGTTTAATCGGACCGAAGTTTTTAATCTAATGCACCACTTCGATTTACATTCATTCATTTTACTAGATTTATTTTAAACCACATCTTTTTGCTAGGAAGATATAGATATACTACTGTATATAAATCTTTTCTCGTAGGATAACGCATCAATTTTGTTAAATTTCTTCGCTCCCTCTTTCTAAAGATTCCTAATTTATCTAGGTATATCATGATTGTATGTGTACACCACTGATGTCCGTATGTATGCTACGTATCGGTATGGATAAATTCAGATTTACTTAGCTTGAACAGAGGCAGTTTTCTAAACCCGACCAAACGAATAAGTCAAGAAAAGTCAGAGAATATCACAAAACAGCTCAATTAAATTCTGAGAATTTGGTAACAATCCTATAATGGTAAACAAATTCTATCAGAAGTTTTAACAATGGCACTTCTTCTGTTTCATACATACTTATACAGTGCATCAGATGCCAAAAGAATGTGTAAGAATAACACAAAGCAGCTCAATTAACCGATCCGAGGTCGCCTGGACGCAGCTGCTATTGTTTGGAGTTCAATTAAATTCTGAGAATTTAACGATGATCTATAAAATTTTAAAACTAGGGAACCTTGATGATACATCAATGAAAATTCATCCCAGATATCTGGCTGCTTTTTAGCATCTTATTCATTTGGTTGTAGGACAAATGTCTTCTTCAACAGCAGTTTAATTTTTTTCAAAAGTCAGGGCATCACTATCCGGAATCGATTCGTCGCTTGTCATGACCGTCACTAACTTGTGAGCTGCCGACTCGAGACAGAAGACACCTTCGAGGCTGCAATCGCACACAATGAATGACTCGCACGCGCACGCACGTCATTGGGCTCCATCATTTTCTGTGAGGGAGCGGAGCATTGAGACACCACAGAAAGGCTCCAATTCTTCTATTGTTGCTAAGTTAATATTTTTTTGTAGGAAACACCAATCGCTTTTTCGAAATTGCGTGATGACTAATGAGGCATGTCATGTGATGGTAAACTTAGGTAGTTAACAATTTCAAATAATTGCCTGTCCACTTGTGTCCTTTAATGTCTTAAACATTTCAATGTCTTACCAAAGATTAAATAAAATATGTATGAGATATTTGATTATATAATTGTGCTAGAATCTGTCTAAGACTGGTCTGAAATTTTAGACCCGACCGGACCGGAAAATAAATTTGTAGACCGGAGCGACCGGTACCTGACCGGCGGACAGGTGGACCGGTTCCAGGTCTGATCTGTGCAGGCAACACAGCAATTTTTCCTTGCAATGGCCATCTTACATCCAATAATTAACTAATCCAATCTTAATTTTTCGTTCATATTAATTAGAGATTTCAAAACTACAGCTAAACCTCTATTATCTCAAAATTTTGACTTCTGTCAGGAAAAGCATATTTCGATGCAACCGTTGACTTTATTCAGAATCATCAGCATTTAAATTATGATTCAGTGAGTAAGTGTCGATGATTACATCGAAGAATATCTCATGGACTCTTGAAAGTCGACACATTCTTCTTGAAAGGAACTAAAAGCTTGGCAAAATATCCATCATTGTTGCTTAAAATGTGACTAGTAGTATATATGCAAGTGAGAATGTCCATAGTTCTGTCCTCTAGCTGTCGCATAAGCACCTGTAGAAGAAGGATATTGGTGGAGGTCAAGATTAAGCTTGAGTTCGAGTTAACTAATAACTGCCGCACTTACTGATAAGAAGTTCGATAAAATTGATTTAGGAAGTAGAGTGAATAAAAGTAATTCAATTTTTGAGTATTTATTCTGTTATGGATTATAAAGTAGTAGACCCCTGCGCCGCCGCCGCCGGTCACTTCTTCGGCGTCAAGCCGGCGGAGACAATCTGAGACAATCGTGAGGGCAATCTGAAAATAATCACCAAAATATTGATCTTGGTAAGATTCAGAGCTTCCAACCAACTCAGACAATCCGAAGCTGTCAAAAGTTCAACTAAAGTATTTATTACCAAACGTCAATGACATAACTTCATTCCCACGTACACTATTTATCGGATGATCGGAAAGAAATCGTATCCGGAGATATCAATAGAAAACATTTATATCACTGACCGTTGACTAATCAACATCAAGTTCGGTGATCAAAAACTGATGACTAAATGATTGATAGGCTGTCATTTCTGCCTATATATGAAACCATCAAACAGATTTCCGATACGATAGCCAGCAATATCTCTACCTTCCTTCATCGCATGAACACATTAGACATCTGCCAAATTACTATTGACAATATGATCTGAACAGCCTTCCCATTTGTATGTCAGAGTTTGACATTTATGAAGAATGCTACATGTACAATTCACTTACGAAGAACATAAGAGTTTCAGTTTCAAATGAAGATTTGTCTGTTAACACAGATCTTCGTGTAAATTGCCAAAACAACGGCGGCTTAAGCGACGGCAGTTTGATAGTTGGCTAACGAACTGAAAGGTAAAATGAAATAAGGGACAAACTTAAAATTCACCACTTATGTGTGACCTTCAATAAAAAGGTAGTCAAGTTTGAAATGAAATTCATGTGGAATGAAGTTATGTTCAAAACGAATGAAATGCAAATACCAGAGAATGAATCAAACATTTTCGAGTTTAGTCCGGTAAAATATCAATAAAAAAGTTCTAACTGTGTCTGGATACCACGATGAAGCTCTAGCTGGGTCTGAATTCCAATGAAAAGCTCTAATGAAGTCCGTCTCACAAACATCAAAAACATCAAGTCCGGCAAGAAATCAAATTCAGCTTGAGATTAAGGCAGACACACGACAGTGCCTTCAAGTTTTTATGATGTTATTATACAGAAAGACACAAGTTAGTCAGTTTCCGTAGCTCCACTTCCAAATTGTATAGTTTCACATCAAAGAATTATACTCAACTGTCAAATATAACTTGCAAACAAAACGGGGCTACTTCAAGTTAGTTTGTAAATACAATGATATTGTTCCTAATTAAAATGGGACATTATTTATCATTGCTTAAGTTGAATTTTGATCAGCATACACTGACATTGGCGATACGAATTAAGTTGGTAAACCACTGAATGTACTACTCTGCTTGAGAGATTTACTGATTCTGGTCATTTTTTACGGACGCCTTCAAATTTTTGTCGAAACAGAGTGATCATGACAACATTCCCAAATCAAGAAATCGTACTTTCAATTTTATTATCTGACGGTATATACGGACGAAGTTGTGCTCACATTTACTAAAACTCAATATATACAGAGCATTTGTCATGCGAGAATAACTGAGCGTCACAAATTTTGCAACATCTGAAAATCTATTAAATTTGGTAAGATTCAATTTATTTTTAAAGCATCCAACATACCATGATCTTGTTAAACACTACTATAAGTCCATCACAATTTTGAGCGACCAATATCTAGACACTGTCTTAATGAATGAGTGCATGCTACCGATTGAGTAGCCGATTGAGTAGATTGTCTAAAAGTAGCCCAATTACCGTTCTTAGTTTCCTACCAACAATTGTTTCTGCGAAAATCGTTTTCGGACAGTCTATTTCATCCGCAGTCATAAATCGTCGCGAAGTCG
Source organism: Prostheceraeus crozeri (assembly GCA_907163375.1). Taxonomy (NCBI): domain Eukaryota; kingdom Metazoa; phylum Platyhelminthes; order Polycladida; family Euryleptidae; genus Prostheceraeus; species Prostheceraeus crozeri. The sequence continues at coordinate 245,528 of CAJQUW010016012.1, read as the reverse complement.
GGATTTTCACTCATCGTCTATATGTGAGAAGCTTTCTGTTGGTTTTGAAAGATTACAAGCCCTTATTTCCTAGATACCAAGGGGAGGGATCACGCATAATGTTTGTATCTCGTGATCCCGATTTCCTCCGGATCTCGGTTGATTTTCCTTTTAACCAATCTCGGGATTGAAGATCGGGAAATTCGGATATTGCACACTTGAGAAAACATGAGTTGCGGCACCTCATATCTTATGAACTTCCTGTCATTCATCTTTCTGATCAGTCGAGTTTTTTATGTATGTATGTACGGATGAATGGTTTACTGTGGAGTTCAATTTGGACGAGTATTTTCTTAAGTTTATGGTCATAGACACAGAACACAATCGCATGCTGCGTGTGCGTCCACTCCACAAGCATAATTTATCAATGAGTAAAATGATAAAAAGTAAATTATTTTGCAACAGGCTTTTACAGTATAGCAAAACGTCAGTCCGATTCAGTGAACTATGCATTGTTCTCGCAGTTTCGGAATGTCTTCAACAACTCCCACGGTGCATTTCATAGTTTGAATAATCGTCAATATGGTTCCATGTGCATACAGTTTCAAGATTGATCATAGAATCAGTTGATGTTGTGTTTCACCAAAAAATCTAGACAAAATGTGCTTCGCGATCTTAGTATTCCATGTAGTAGAATAAACCGCATAGGATATTACTGCATATCAGTGGGACATGATTTTTAATGGAAATACTTTCAGGTTGAATAGGTCCGTAACTAGATAAGAGATTTCAACACCTAACAACTCGCTCTGTCTATCCATTACATGCTGTTTACAGTTTGCTAAACCTTTTCACTATGCAAGGCATATCGCTCAGATATGCTCTTGTAATCATGATGTTTCAATACGATCTTCTCATACGGTAATCTCATATTTCATTATCATTAAATACGATTACGCGCAAGCTCACTTTTCTCTAAAATTTCGAAATTTTGTGACCTGACCTTGCCCTGGGATCTCAATTTATTGTGGCCCAGAATTGCGAACACTTCTCCCGCAGCCACCAAATTTATTTCAGGATAAGCTACCCAAAATAATAGTTTATAAACCTTCCATCAATCAAAAATAAAAATTGCCTAGGATGTTGACAGAAAAACAAAACAGAATATTAGGTCTATCGTAGACAATTTTATATGTCAAAAATTTCAGATCTCAAGGTTAAAAAAGACGTCTTGAAAGCCTTCGGCGTCCCCAGGCTTTCAACAATCGATGTGCAATGCACGGTCTCCCTTTAGAAACTGTCGGAAGCCCTGTCTCCTTAACCACACTATTTTGACCGATAATATTTTGTTCTGATTTTGAACATCCATGGAAATAATGGCAACCCGTTTGGTCAAATACGAGAATGAAAATCACATACGTAATTGAACGAATGAAGTAGGACGACTGTAAACTCAATGGAATCAGTAGATCACAAATTTTCGAAGAATAAAAAACATGAGAGAAATACTGCATCCTGCTATTTGGAGTTAGCTGGATAACACACGTAAGGAAAAGACGAATTTGAGCGTCTGTCTGTTTTACGAAACAGGAAGAAGGAATTGTTTGGAAGAAGTCAAACAAGCGGGAAGCAGGTCACTTGAATCTCAGAAATATCACATTTGATTAAAAAGTCATAAATCAGACTCACAATAAATACTCCCATCTGGCAAAGAAAAACAGCCATTTCGATGACAGTTACAAAAGCATGATATCTCAGTCCATAATTGTCATGCGCAAATTGTTCAGACAAAACCAATGTATATGGAGCGCCAGTTGCATATCTGCCAAAACATTCTATGATATACACGGGTAAACAAAGCTATCTCCTTTTCGTTTCTCAGCATTTCTTTGTGAACAATCACTGTCAGTAACAAAATATGTATCGCATACCTAATTTTTCTATAGTTCTGAGGAACTTAGGAGGCGCATCATCATCATGCATTAGTTCCTGTCTGAGCTTTAAGAGTCATCCTTCAGAATCCGGTCAACATTCCACGCTTACGAGGGTTGGCTCTTGGCTGGTTATCGCAGTCACCCATCTTACGCATCTCATCTCTTTTACCCTCTTCCAGTAAAGCCCAGCTCAGCCACCATGTGCCAAAGTTAATTAAATCATTCTTTAATAGATGGACTTGTGTTATATGGATGAATATAAATGGAACTTTCTCTAACAAGTAAGTTTAGAACAATATTTTTGAAAATGGTTTGGGATTGCTTATCTACAAAGTTTCGATCAAAAGCGATGGAAATCATACTTCTATACGCATATTTTTGATAACTATTGAGACCTGTACGCACGAATATACATGTAGAAATCAGATAAACCCTTAACTATCATCGCGTGCAATGGTGTATTCTCTACACCCGAATAACAGCACGATTCATTATTGTGATAGTTTGATACCTCGAAGCCAATTTTGAATACCGCATGTCTACAAATAAGGTAAAATGGAACAATACAGTAATACCCTGATATACACTCTCTGGCAAAATTAATGTTGCATATGGGCATATGCGCTTGTGAAATTTAATTTACTTTTCTTTTCCTGTCTTATAATGTAATATTATATTTGTTCTTTGATACGTTAAAGTGAAAAGAACATTGAGAGCTAATGTACATATTTCGAAAATGCTTTAAGTCAATGAGCAATAAAAATCGAGTGACACCTCCACGACCTCCAGACGTCGGTTGCTTCGAGATGTCGCGATTCTTTTTCCGTCCTGATCGAATACCATTTTTACATTTCTTAACACCAAATTCTCTCTGCCAACGCCAGAGAGTCTGTCTTAGCGCACACTTCTGCTGTAAACTGTTTTCCACTTTTAACCAACTGCACATCCCCTAAGAAAATCACTGTCTTTAGTCTGTCGATTCACCATGACCATAAAGTCTTATCACTTGATAAATCAACAAGCAATAATCAGCGACAACCACGGTACTGCAGTTATACGCTAGATGATAGGCAAAGGTTCACTATCTATGTACACAGCATATGCATATACATTAGATTGCTATGAGCTGAATTTGAATGAAAATCATGCTTGTGTTACCAACTTCGTAACAAATGAATGGGGCAATGTAACATAGGTAATGATTTATGCATCCAATAACGCGCATAATTGTCCTGTCGATGAGTCCAAATACTTTTCTGAAAGCATTTTCTCTTGTCTATACACTGATGTGTTTCAATTTTCTAACCTATGATTTTGATACCAAAACTTTCAATTAAAGAAAAGTAATTATGTTTGACAAAATTTTATGTGGTAGACAACCGTTCAAAGATGCAGCCAATAATCATAGTGGATCTCCAAGTGGAGATCAATACCTTTCAGATGATGTATGAATATGATACTCCTGTAATCAAATGGACTGAGTGGCTGCAGACACTGAGATCTTTCAACAGTTGTAGTGATGCAGCATTAATTTTGCTTAACAGTGTAAGCAGCCCTGATTATGCATAAAGTATATGTTTCCTTACCATGCCTGGTTTTGCGCAATTACTGGCCGCTATACGTAACTGATGAAGAAATCTCGCTTTAATTTCTTATGGCTTACAAATTATGCAATGCGGCTATATACTCGTAAAATATTAAACAGAAAAACATTGAGCATACTATAATCTCTACATAGTTTTTGCCTAAAGGAGCTGGTATCGTGCAATCTTATTAATGTAATTAAAGAGAGTAGAATGTATGGACAATGTAGCCATTTGTAAAAATTAGTTAGGATGTAAAATATCACGAACAGATGCGAAGTTTGTTCGTGCTTTCCTTTTGATTTTAAGTCCAAAATAGCGATTAGGTGATTCATTAGGCCATGAACGCAGTCCTACATGCCCATTAAGTCTTTGCCCCGATATACGTATCTTCCCTTAATATAGACGTTGGAATGCATCCTTTGTGTGTTATCCTTGATTTGAGATTCAGCACTTGAAAGATGGCATCAATTAATTATACGCTTCTTCTCAATGGTTCTCACTGATCGGATGATTTGAACTCAGAGCAGTAAGATTAGATTTTGGTATCAATGTAGGGAGATATCTGAACAATATAGAATATGAAATCAACGACATAAAAATCAATGAGTTTGAACAAATGCCAAGTAGCAATCTTGAAGAATTGAAAATTGTTGGTTACATGACGACATCGCCTAGCATTGTTGCATATTTCTCATCACTTAATGACGATCACAGTTCTGCACTCGCTACGACAGTGACTCATAGATCACAAAGTTGAAATCATCCCCTTTCTTACTACGTCTCAACGACAATTCAATTAGGACAGTAGATTCTCTCTGTTTGATAAGGCAAATACGATTTGTAGGAGGCATGCTGCTTGAATTTCTTTCTTTCACAATCTCAGTCTTTTTGTTGAGTTAAGCAGGAGGAAACTTTCTTTTAAAGATATCTTCATTGCTTTTATACTTCACAGTGCAGTAATGCCTACGAGCATGATTATTGTTCCATACTAAAATTTATGCTTTCCAAAGTGAGCATAAATTTATAAGTGTGCAATAAACAGTCTTTATTTGCCTCTGTGCATGTATTGTAGATATCCTATCACTTTATTTGACCTGTAAAGCAGATTATCTCCCGCGCGTGAAATAATATTTACTCCGATGCAATGAAAGGAGCGTAATCTATGCCAATTATGAGTGCTCTTGTCCTGCTTTTTTATATAGACTACATCTGTCAATAGATATTTTCACGATTGACCAAGTTAATTTCCATTCAAATATTCTTGAAAAATCACAAACATATCAATCACAGTCTGTCCTTGATCATCATAGCACGTCGACAAATAAAATTCTCTCCACATCTCGTGCATGAGATTGCTTCACCATAGCATTCGAACTCGTTAGATTTAGATAGCTCTCACCCTTGGGGTTCGGCTATAAAGAAGCAATAATGCACTAGCTGCGTAAATAGCTATCATTGCACGCTTCCATTGAAATACATTAGTACATAGAAAGTTGTTAATCCTCTAAAACGGAATAAACGATCCCTTCGAGGTGCTTAAGTAACTATTAACATGATGACATTAACTATTTATGGTTAAATACTGAAGAACATCACATTTTCTCGACTGTAGACGCCTGAACTACTACATCTCGGCAACCTAACTGTACAGAGCTGATCATAAAAACGGACCACCTAAACTACGCTGAAGTTCAATCGATCCTCATGCTTTCTAATCGTGTTGCACAACAACGTGCCACACATCATTTGAGAGCTTGCATTCTCAGCTTTAAAATGAGCTATGATGGACTTGCATCCGCTGTTGTATTTGCTGAGCAGTGTTCAAAATGTGAAAATCGCACAATTTTTAAAATGCAATTTTTCTGTAAGAAAACACGTGAGTATGATAATGAATCAGGCACGGTGAGAATGAGCATTTTCTGAGCTTTCTTTTGATATAATGGTCATCAAAATCAGTGAACTACGAAAATATTAGTGATATCGTGAAGGCATCACAAAATCCTAAGTCTTTTGACTGAAAATATTGTATTCTCACTTTTTCATCAAAAATGATCATGTTTGGCATCTTCAGAATCCTTGTGAAGGAATGCGAATATGCAAGTATTATTCAAATAAGTTCAATAGATCTTTTTCGAACTTCAATATTTTTTCACATTACCGCTGAAGTACACAAACAACATATAAGTGAACCATAGAGTAGGGATATATAGCTGGAGTGTCGACTCAAAAAAGTATCTGTATACAGTGAAAATTTTTAAATCAAAAGATTCAGTTTTTTGCGGAGATTACGTTCCCGTGGTCCAAAAAATTATTTGAGCACTTTGAAAAAAGTCAAAATTTGCTAATTTATATACTACCGAGATGACTCTCCTATATAAGTAGTATGAAACAAGTTGGATATCAAAAGGAATGAATATTTGCTGAAAAGCATCCTAACTAAGCGGAAATCAAGCTAATTATCAAGGGAATTTCATGAATTGTATTGTAATGAAAGTCTTCATGAAAAAGTCGCGATATTTTTCGTGCTTCCTTGGCTGAAATTTCAAGTTTTTAATTCAATTTTCATCGGCATGATTTCATGATTCGATCACTATATTCATACTTCATTTCTAGAATCTGAATAGTGATGTGGAACCATTTACATCTTTCAAAATTGAATGAAGTCATTGTCTTTGATTATGTGATTTTGCTGTGATGTGATCCCGCTTAAGAAAATACTCTTGAGGCTGAGCATGAAAGTAATAGGTAATTGCTAATTTAACAAACATTAAATCTCCAAGACACTGAGAATCTGTGAAGTACCATCATTCCTTCTGCATTACAATCATGATCTCTCGACCATTCCGTTGTAATTTCCGTAAAACTGCACGAATGTGCACATCTCACATTTGGTGACAAAACCACCTGTATCTCCCTTGAGTTCATTTAATAAATTCGAAAGTGTATACACATTGGGGATTTAATAAATGTTGAGTTACCACTCTACCTAACATATCTACTCTATGAAGTGAATGAAGGTTCAAAACAAAACAGTTAGCGAATGCATGTCTTAGCGAATGCCTGTTTTTGTCTGTCTTAGACTACATATTGTTTACCTTGATTTATTTCTGCACTTTAGCGGTTATAGAAAAATTGCAATTTGTAAATTGAGTGATTTTCACATTTTGAGTACTGCTCAGCAAATACAACAGCGGATGCAAGTCCATCATCGCTCATTTTAAAGCTGAGGATACAAGCTCTCGAATATGTGGCACGTTGTTGTGCGACACGATTAGAAAGCATGAGAATCGATTGAACTTCAGTGTAGTTTAGGCTATCCGTTTTTTATGATCAGCTCTGTAGTTCATGTTCGCACACTATTAGCACACAGAAAACGCTGACGAAGGCCTGCTTTACACTGGCAGTTTATGTGCTGTGCAGCAGATGACGAAAATGACCTATTTATGACGTTCATCGTAATATCTTCTGACACAGAACATGACGTCAATGCTGCAGTGGCAGTTCAGTGATTAGACCGAAATTGATTTCTTTGCAGTGTAAAGAAGGATTAAGACTTTTCGTACACCGCCTGTAAATTAGGTGGGGTGGCGACGGCCAAACTCTTAGGTTTCTCTTAGTAGGATTTCTTGGAATTTGCGTCATCAAAACCTCAGCATGCGGCCACGCAACCTTTGCTGTTCTACTCATACTAGCAATTATACATTTTTAATGCAAATGCTAGAACAATACTTACGTGAATAGTAAATGAAATAATTCTGATAAAAATAACATGAGTAGGCAGGGATGACTACTTTTGACTACTAAAATTTGTTGTTTCACAGCACATTTCTTTACATTTGTGATGCTTCAGGCTACAGATCATTCACTAAATGAATAACCTGAAACGAAGATCAAATTCTTCTATTATAAACCTACTATAAGAAAATGGAACAAATCAATGAACTTGCTGTCTTGATTGTAACTCTAGTTTTCTATTTCCAAAAAGATATATTATGAATTGATTTATAATGACATTTTCTTCACAAGTACTTGCTTCAAAATGCTCAAAACTGAGTTATAGAAATGCAAACAGTCAGTGAAATCTGATAGTATAACGATATAAAGCATTCATTTTCAGTTTATATCGTTTAAAAATTGTAAGATAATTAAAATTTCTTCGTAAATATACGGCAAAAAATCTTAAATTAGTTTTACTGGAGTTAGTGGTCATCCGAGAAACCAATTTTTAGGGTTTATGGGGTAATATACTGATTATTTTACGAACTATCTGCAGAGCTCCACCTAGCACCACTTCTTGTCAGACATGATCAATGAAAAACATTTTAATCCAATGGGATGCAGATTGTCGTCTTTGGTAAAACTGAAATTTTCTGTGTCTTCTCTGATTAAGCGAAAAGTACTAGGCCCAAGTCATAATTTTTGACATGGGATGTCTACATGTCATTTCCTGCCATGTTCATGCACTGCTGTCTATGAAGCAGGAAACATTCAGATTTAGAAAACCTCCTAATGTCGGTAAACAGAAGCATTTTGAGCTATTTAATCCGCAATTGACAACATTCTAGCATACATTAATGATCAAGAATATGATAATAGCACATGCATGCACAGAATATGAAATGACCTGACGACATTCCATGTCAAAAATTATGGCTCTAGACTTAGTATTTTTAACGTAATAAGCGAAAGCAAAAATTTCAGTTTTATCAGAAACTGCAATCTGCGGCCTATTGGATTAGCATGTGCTTTTCTTTGATCGTGTCTGAAAAGAAGAACCAGGTAGAACTTGGCAGACGCGCAGATTCGTAATAGGCATAGGCCTCGTTCTCTGAAGAAACTCGTTCTGGCTGCGGGACTATATGGTTCACAACAAGGATACATAAATGAGATGTATTCAACATCAATGTCCACAAAAAGTTCAGGAAGCATTCGTGCCGGTCCTCAGTTAAATAAATTTAGCCAAGATAAAAGATTTAATGTGTAATACTGAAGAACAATGATAGAACTATCATGTAGCGGGTACATCGGTTTCCAAGTGAACCGTCTGAGGTTGATGTGAGTCAACATTGGGAAAAGCACAGATCGAGACCATTAAGAAGAAATATCAAAATAGAAATCTAACGAAGATTAAGGCTAAACACATAGAGGTCGGATTGTAGATATCTTCTAGAGCATCTATCATCTAGAGCGGACATGAAATATCTCCAACATACATTCATAACGGAGAAAACATTACTTCAAAGCAGAGTCACCTGTCAATGTGTCATCCAATGTTGTGTGGTTTGCAAATCTACCAGCGGAGTGGACTCGCCAGAAGGAAAACAGTCAATATAAAATATTTACTTACATCGGACGCATGCGCATCAAACAATATGTAACAACATCTCTCAGTTATGTGAACTATCAATGAATTGGTCACCGGTAAATTCATCCCTCGGAAATTTCATCCTTCGGAAAATTCATCCCCGGTAAATTCATCCCTCAAATTTAGAAAGTACTACTACTCATTACTAAAAAGTATGTCATGATCATAATGATGTAATATGCAATCACAAGGGCGTATATCAAGCATAGAGTAAATAACTAAATATGTTAGGTAGAGAGGTAACTCCGCATTTATTAAATCCCCAATGTGTATACACTTTCGATTTTATTAAATGAACTCAAAGGAGATACAGTCGGAATTGTTTCTAAATGTGAGCTATGCGCATTTATGCAGTTTTGTAGAAATTACAACGGAATTGACTGATCATGATGGCAAAGCAGAAGGAAATGATATTATTTTGCAGATTGTCTGTGTCATGACAGCCTTGGAGAGCCAATGTTTGTTAAATTGGCAACTCGATGACCTGCACTACTCTGATATCAAGGAATTCATCAAGGAAAGTTGATCAATTAAATTTTTCATCAAATATTTTCGACACTAAAATACCAATTTAGAGAGATAATGTTTTTATCAGATTATGTATAGCAGATGACTACTAAAGACACACGTGTTGATAAGGCTGTGATATTTATTATTTGTGAAGCGGAAACTACAAACTTGACTTGAATATCATGAAAACGAGATTATCAAAATTGTGTTTATTAGCAAGTTCAATACATTAACGGGTAATCTGACACGTTTAAATTATCTTTCACTTGATGATTCCTGCAGGCCTCAAAGTTTCCGTTTCTAGAATGAAATGATACCGGAAGACATGCTGAGATAAACGCTAGGAAAATGGCACAAATGAGTTGAGATGTAAACATTCTCCGTTAAAATGCCTTAATGTGATAAGCAGCTATAAACAAACTTTTCGTAATATAAGGCGCTGCATCGGTCAGTCTCATTCATTTGTCTACGAACGTCTAAAGAAAGTCCAAATACACCGTACTCATGGAATCAAACATGCGCTTATTGATAACTAATAGAGGAAAGCCGAGGCTGATTCACAACAACTTTGATTATACGAGGAAAAAAGAAAATAAAGACCTGAGTGTCGCATGGATTTGCACCCTGCCTCGTTGCGGCGCTAAACCGATTGTCCCCCTCACTACCGAAACCCAACCCTCATGAGAAGTCATAATCACGAGCCAGATAGCACGCGGATCGAGGTCTTGGAGTGCCGGCAACAAATGAAGGCCCAAATTAAACTCGATCCTGAGAAGGTGACTACTCAGGTGTTCCGGAACGTCTCTATCCGCAAACCGACTGAGGTAGTCGCATCACTACCCAGCAAGGATCAAGTTGGAAGAGCTCTGCGATATGAGAGATCGAAACAACGACCTCCATTACCGACATCTGCTGAGAGTCTGATCTTGGCGCCGTATCAGACCGTGACAATGGATGACGACCGATTTCTCCTCTGTGATACTTTAATAAACAATGAGAGACTCCTAATTTTTGCAAGTGATCCTCTATTGCACCATCTGTGTACTTCAGACATTGTTTTCGCCGATGGTACTTTTCGTACGGTGCCAAGCATTTTCATGCAACTTTTTTCTTTTAATGTCATGTATAATGACAAACTCATACCCGCAGTCTACGCTCTCATGAAAAGAAAATCTGAAACGTCATACGTCGAGGTCATCAGGCAGGTGAAGAGCGCAGCTATCGAGAGGAGCCTGATCTTCCAGCCAAATAACGTCTTGACCGATTTTGAGACTGGCCTGATGTCCGCGATACGTCGTGAGTTGCCTCACACCCAGCAACGAGGTTGCTTTTTTCATTTCTGCCAGTGCTGTTTTCGGCAAATTCAGGCTCTCGGATTACAGCAGGAGTATCATCGTAATATGGAAGTCCGACTGATGATCCGAGGAATAATGTCCTTGGCATTTCTCCCGACGAATCAAATCGTCCTGACCTTCGAGGCTTTCTTCCGTCTGATCCACCAAAATCAACCGATCTTGATTCCATTCTTGGAATATTTCCGGAATCAATGGATCAGCCGAATACCGCCCAGCATATGGAATGTCCATAACCAACGAATAAGGACAAACAATGATCTCGAGGGCTGGCACTTCTCGATGAAAAAAGATTTGGTGAAAGATCATGCTGATATCCACTCCTTCTTAAAGTAAGTACTCATTCTGTTGACCTTTTTCGATATTTAAGTACATATCATGGCGATTCTGTTTCATTTTAATCATTTTACCAATATAATCAAATAACTTGACGTTATTCATTTATGATGAAAGTATGATACCGATTATATGTACCGGTTTGTCGCTATTGTTATAGGAATGTATGTAATGTAAATATCATCTGTTCTGCCCACATGTAAAATACGACCTTCTCTATTTCTAGATGGATGAAAGAAGAAGAAAAGACCACCCGAAACAATATTGTCCAGGTCGATGCCGGGACTTCAGGAGTTGTGAGGAGGAACTCGATATATACGCGTATCAACCGCACTCTGGAGGATCTTCAGCATGAGTTTCTTACCGGACGAAGAACCCGAAGCAGATTTCTTCTAAGATGCGCGTATAACCTGGCTCGTCTTCCTGTTCCCACATCGGAGACAGGATTACCCATCCCAACTCAATTGGACAATCCAAACGATAGTGTGATCCCTTTGGTGTCTTTAGACACTATAATGGGATTAGATATCCCATTCTTTCAACCTTGGTTGTGACTTGAGCTGACTTAACTTGGTTTACCGATTTACCGGCTATACCGGTTGAGTTGTCTTATTTTGATAAGAAAGATTTCACCTAACCTTTGCTTTTTCTTAGCGCTTGTGGGCTTATTTATAATAAGCTAGTATATAGTATATAGCTAAAGCTTATTTATATACATATGACTAAAGCTTATTTATATAAATATGACGCAAACAAATATGTATTATATACATTTGTAAGAAATACATAAGGACAGTAAAGATAACAGCGAATCAATATATAAGTGTGGCGGTAATAGTCACTGTGATACTTTCTACATTCGTACCTTATATCGGTACTAACATTGCGTACATACAATATAACCAATTCCCTGTATACACGTACATAAACTGTAATGCTTAATTATTATCATCAATCATCTTAAGTACTTTAAGTAGGCATAACATTACTATAATAATAGTAAACCGAAGATTGAATTGTCCGAGGGATGAATTTACCGGAGATAATATTTCCGAGGGACGAATTTACCGGGGATGAAATTTCCGAGGGACGAATTTACCGGGGATGAAATTTCCGAGGGATGAATTTACCGCACGCCAATGAATTGTAGCTGAAATGACATCCTGCAGCGCAGTGCTAATTGTGGATGATAAGTCAGGAAAAGTCTTAACGAACAGAACAGAACATTCTTGACAAACTGGCAAGCAACTGGCGATTTATGACATGAGCCTTAGCGTCTTCCATGAACGTGAAAGAGAATTAATTCATTCGAAGCGACGATCATTTGTTGAAAATCAATGACCATTAAAGATAAAATCCCAAGATCGCCTGTATAATCGTTCAGATGCATGCTGGAATATCACTCTGCTCAGGATCGTTTGCAATTGATTATGAAGATCAATCATGCAAAAAAAAATGGAAGCAAGAATCATAAGTCTGTCACAAGATCAATTTTTTATGTTTTCTTTCATGTCGTCTGCAGACTTTGTTTACAGTCCAAGCTCACTCATATTCAAGCAGATCTCTCAAGTCGATCTTTGTGTGAAAAATGAAGGTTATGCGACATTTACATCAGAAGTTATCTCAAAATAGCGACAGAGTAGTCCTGAACTAGACCCGCTGTCAGAGTCCAGACTGGTGCCACCCTAGTTATCTATTGTCCTCTCTAGAGAAGAGAGGACAACAGCATAGATATCTGATCTCGTATCTAATCGCGTTTTATGATTTAAGAAATACGACATTTTGTCGAAGGTGTTCCAATGAAACTCACATCTGCTTTTACATGTATTTCATTTCAAAACTTATCAAATTTTCGTAAAGAATACTAAGTTCTAAGATTCGAAATCAATGTGATGTGTGTGATGGTTTAGCGTTACTACTCCCCTTTATTGGGGGCTTGGACGGTGTTCACACAGTCAGACTTTAATCTGGAGCGTTGTGATCCTTTAGTTCGGATGCCCTTCCTGACGACTTCAAATGACACTCTTGGGGCCTCGACCTCTTGACCAACAGATCGCTAGGCCAAGCAATGAATCACTGTGTCACGGAGACCATCAATGGCTTCTTTGAACAGAGATATTGCTAGAAGCGAATGCATAATGAGTCGAAATTTCGCTTACATAACTTCATTTGATTTAATGTTTGCGATGAAAATGCCATTGTTTAGTTTATGTCTAATTTTCCCAAAATCTCGTCTTTTCAGACTACCTCAGAGGATGAATGAAGGTTTTAATCATTTTTTATTCCTGATACGGTCTCAGAGGATGAAAATTTTGGGAAACAATTAAGCATACACACAGCATCGGTTTTTAATAGTGAAAAGCAAATGATCGATTCTGTTGAGTTAGCCAAGAATTTTGGGAAATCAATTTGTTGGTTTTATACCAATGCTGGGGTACTTCATCTTCTAAGGTGCTCTCCGTTTCACAGTGATTAAGTGCTTGACCTAGCGATGTATTGTTCCACACGTTGAGCCCCGATGGCTTCATTGAAGTAAATAGGAAGGATATCCGGGTTAACAGTATCACAACGCTCCAGATGTGACTTTCTCAACACCTTTCAAGCCTCCGCAATGGAAGAAGTGACATTGAACCTTAATTTTTCATATAATTTTATGCATAACTTGCCACTACCGTGGGAGTGATCACTTATGTGAAATTCAAATGACTGTGAAGACGCCATTTCGGCTGTTGTTTAATTACAAAAAACACCACAGTACGTGATAATGAGTGACCTATTTGTTATTAAAATGAAAACATGAATATATATGAAGATAAACATGGCCTTTCGCGGTGCACAGATTCTTCTTCTTGTGCACCGAAATGTGCGAATTTCGATCGTTGATATTTTACTGCAATTACAATTAATCCATTTTGTGTGTTATTTTTGTTACAATAAACATGGAGAGAAAAATGAGTGAACATTATTCAATTATGTTTAACAGTTCAATTTTTGAAAATCAGTCACTACTATATCATAAAACAACCGATGAACTTCCTGATGTTGTGAAAACAGTGACAGAAATGTGATAATTCCAGATACACGAGTAGGCTATCTTAGCATTCCGGCGATCCGCCCGATAGATTTTTCTGATGAATTTCTTTCTGCCTGATGTCGAAATTTTGACTTTCTTGCATACTAATTTGTGGATTATGGTTTATGTAGCTTCGGATCTATCTACATTTTCTTATGTTTTCAGGGATTTTGAAAAAAGAATCAAGACGTATATGGGAAAGTGAGGAGGTATGGGCCCCTGAAACAGAGCGATGAAGCATTTTTCCTTTTCCATTAATGGCTACATATATATCACAGAAAGACGTCAAATAGAGCAGATCAAGGAATAATCCCTTACACCCTAGGTACCCATACAAATTCCTAAATTGATCTTTTGCAAAAATTTAAAAAATCTTACTTTCAATTTTATTTTGGGTGGGAGGCATGGGCCATACGGTGAATAGGTATGGGTCAGCTACGAAAGTAACGATCCAATCGAATAAATTCGCTTTTCTGTGTGGCATTTCGCATGCTTATAAACAAATAATAGCATCATTTGTCTTGCTTTGAAGTGCAGACCTGCTTGTATATTTAGGACTGTTGTATTTTAGAATCCATCAGCTTAATATGTTTCAGCATAGATTTTCATGAATTTAACAACTTCAACAGCTATATACACCTCTTTAATTCAAAAGGCATGATAATTTCCTGAATTGAAAAAAATTGACTGCGAAGAGCAGTCCTTTTTGAATAGATCCTACCACATTATGTGAATAGAAGAGCAAGCTCGCATACTCGTCAGGGATACTCGCACTGCGTATCACAAATGTCAGTCACGTATAGGGCGTCCAGGATTGTTAATATTCACTTTGTCATCGAGTTCGTGTCCGATGGTTCTCCATATGAGTGAGATTTCGAGCTCACCAGACTACGCAGCACGTCTGTCTATTGCACCCGTCCTGTCTTCTCCAATTGAGACATGGAGTCAATCTTGATATGGTTTAGCGTTTTCTTGGAAAAGCATAGGAAACGCGATAGTGAAAGAAAAAATGACTCCACATCTCGATTACGAATCAATCGTATATTTTGAAAACTCAAAAATAACTTTACAAGGATAATTGACAGTGCGATTGGTGGATCGAAAAAAGGTGGGGATCAGGTGTCACTTTATTACAGTTTTGGAGATTCATGAGACCCGATGAAATTTGTCTCCTCAATCCGGGAAATCAGGATATTCCGTCACAGGATGGAGAATTCTCAGAAGCGGCTTGCACATTTATGTCTTTTAGACAGAAAATCGTGAAGATAAGACAGTTTTTCATTGCGACGCATGAACTTCAGTGAGCCTTGAGAAACTGATGATAGGCTAATAAGTATTAATTGCTAGCTGCAACATTTATCTTGAAATGTTGATAAAAAAATTACCTCAATGATAACTGCTACCATACCACTGAGGTAGTGGGAGGGGATTTTCTGGATAGGCGCCACTCGCCCCGACAAAAATTTCCAGCAATGTAAATTCATTTTGTAGATGACACATCAACTTCATCTGTGGTTTGACATGCAACCCCATATGGTGCCGTGATAGCTATACTTTTCTAGTCTAGGAAAAATCATCTACTCGCTCAAAGGGGTGTCTCTTCGCTGTCAGAAACATGGAATGCAACAACTAGGTACTATCATCTGATCAAATTGTTCGGTCACAGCTTGTCTTAAAAGTTTTCTAAATCTAAATCAGCAGTTGTCTTATATTATTTCTGTGCTAAATTACCCGTTCTAGCTTTTCGCTTAACACACCTGCAAAAGCAGTTGATTACCACAACCGTCATTTAACATCAAATTGCCAATAACTGAATGACAAGTGCAAAAATTCATGCTGACGAACATCTTCACAGATAAAATTAGCTATCAAATATTGAAGATGTAACAAATAGCTATTCTTGTAATTCTTGGAACTACTAATAATGTAACACTTGACATTTGGTAAAATTGAGGCTGGAATTGATTTCTCGCCAGCATCTGTCGTGATCATGAGGAAAACAGAAAACCTCAATTTCATTTGCCTTCTCTCCATTAAAGTAAAAACAGAAGCTAGTGGTGATAATGTCAATTCTAAGACACGATAAACCCACACTTACAATGTTCACGGGAGCCACAGAGTAATGAACCGTAGATAACGTACCTACCTCGCTTGTCGAAAGAATTCTTGTCGTCAGTGACATTCCAAGTGAATGATATTTTATTTCATTTTTAGGATGGAGAATGGAAATTAACTGATTCGAAAAGCACAACTTCTCCAACAAAAGTTGAGGAAGAACGAGAGTTGCGTTGTATCATTGATAGCGGCTCATAAGGAGATCAATATTAACTGTGAGCAATAATAATGGGATATTGGGAAGAAAACATTTTCCTGATTCTAAATGTGTCTTAACCTGAAATTATAGTACGTTTAATGCGGATAGGGGCTGTCATACCAATTCCAAGTGTATGGGATATAATTTTAACTCGCTAGAATGAGAATACGCTGAATTATATAGAGCAGTCAATCTCTGATGCTCTCTTGCACATTCGGTCGACGACCTCACAGCAACGAAACAAAATGGCAAAACCTCTACATTGTAACAACAGTGCACTGATGCGTCCATATGGATCAAAGCAGGAAAGGTGCACAAGCCCGAAAATGTGATTTGTATGTACATGTAGATCGGGTAATACAATAGCTGCTATCCAATGGAAAATACAACAGCTATCCAGATATAAATGGCTATCTATGTTGCAATTCGATGTAATTCATAGTTTTTCGCAACTAAGAAATAACTATGTTTCAATTAAAAGTTCTAAAAGCACTACATCAAGCGATCATACATTATTACCGTATCTAAATTGTGTCTAGCTCACGGGCGAAAATTTTCGCTACAATAGTTTTGACTACCCATCCAAGGTAAGTGACATATCAAATTGTGATATCAGTCTTGACACTTGGAGAGTCCTATTTCAAAAACTCAATGTACTCGTCTCCTTCGGAGACTCATTGAATAGTTTAATTTTCTTCTGATATGAAATAAATAATTGTACATGTCCTGCAAAATGGATACATGTATTCTCTCATATAAAAAAATAGCATGTTGCATGGCTCTATAATGCCTTTAAATATGTCTTCATCTTACGGATAATTAATGTTGAACATGTTTACATCACATTACAATATGACTTGAAATTAATGTAAGCACATGATGCTTTACATTCCTCTGCCCAAGCAAAATATCTTAGCAGTAGTTTTAGCATCCTCGTCTCATCCCCAGTGGGTAGACAGTAGTTGCTCTTGTTTCAACGAACCGACATGTATTTCAAAATACTGCACGCATCAATTTTGTCCTGTGTTTGTTTACTTACATGCATAAGATCATGAACAATGAACATGAATGAATGAATTTACAGTTACACACTATCAAATGCGGCCAAATGTCACCGAAAGACACCTAAGAAAGCAGGTAGACTTTTTTTCAAAAACAATTGCTTATTAGTCTGTGTAATTATACCCATGTTGCAGAAAATAAGTTGAAAAAACCTTTTTAATCACTTTTTAAAGGTGACGGTCGATGTCGGGTATGGTTTTCTCCGATTGCCAGTATGTCACATCACAAAAAGCGAATTTTTCCGATTTTTCACATCACGAAATAGCAAATTTCTCACATCACATGCTAACAATTGCAGTGACGTGGCATTGAATCCAGTCCTGCGCATATCCGGTTGATGTTGTGAAGAATGGTTGAAGAAATTTCACCCATTTTCTCGATTCTCAAAATCATCAGACTTCTTACACTATAAATTAGCAATGTAGCAAATTGTGTTTGAATTGATCAGTCATGAGTCACTGCTATGGTAATCCACATAATTACCGCATTTTAGCAACTGACAAATCAGAGATTTTTCGACATGTCTGCCATTGCCATAAATTAGGCTGGAGATAATTCGACAGCTCCGGGGTAGCCGTAGTCGATCCACAAATCTCCACCACCTCCATCTATTACATAGCTTGATTTACATAGTTCAACTGACCCGAGCTATAACTTGTCACCACTGAACCACTGTTATTATTTTGGTTTCTTATTTCTATCATAATTCATCATTTCCTCTCACGAGAGGTTACTGACGTTCGCATCACGATGACAAACCACACTCGATTACTAGAATCTTCTATTTTCAAGCCAGTCTTTCTAAATTTCAGCACCATGCTCTTACACGTGGTTGGTCTCTCTTTCTCGTCTTCCATCCTTTTCAAATTTTCATGCTCTCTTAAATGGGTGGCTGTCATCTCTTCTGAAGGTATGACCCATCCATCTTTCGCTACTCTTTCACTATCTCAACAATACTATCCCCAGATGTTTCATTAACTCACCATAGAACAACAACCAGGGATTACTCATGGACCGATATATATCGCCCGCCACTTATCAAGGTGCAAAGTGAATTTGCTCAATGGAATCAGCATGAACAAGTACTCGAGGACGGACAAGCAAAATCACGAAAGAAGTGTGATCCCCTACAGCATTTGTAGATGAAAAGAAATTCTGCAGTTTTTTTTGAAACGTACATGTATATTGACCGCGCGACATGTTTCGGCCAGCTCTCATTCCGGCAGTTCGCTAGACTGAATTGCATGCATAGAATCACGAAACGAACACTTATCAGATTGACAATGACATGCCACAAGAATGAAGACAATAAAACCGTGTTTGTGATTTCTATAGAAATCACAAACAGTAGCATAATAGATAATGGGAAAATGTCTGCTTAATGCTGTGTCTACAAATAACAATGACTCCGAATCAAGACGAAGAAAAGGACTTAGAACAAATTAGAAATAATACCAGTAAGGACGGACGATATCGAAGCAAGGTAAAAACAAGATGCAAAATAACGATACAAGTACGAAATTAACGATATGACTGTGAAAGTTACAATACAACGCTAGAAAGTTAAGGTATACTAAAAAAAGAAATATTGATAAAATTGAAGTAAGGACAGACCCAAATGGAAACAAAGAGAAAACATGGACGGAGCATTATGGATTTCACCAAGGTAAAACCAAATCAATCACAAATTTCTTCTGAACACATAGATCAGGAGTAAATCTATTGATAGACAGGGACTCAAGAATACAAGCACGTCTTTGTTTGCCTATGTGTCTGTCCTTACTTCAATTTTATCAATAACTTCGTTTTTTTAGTATACCTTAACTTAATAGCTCTGTATTATAACTTCATTTGATTTCAACTTATTCATCGTTACTTAATTTTGTATTTTTAATTCTTGCAAGCACCATGCTTCGATATCGTCCGTCCTCACTTACCTGGAATTATTTCTAATTTTTTTCTAAGACTTTTTCTTGGTCGTGATTCGGAGTCATTGTTATTTGCATACATTTGCGTAGCCACAGCATTAAGCAGACATTTTCCCATTATCTATTATGCTACTGTTTGTGATTTCTACAATGCCGGTTTTATTGTCTTCATTCTTGTGGCATGTCATTGTCATTCTGATAAGTGTTCGTTTCGTGATTCTATGCATGCAATTCAGTCTAGCGTAGTGCCTGAATGAGAGCTGGCCGAAACATGTCGCGCGGTCAATATACATGGACAAGCAAAAGTGATCCAAGTACATCAGAATAAAAGGTTACACTGAATAATGCGGAAAAGAGTAGTTCTCGAATACTGTAAAATTAAGGAAGAGGAAAAATTGTCAACATTTCCACTGTGACTCGAAATAATCTCAAATGTCTATCAAGGATGACTTTGATGGTCGACACATTTTTGTTTGTTGAGTGTTGAGACCTCGATCAAACTAAATTTTCTACAGGATTTTCACCACTAGTACAGCACGAACCGTAAGTGAAGCTACGGATTACTCCATGAAAAATTCGAATATTAGATTACTTTAGATGAACAAATGGAAAAATATCAGATATTCTATGCATATTAAATTATCCCCACCAGAAGCATGTTCGCACGCCTCTTAAAGGTATCAAAATTGGATTGATCAGGGAAAGTGGTATAGGGAAGCTGATTTCAAAGCTGCGCATTGAGAGCGAATTACCATTTCGAGCAACTCACAGTGCGTTTATGTGTGTGTTCTAACCTCGTATAACATGTGAGTACTTCTGAAGATCCTAGGTTTGGGTATGCACTCACTCCCTACAGAGCTGCTTCTAACAATATATACTACACCTTTTCCATTTCAATTTCAGATACTTCCAAATCGATTTAAGATCTTTCCAAATGAATTTCAGACATTTCCAAATGGATTTCAGATTTCTCCATTTGAATTTCAGATATCTTCATCAATTCAATCGGAGAAATCTGAAATCCATCTGGAAATGTTTGAAATAGACATGAAAAAGGTGTAGTCTGTAGAAAAGACTAAATGAAGCGACATACCGTCTGAGAAAGAGCGGCTAAAACTCTTTAGAGAGCCTTTCAGGTTCTTAGATTCTTGCCATGTCTCTCACATATTCGAGAAGGTAAATATGTGTTTAGTAGGACGCCGACCCACTGATGGCAACAATATTCCGTCAGATGATAGATAATGAACTTATAACGATAGATGCCAGACCATGGAAAATAGCTGCTGACACGACTTGAGCTGCCTGTCTCCTGACGGACTGGATGTGCGGATTCCATGACAAGTCTTTGGTAACTGTCAATACAAGGAAGGAGTTCTCTGATCCAATTATATGACATCTTAATGCTGTGCTAGCCATCATCTTTGATGTGCAGCAGAAGAAAAATGGGTCCACAAATTGGCCTTTGAGGAGCTTCTGCATTGGCAAAATTGGAAGACTTTTGGACATCTATCATGACAGATATCTGCCAGTCACTAAGGAAAGAAGCAAGAAGTTTATGAAGTTGATCAATAACTCTATGTGACCTGAGCTTAGCTTCTTAAGAAATCTCTGATGCCAGACTTTACTGAATGCAATGGAAATACACAAGGCAACTGATCTCGTCTCTCCTTGTCTGCCACAAACGCACGACTCACTTTGTCAGTGTATATTCCTGGCTGTCAAGCGCCGATTTTCCGAAAAACAGAAAAAAACAGACAGCAGATCCGGGAAAATACAGAAAAAAACAGTCAAACAAGTAAAATAAAATGCAAAATAGAATGCTGAATCATATTGAAATTAAAAGCATTTGGAAAAATCTGTACCTGATTTACATATACAAAACATACTGGGGGACAGGGAAATGCATTTTTAATGTATATACTGCTAAACAAATGTTGCATATGAGCCAATTAGTTAACACTATACATTCAACTTGAAATTTCTCATATTCATCTCATCCCGTCAAACTTTGCCTTCTAGGGCGATAGTTGTCAAAGAATCGTATATTGTATCTATGTTTGTCTATCGCAATTTTCTTTGTTGAATGTAACTTCCTATGTCTGCTTGTCCTTTGCAATTTTTTAACAATAACCATGAAGTTATAAAAATAAGCTTAGGCCCATGACTTCTGATTTATATTCAGTAAATTCATTTTGGCGCATGCAACTTATGCAGGCCTCGTGGAAAACGCTACCCCATCTTGTCGAACAATGACTGTGTCATCGATAAAGAGCTGGCACATCATTTGTATGTCACCTACAAGAACATTAACTAAGTTATAATTGAAACAATTGTGCCTGTTTGTAATTTTATAAATAAAAAGCGCACAGAATGCTTTCGAAGTCATAATAAAGTTTATTGAAATTAGGAAGAAAAATGTAAACCTGACATGTTTCGACTGGTCTTGTCAAAGGTAACCCAGCATGTGAAATTACATTGAAAGATAGACATTTTTTAAGAAGGAGAAAGTTGAGATACAGGTCAACACGCGATAGCAGCGGCAGACTGTGAGTCACCCGATTACCATGGCAAGCGATGATTAATCACATGGTCCTTTTGCTTGCACAGGTTGGGATTATCACGTCTAATAAACAATGCCTCGAGGATACGTAAAATGCGGTCATTGTAAGCGTGGCATACAATCTCAAACTTGCTGATAGGGTCATTCGGAACACTACAGCAACTGAGCTATAAGTTATAATATACTAAGTTATAATGGTTATAATGGAAACTAAAGAAAACTTACGCAACGCGTGCATGATTAACAATGGAAGATGTTTCAGAAGTTCAATACACAAGTTGTTTCAGAAGTGAAAAATCACAAATCCGTATAAACTATCACAACACTGCATTAGATATATCATACACATGTACATGTATATATGCGCATGTAAGTTTAACAAGACGTTAAACCTGATATAGTCCTATATAGTATGGTAATATCAACTTTCCCGAAAGAAAAACTGCTAGAAATATTCTCTCTCCAACGTGTATGAAGTTGTGAAATATGCAATAAATTCATCAAGATTTAATGGGGATCAACATAGCACGGAATAGTTCGTTCGGAAGAAGTAGGAGCCAAACTAAACGACTAGAAAAATTAGTAAAAGAACTTAGACAAGAAAAATTAAAACAAAACGACTAGAATAATCAATTCAAGCAGCAAAAAACTTTAACAATCAACTGATCTAATAGTAATTTCAACTATCTAATAGTTCTTTCTTCTTAATCAAGCTTCTGTTCCTTCTCGTCTAAAGTTTTTCGTTTTCTTTCGGCAGATTCGATGGCTTCTTTTGATTTTGATTCTTGCCGTTCCATTTCCATTTTGTTTTCCAGAAGGAGCTGTCTCTCCTCTTCTTCCTGCTTCTTTCTTTCCGTATAATTTCCATGAGCATTACGAGCGGACAAGAGCATATCTTTCGAAAGTGTATCGACATTATGTGCACCGCCTCAATAGCGTGCAAACTGCTTGGCGAGTCTCAATCGTTTGAGAGTTTCCAAATTTAGGTTTGTCCTTTCGGCTGACACGGTGTTTTTATTGTCGGAAAGGCTTCTTTCTACACTCGCATTACCGTTGTGCATGCACAAGAAACTTTTAACTAGCTTCCGAAGCAATCCATATTGTTCATCTTTCATCGACGTCTTCAGAATTAAAATGGTCCATAAGTGGTCCAATCGAAGGGACCACCTTCCTTCACAGGCAAATCAACTGATTGCAGCTCGGTTCTCAGCATCAGAAATTGATCCTTTACAAGTGACAATTCTCGCTCACTTATCAAATGTGGAATGGCGACAGCCAGTCTTCCAATTGAGTTGACAGTTGTTTCTTCATCGAGACAATTAACTCCCAGGCATGTCAGATCCTTCAAGAGTTGAGACTTCAGGGGTAACTTCTTTTGTAAATGAAGCACCATTTGAATGGACGATTCTTTCATTGCTTTTCTGAGTTCTTGTCTATTGGTCTCAATCCTGATTAATTGAAGATGAACGTTGATATGCACAAAGTCCATATCTACCAAAGAAAGGTGGAAGTTCGGATCAGAAACATCCAATTCGATGATCTCCATCTGATCCAAAGAATTGATTACATCTGGTTTTATAAACCTTCTGATCAATGTCAAAAGAAGATTTGCCATTTTTAGGTATAAAATGTGTTTGAAGCAACTTGTCCCTGGTATCACTTTGTAGAGAAAATTCAAAACAAGAAAATTCACCCGAACGTTTTCGGCCATTCTCTTCAAGGATGTACATGGCAAAATGTACATGTCATTGCCATGTACATCCTTGAAGAGAATGGCCGAAAACGTTCGGGTGAATTTTCTTGTTTTGAATTTTCTCTACAAAATATAAAATGTGTATCAGCGGATCATCGCTTTGAAAGGCTTTCAGATAATCGGAAAAGATTGGACAGACGCCCAAAAGAAAATTGATTGCATGGCACGATTCACGCTCCTTTGTTACTAAATGCTGTTTTCACTTTTGTTATCAGAGTATTTCATAAAAAAACAGAAAAAGCAGAATTCCCATCGAAAAACAGAATCTTCGCCAAAAGCCTTAAAAAACAGAAAAAACAGACGACTTGACAGCCTGTATATTCCGACATTCGGTTATTCCGACGCCGTGTTAAACGAATCAACTGTTAAAAATGGCTAAAATTAATCAGTTCCATTTTGCATCCTTTGACAAATTTCGCTGAGTGCGAAATCCAGCAAAAAAGAAATCCGTAAATTCATAAAAAGAATCCTTCAATAATATTATCAATTGTCACTGGCTTTCTCAGGAACCAAAAGAAATTCATTTGCAAATTATGAATCCTTCAATAGTTGGAAATGCAGATACTAATTTCCGTTGAACAGAAGGATGGACACAAACCCCCTAGATCCGATGTCTGCACATAATGCGTAGCTCATAAGCTTGGAAAATCTACATACATGCACACAATATGAACTTTGACATATCCTTGTGATGTGTGATCGGTTAGAATTGCAGCTATCCTCTCTCAATGTGGTCTCCGTGGCACAGTGGTTAAGTGCTTGACCTAGCGATCTCTTGGTCCAGGGGTCGAGCCCCGAGGGAGTCATTGGAAGTCGGCAGGAAGGGCATCCGGACTAAAAGTGCTACAACGCTCCATAAGTCTGACTATGTCAGCACGGTCCAAGCCCCAAGGATGGGGAGTAGTGACGTAAAAGCTTCAAAAAAGCTCTCTCAACAAGATGCCTTCATTACATTTCTTCATGTAGACCATCTCTGCGATGCTCAAAATAATAATATCTAGCCCCAAAAATATGATATACGCCCGATCTAAGTAGCACAGATATTTGAGACCAGCAAATAACTTCGTTATGGGTATAAACACCTACCTGCCGGTTGCTCATCAACCACTACTATGACATCAAAATTGTTGTTGTCAGCGATATTCATTCTTTCTATTGTCGATGGCAGTTCGTTCACTCGCAAACTCAGATTCCTCTTGAAAGGACTCTGAGCTGTTGTCTGGAGTTTTGGGAAGAGTCGAAGAGAGCCTTGACGTTCAACTAAGGTTGCAGATGCCCTTGGACGAGGTATAGCGGCTTGAGAGGATGGAGAAGAAGGTGGAGGTTGTGGAGGCGGCAGAAGCGCCGATTGAGGATCCTGGAAGCAGAAAACATGCCATTAACTTTAATGACTTCTCCAAGGACTGGAAACGGTAAAATTCAGTCCCCTCAACTCCGCGCGTCCTCCGTTTATTCACCCACTTCGCTCTGCACGAGTTTAAGGTGTAATTCGGTATATTTCAGAAACGAAATTTATCTCTGAAAATTAAGGTATTCAACCACTGCGACGATTTCTTGTAACTTACCCCACTTATCTGTTCGCTAGCTTGACTGCAAATTCATGTTGACGTCACAGCTGCCAATTCACGCTCACCGAGGTAACTAGATTATTTATCGAATGATGATAAAATGAAATAGTACATGTGGTTGATCACGACGCAGCACACTCAGGCTTACGGAAGGCAGAATATAAGAGCTCAGTGCACTACTACGGGATGTAAATTCGCTGTTTATTAGCTGTTAGATTCCAATGTGCAACCACAGGGTTCCCAGAGCTATTACCGAAGAAGAAATAGCGGGAAAATGAGAGAAAAAAGGAAAAATAAAGATATACGTTATGTCTGCCAGAAAGCGTTATTTATGTATTTTCCACCAGTTGACATTTTACCTACATTATTTGAAGAGTAGAAGCCATTCATGGTTGAAAATGAAATTTTGTTAATATTTCTAGTCTAATCACATTTATTCACCTAATCAAATCACATAGCATTTCGTGCGTCATACACACTGTATATAAAGTGTCTAACGTAGGGATTATGATTTGCATTTAACGCGTGAAATCAAAACATCAGTGAGGCGCCACAAATCAACTGTTAACATGAAGGAAGAAATTATTCTTCAACTGTTCGTGTATAAAAATGACAATATTTCCCTTCTCATCACCTCCCCCTCCGACTATTAGCCTGCATTAATCTGAGGAAGTGGAGGCAGGTAACAACTGTAATGAGAAAGTACCATAATGAAGGATACATATTTCTCTCTCAGAAGTTAAATGTAGAATCTACTGAAGTCATTGCAATTTTGATTCACACCATCCAAATCCACTTTAAGTTCCTGTGCATTCAAGATTGTATCTCTTTGTATATTTCAACTGTTCCTTTCCTTTTCTAAGCTTTATCGTTGTTGGTCGACAGAAGACGCTTGCTGATCTCGTCGAGGATCACCACTCGCTTTCTGCATTTGCCCTACCGTTCTTCTCTTCTGCTCCAAAACTCTTTGTACCATTGATGAAAGCTCTTTGCTATTTTAAGCAGCTGACTCGTGATGGGCAACTTGATGGCGCCACCTCTACGATTGATTTGAAAAAAAGATTTTAAATTAAATCTACAGATTAATTTGAAAAGAAATTTACATCATAAAAGAAAGATTCAAATGGACCAGTTAACTATTTCAGTCCCTTACGGTAGGCTGTGTGGACAGGATGCGAAGAGCTGGTGCCCAAATCCAAGAACTAAGAACTCGGTTCCCTCCTAGTTTAAGAGTTTAGTCAATTTTTGTCAAATGTGAGATAGCAAATTGCTAAGTGGATGAGACGTTGTAAGCAATGCTTTCCATATTTATCATATTACGTCAGATGCATCGATAAGATGAACAAATTTCGCTTAGTTAGATAGTTTAGTTTATAACTTGCTAATGAGCAATTAGCATAATAAATTTTAGGAAACACTCGGCAAACTCGATGCCACGCACTTGATTTTCATACTAGACTACTGCAGGCCATCACAATTTCTCATCCTGCACAAACACGTAGGCTTATTTGTTTTATTGCACCTTAATAAAATTATGATCTGTTGAGCTAATCATCAAACAACTTCACCTGCATAATACATGACTAGACAACTACATTAAAAAGCAAATTACTAACAATTAAACAGCAAATTAAACAGCAGATCACACTACTGAGGAAAAAACTAAGAATACTTGAGCTGTTCAACATATAATGTAGAGCTAGAGTTACATTTCTCATTTCACTTACGGCTACCTAGGTTCAATAGGCCAATTCTTGAATTTACTGAATTGCAATGAGCATCTACTAAATAGTGCTATCGTGAGTACTCACTATTGGAATGTTCGAATATGTTCAGTAATTGAACTTCATAGCCTCAAAAAGATTTCGAAACACGTTTAATTTCACCATACATGTGAGCATGTTATGACAATATTATGCGTATATATTAACTAGAGACAAGCACCCAGCTAAGGTTTAGGTTCATCGCCAATCTATTGAACGTCGCTGAATTTCTCGAAATGCATAAAAAATGAATTTCTTGCGTGCGCAGCATTTGCATGCATACAGTGCCCGGATATTTTACACTCGTCTGTCAATTTTACTGTCATGATTAAATCGCATGTCACAAAAGGCAGGCTTCTTGTTATCGTGAATGCCACATCAAAGCACATCAGAATCTTATAGCTAGATTCAAATGGGGTTAAGATGCAGCATGATACAGTAATACTGTGCCATAGACCTATTTACTGTTCACTGAACATGGTTGCATCTGAAAAAATGCACTTTTGTGCTAAATGATGTGTTACGTAAACTGACATAAAAGACAAAAACACCATAAATATTTGGTGCATGAAAGTACGAGCGAAGTATTACAACGATGTGGTCGGAAAATGACATATTGGTAAAAAGTAGGATTACATTGAGTTTTGCACCCTTAAGATTTCAAGAATTCAGAAGAATTTTGTAAATTCAAAGCTTGTTCCTCTTTTCTGAATTGATTTCCATTTTTCTCCAAATAATCTAGATATGATGCAGGAGGAGCAAAAAAGATGAGATTTTTCGATTTCATTAGAAACATCCCGTACGTATAAACGCATGCGTTAATATTCCCTTTGCAAACCCTCCTCGAAGTCATGTTATATTCACCTAAAGCTAGAGATTAAGATCATCGTACTTTATCGTATGCTACTTTGAGCAACTAATTTGGATGTTTCTATGAAGGTTGCAGGACTAAAAAAGGAAATAACTGAAAATTGGTTAAAAAACGAGAAATAAAGGACAATTAAATGGGTACCATGAAATTCGAGGTTGCTTGAACAACAAGTACACATTTCCACCAAGCCTTTTCTGTGTTTTGATAAACACAGAAGAAGATTCTCATCGATCGCTTCATGTCATCTACATTCAAAGATTGAAAATTTAGTTATGAACGTGTTATTTAGATTGGCCCAAACATCAATGTTTGAATTCCTTCTTCGAAACAATAACATTAGCTTTTCAAAAACACATATCACACGTGTGTCTGCATGTGTTGACTCTGTCGCCGAATGAGAAATTGGCCGTATCAGTTCACAAAATGTTCTCAATAATGTCTTGAGGCATTAAATGACATTCTGCGAAAGCCAATCTGCATGGAAGTGAGTTGGAGCGTCTGAAGTCTGATTTAGTAAAATATGATGAGACACTGGTGGTGCACCTATTTGATCGCAGTCCTTCGCAGGTAAAGCAACACTGAGGACAACACCAACATGGGGCCCTGTTTCTCCTTTTCTTCGAATTTCTCAATCTTATCAGTCACGGTTCTCCGAGTGAAAGGATAATGCTTCAGGTTGATCTCTGCAATTTTTTACGCACATAAAGTCAAAATTGGTCAGCAATCGTGTTGATAATAGAGATGATCAATTCAAACTTGCATTCGAACTAAAACTATGAAGCAAAAATTACTCATAAAGCAGAGCAAAGATGGCAAGCACAAAATATTGAACCTTAAAATCATATTAGGGTCTAAATAATACCTTTTAGATCATAATTCATTGCAATTACCATGTCTCATAGAATTCCAATAAACGCCACTTATGAATATACTATTTGCATTTCGTGTCTATTACTCAACATTAAAATAGCAAATCCTTGTCAATTATATTAAACAGTAGTAAGAAATTTTTGATAAGTATGATCACAGAGATGGATTCGTCTGTCGTCCAACGCAAACAAAGCAATTTATCTCTGTGAGTATGATGCACATGATGCATATAGTAATAGTGAGTGTTTAATTGCTTACAAAATAGCAAATGACAGGACTTTTCCTGGTATGTAAATTCCCTATAAATGTTCTTCATCAAAAAATGCTGTTTATGTCGATCACTTTCTAACAGTCGGAATGAATAAAATATATTACATGGGGAAGCGATTTTTGATCAGCCCTTATATAAAGCCCTACAAGGGCTCGCAGAGATGCGACACGGCTGCCAAGGAGGAATTTTTGTGCTTAGATTGTTCTCATCTGAAGACATCTTCCGATTCTATGACCACTTCGCAATCCTCATTATATTTCCTAGTAACCTATATAGATCATGCAGATTTGCGGAAATAGTGTTTGCTCCAAATCTACCTGATAAACGATTGCTTTCTATCATGTACAAAATGATGATTTGTGTCGTTATCTTGGAGAACAGTTTAAATTTATGTGAAGCTGTAGATTAGTTTTACTTCCTAGTACGACTCACAGCTTCGTATTTCTTGTTTCTTCCAGACGACACATTTAATATTTAAAAGTTCATTTGTAGGGACAAAGCCGATATTCGCTTCTTTTCAGTTTGCAAATCTCTTACGTATGAGATTCATGAAACGTTTCAGAGTACTCAACTCAGCAGAACAAACCGCTGTAAAATGAATATCAACTCCAGTAAAATTCAAATCGCATTAAAATTAAATGGAGATGCATAGTGCGCTAATATCTACATAATATTCATCTCAAGATTATTGATGACTTTTAAGTAAATGCTGGAATCATCTGATTCACACATTAGAAGATTTCCACTGACATGCAATCCTGCGTGTGTTCGGCCATCGATTTCCAGATATAAGAGATATTTCGGAAATTGAATTACGTTCCTCTCTCTGCGCATTGCGAAGAGCTTTATAGCGTGTAGAGATAACGTCATCATTCGTCAGTTGCTTAATGGACTTATCCAAATCCGCTTTATTCAAATGATATGAAAAATGTGAACCCAAATATGAAGTAAATTTGGAGATATCATAATGAATTTGTAGAAATATAAAATATTCATCAATAGTTGATTGTTCAATTGTCTCTGACATACAATGGGAGAACAAAGAACCTATCGACAATAGATTTAGTATAAAAACTGTCGTGGACAAATTATCGAGTCACTTAATATTTAACACATAATTCATGCATAATCTGTCAGGATAGAACTCTGGCTGGAGAGTGACATCACATCCGGACTGCACTAGATACATGTAATCACGTATTAGGCATGAATTTTAAATGTGTTGATGTTAGATGATAGTTGAAGCGGGCAATCCGGTGAAATGCTATTCTGATACGTTCCAAGCTTCCAGCATTTATAACAGGCATTGTGAATCATTGCATGACTTTGTAGCCATGACAATAGGATAAATATAATCCATTCATTTATTGTTCTTGTACATTTTTCGTCCCTTTGAAATATCGCAGAACCATTCAGGGGTTTCAAACTTTTTCAGTCCATCGTATCTGACACCAGCCATCCGCTTCACCATCTGAAGCCTCCTACACATACAAATTCTCTATTCCTTTATGTCAAAGTGCAGCTCGCAGTAACAGTTTCTTCGTGTATATGTCCAAGCTCATGAATAGCAATTTTTCTTTGACTTGACAATGGCCGTATGTGCATTCATTCTTGCACTCGTTAATGCGTTATTTTTGTTATGTCAGTGGTGTTTAACTTTTTGTCATTTCTTTTTTTCCTAAGTTCTTGATTTTTCATAAAAGCGAAATGTTCATGAACTGTATCTGATGATAAGCCTCTCGATTCCCATTTTGAGGCATTTGAAAATGAACGTTATTATTATTATCATTGGTTTACAGTAATTGAATTGTATTCATTTGATCTGTGACTTTTATCTTCTCTTCACACTCTTTGCCATGTAATATGACGATAATACCTGTCTTGCATCTCTATATCCTATCTTGATCCTCCACTTTTCAATAACCTTTCTGCATCTATCCTTTACAATTGTTTTCCCCCATACATTTGAGGCATCATTATGAAAATGCCAAATTCTACTACTGCATACTCGTTCATTCTTACATGAAGATAACTAAATAAAGTAGCTGACATTATCAGTTATAGTAAAGGTAACTTTATATAGTGAATTTAATCTGGATACGAAGATGTTAGCTGCTACTACTGATAAATGCTTACTAGAATGATACAAAATCTAAGTCCACTGTCCTCGGATATTTTCTTGTTGTTTTGAATATTCATGAGTAATTGATCGTCATTTCTGAATATCTGATGAGATGCTTGAATTGAAAACTACTGACTCGTCATCCTAACCTCATTGTAAGATGCGAAGTTTAGTCTTCCACCAGGAGAGGATATGGCCGAACAGGAAATTTCCATTGGCTTCATTTCAATGTATATTATCGCTAAATGATAAATGAATTGACTGTAACAGCAATCTACAGTATCTACGAGTCTCAATGTGCTCTTGCCGCGCTCCGTCACCACAGCTCACCTTTCAAGCATGTTGTGAATCGAAAGTGAATTCGAACTTTCGCGCCAAGTGTCGATCTCAGAGCTGGAACCGGAACGCTTTTTTCGGCCCGGACCCGCATCGACTACAAAATATTAGGCCCTGGCCCGGATGAATTTTGTATCTTGGCCCGGTAGAGAAATTTTATTGTTTTGTGCACTATACCATCCTAAATGAAGGCAGCAATTACATTTATTGATTGTAATAGCCTCAAGAATCATTCTAAAAATCTGAATGTTGATTACATGATCGAATGCTTTAGGGCCATCTGTAAGTAAATTGATAACTGTTGGGCAGTAGCAAAAAACTTTTAAACCTTCAACACAGTGAATTTTCATTTGTTTTAAATGTTTTATATGCATAACGCGTTTTGTCTGTCGCAAACAATGTGGATACTATTTGATGTGCCGATAGTTGCCATTGTTGTAAGTTGTATTTAGGTTAAAGCGTGGAAAACGAATTGAACTGAAGACATAAAACCTATTTGAAAAGTGAGGTCATCAAGCTAAAAGTTGAACTAAATATTCAATCGACTTTTTTGCCAAAATTCCAGAGAAATGCTACTTGCTAATCGTCTATCGATTGTTGTTTCTGTTTCAGAAAGCACATTTATGACTATTCCGTCGCATGCCGGTATTTATTATTTCATATTATTGATGAAGAATGAAGTTGATAAGTCACCATGTGAAAATGATTTAGAGCAATTAAATGATGAAATGAGGAAGACCCGCGAGGAAATAAGTGGGTATGAATCATACTATGATTTTAGTATGAATTTTTCATACTCGTACGTATGAAAAATGAAATTTTCATACTAAAATATCATACTCAAATCATAGTATGAAAATTTCATACCGTTGCTAAAAATTTAGGTTTTTACACTTTTGTGCTTTCAGAGCTAGATGTTTACTTGCGAGAGAATAATTGTACAATCGCTGCCGTGAACCGCGTCGCAAGACAGGTGAATCAAGAAACTAAAAATCAGTGGCAGAACCGCAAAGAACAGGCAGATGATATCGATGAACAGACAAACGATGAAGACGAAGAAGAGACTATTGTGAATGAGCTTGCTGATTCATCAGTTAAAGAAACTATTTCATTATTTGACGATCGAACCTAAGTCATTTTCTTGTAGATGATTTACTGTGAAGGCTGTATGGATTATATTTTGCCGTTGGTGTAGACTAAGAATAGTGAAAAAGTTTTGGAAATGCGTACTATTCTAGTTCTAATAATAATTAGTCATGAACCATCATGACTACTGCAATAAATGTAAGTCTGTGAGTTTCGGAGATATACTGGCTCGCTTTGCATCGATTGAGCAAGAATTGGCTTCTTTGAGGAGTCAACTCAACTCGAAAGTTGCGTTTGATATTGGTGGTATAATAAGTGATGCCTTATCTGAGCACGAACAGAGAATGGAGAAGAGAGCAAACATTATGATTTTTGGCCTCGACGAATCTGCATACCCAGATTCCACTGGTGCTCAAGATGATAAACGAGTTGTTCACGATGTGATTGATACCCTTGACGTCGATAGTGATGACATTGTGTCCTTCACTAGAGTTGGGAAGCAAAATGAAACTAAACGTAAAGCAAGGCCTGTTAGAGTTCAGCTACGAACAGTTAAAGAAAAGTTTCATTGTCTCAAAAACTCGAGGAATTTGTTGGCCTCTCAGTACAGAAGAGTCTTCATTAAACCAGACTTGACGTACTCGCAAAAATTTGAAAGAAAACAGTTGATGGAAGAATTTAACAGAAGGAAAGAGGAAGGCGAAGATTTTATTATCAGAAATGGAAAAATTCTACCTCGGCCTAATCCATCTGCTTGACTAACTCAGACTGTTCCTTTGCCCAGCATCTGCTTATCTAACGCGAGATCTGTGGTTAATAAGATGGACGAATTGAACATTTTTGCGCGCACTTATCTTCCTGATTTTCTATGCATTACCGAATCCTGGATGAACTGTGATATATCAGATAATTCAATGAGCATCCCTGACTACATACTTTACCGTGCGGATCGCAAAACAGGACAGAAGGGTGGAGGTGTCTGCTGTTGAATGAACAGCAAATTCTTGGTGACCAGCTTGTTTGCAGAATCTGAGCAATCAGATGTTGAACTGCTCATTCTTAGTGTGAAGTATAACCGCTTCAAATGTTTGTTGGTATTATTGTACATTCCTAAAGGTGGATCTCTCAACGACCATGCTGCTCATCGTGTAATGGAATATGTTGTCTCTACCATTGATAACTTTCTCCTTCGATATCAAGGATATCCTGTTTATGTCTTGGGTGACTTCAACAGAATGAGCTGTGCGGATTTGGAAATTTTTTTTGAACTGAAGAATGTTGTGCATATGGCCACAGGCGACCATACTGTTTTGGATCTGATTTTGATTCCAGAAGTTAACGCTTGGCACTACGCATCTCCCATCATATATCCTCCGCTTGGCTCGAGTGACCATGGCGTCATACTGTTGAAACCTCGTCGATGTCTTCCCACTAATCCCAACTTAACCGAAGTTATGGACTTACGCAGCTCCAACATCCAGCGTCCCCTTATCTCTTTGATGAATACGGATTGGAGTATGGCTTCATCAGGTGTTTCCCTTGACGCCGCTTGCTCTGCATTCTATGACATTTTGAATTGTGCTCTTGACATGATTCCCAGAGACTTTGTCCGCAAGTCGCCTTCTGACAAACCTTGGATGAACAATACGATCAAGGTACTAATCAACAAAAGATACCAGGCCTATCATGAGAAGAATTGGTCATTATTTGCTCATTATAAGCAGAAAGTCAAAGAAAGCATCTATTCAGCAAAAATTCATTGGAGTAAGAAATTCAAAACCAAGCATTCTGTATGGGATGTATACAAGATCGTAACCAAGAATCAAGTCACTGATAATAATTGGCTTCTGAAACTGGATCCCGATCTTCCTATCTTTGATGTTCTACAGCAGCTTAATAAAAATCTCAGTGATCATTTTATCGATGACCCGATCATCAATCAGAACAGTTTGAGTTTCCGGCCTCCTATTGAATTTTCCCCGGGAATGATAGAGAAACACTTCATATCTGTGAAACCCAACACATCTATCGGACCGGACGGTATTCAGTCGGTTGTATGGTCTAAATTCAGCAGTGTTCTCGCAAAGCCTCTCACCATGATATTCAATATGTGCGTTTCAGTCGGCAATCCTCCATCTTCATGGAAAATAGCAGAAATTTTGCCGCTACCTAAGACCAATCCTCCTACCTTTACAAATGTACGTCCCATATCTATCCTACCAATTCCTGAGCGAATATTCGAAAAAGAGCTCTTGAAAGTCATACGAGATCAATTCAGTTCGAAGTTTGATGACAAGCAGTTTGGCTACAGTCGCAAGAGCTCTACTACGTGTGCTCTTTTAGATATGGAAAATTTTATCACTGATAGTCTTCAAGATAAAGATGTGATAGCCTGTCATATCATTTCTGTGGACTTGAGCAAAGGGTTCGATTAAGTTTCCCACAATCTTTTGCTGGAGAAAATGATGAACAATAATTTCGACCCATTTGTACTTTCATTCATGAGTAACTACCTTACCATGCGTTTTCAAAGAGTGAGTTGGAGTGGCAGTTACAGCAACTATACTAGTGTTCGTAGTGGCATTCCTCAGGGGTCATCCATCGGACCTTTAGCATTTGGATTCTTTATGGCTGACTTATCCCTCTCTGACTACAAAGATTTGACATTAATAAAGTATGCAGATGACATTGTTGCCATCGGAAAAATCAAGAAAGATGCATTGTCAAGTCCGGTTATAAACGCTCAGAAGAACAAAATGGTAATTAGCGATCAGAAGTCTCAACAAATGTTTGTATCCACTCGAGATACCTCCATGTTTTCTCATCTTGAGGTTCCTAATGTTCCCACAGTCGAACATTTGAAAATACTTGGTGTTGTTGTTGATTCCAAGTTCAATTGGAATTCACATGTCGTTGGAGTATCAAAGAAAGCGTCGTCCAGAATTTTTGTCCTCAGACCCTTTTTGTCTATTGATGAGCTTGTATTAATTTATAACAATTGCATACGAAGTATTCTTGAATACGCTGCTCCGATGTTTGTAAATTTGAAGTCTATCCAGTCTAATGTTGTTGAAAATGTTCAAAATCGTGCTCATAGGGTAATATGTGGTTCGTCTTCTTGCAACTGTGGACATTTCTTACCGCTGTACTATCGTCGACTTATAATTGGTGTCAAGCTTTTGAGAATCTTGTGAATGACATACATCATCCATTACATCGTCTCGCTCCAGTGAAACTACGCTACTCTAAGAAATTTGTAGTGCAGAAGCGTAATTCGTCGCTTCGCCGGAGAAGCTACATAGTCACAATGACTCGTCTTCTAAATTCTGGTTTCACTTGCTAACTTCTATGTTATTTTTTCTTGTCAAAGTCTTTACTTTTCGTCTCGGTTGTCGGTTTAGTGTTTTTCTTAATTTTGTTAGTCATGTCTACATTTTCTCTCCATATTTGATAAAACTTGTATACTTGTCCTATGCCTCACGATTTTCAGTATGGAGGCAATTCTGAAAATGAACGTTTATTATTATCATTATTATTATCACAATGCATGATCTTCTTAATTTTAAGCGAAAATTTAATATGCAGCGGTTCTCATTTGTAACATACATCAATGCCCCTTATGTTTAAGCTTGAAGATTGACAGAATGACCTCAGATTTTAACAACTGAAGCACTGTTTCCTTTGCAGCCGCAAACATTGCGTTTCGCCTTCAAGAGCCCATCAGTGCGGTTGGAAATGGTTCAAACTAGCATATGATATCGAAATGGTTGAGCAAGATAAGAACGGCAGAACAGATTGATCTGCGTTTATTTATCATGGTTTTACCGTGCGGCTGATAAATGAGGTATCAGTGTCAATGCTTTTGGCTGAGCATAATAGGGGATATGTCCTAGTTCAAAGAATTAAGCTCTGAATAACTTAAGTCATCGGCACTGCTTTGTCCCAAAGTATTCCAGATCCTGATTTTTGTCAAGTATATGCACAGTCTCCCCCATCTATATGCCCAGCCAGGATCATTGACACTGTGATCTTTCAGTTATCAGCCGCAAGTCAAGGACAGGTTAAATAAACGCAGATTAACCTGTTCGACCACTTGCCTATCACACGCTATTTTGGGCCATTCAATCTATACTGATGAGTTCTTGTTGTGAGAAAAGCGGTGTCTACGCCTGCTAAGGAAACAGGTTTTTCAGCTGTTTAAGGATGTGGTTATTCTTCTATGCTACATGACAAACACTATGATAAACACTATGTAATTAACTTATTCATCATATTTCACCTATGTCGTCATTCTCAGACTTGTTAACTTCCCCAGTTGACTCATGGGATGTACTACATCATTTTGTGTTTATACCTTTATATTGTAAAAGATTTTCTCTACTTTCTCTTGCCATGGAAAGCCTTCATAGTATTTTGATCACTGGCATTATTCTCTGGAATTGATGAATGTACAGATTTATACTATGTATTTTGGGAAACATGAACTATCACAGTCAAACGTATTTTCATTTCAAATGTTATTCCTGAAATAATAGATTGAATTATCATTTGAAGATCAGGATAGTATCCTTGGAAGATTTGTTGGAACAGATCAACTGATCTGTTGTATAGCCAGCATTGATGGTTATTTAATGGGAGAAGTGTCATTATTGAGAGGTTTGGATTCAGCAGTAAACTGTTGAAGGTCTGATTTTTTGCATTTAACGTGCAGACTTAAAAATTATTTCTTAAAAATTAAAATTCCTAAAATAAATAATTTATTTCTATTATTATAAACTCCATCTCTTCGTAATCATAAACGTAAAGATTTCAATGATCAGCATAGGAAGAAAGGATATATACTGTAGAATGATTTAATACGATTTAATATAGATGATTACATTACGAAACTTCGCGCAGAACTTAGGCATGGAACGAACCCCTGCGCGGATGACAAATAGCAGTATGAAATTTTCATAGTATGATTTGTGTACAAAAAATGTTTCACTTTCATACTATGATCATAGTATGAAACATACGGATGAATCACACGTATGGTCATACCCACTTATTTCCTCATAGGGATATTTCTAATTTCAGACATAATAAATATCGGCCCGGGTGTTACAGAATTTTTCTAGCCTGGGCCCGCCTCCAACTCTGGTCGCTCATATTGTTTTAGGCACTTAAAGTGCGCTGTTACTGGATTCTGTTGACGTTACTCATACATCAGTGTAAAAGCCGAAGTTTTTCAAGAATACAGCACGGATGTGTGAGAGTGTTAAAGCTTGTGTTTAATCTCAGATTTCTCAGAGTGGGCTAAAGCTTTGGTCCTTTAGTTTGAAAGTCTGCTTTGTTGGACGTTTGATCCATAACCCTACAGATGATTTATTATCGATGTGTGAGAGATTTTAACAACATTTTTAGTATGAAAAGCACATTATTTACATCAATTCATACATTCTCTTTGAATCTACTTGTTTGCTGAGAAAATCGAAACACTAGAACTCAGATAAAGCAGCGAAGATCTTTAATATACAAACAATGATGCTATTCTGAACCGTCTCGACGATTTCACTTTTTATTCAATTCGGACCACTAGCTTAGGAAATAGAGTAACTTAACCCTCTTTGGGACGAGTTCGGTTAATGATCCAGGATGATAATTACTAGACGGTCGAGACTGAAGTGTTGAAATAAATTACATGAAAGCGACATGAACCGTTGAAACATCGCTAACAGGCACATAAATTTTCGCTAACGTAAAAAGAGTCAATACAGGAAATAATGGTACATAAGTTACTCTCTCTATATATATATTCGATGAGCTAAAGCAAATCATACAAAAATTGAGTCTGTCAAAACAAGTTAAATCTACTTTAGAGTTCGATAAATAAATTGGTTAAATCGCTCTGTGTAGATTCTAATTGTCATCACTGGATGATCACAACCAGACTCAAGTTCGAAACAACTGTACAGTCGAAACAACTGAACAATTCAAGACATACATGAAAACATGCAAGCATGATACTGGTATTCGGTTTGGCAGTTAAGATATTACAACGGACACAGTATGCTTGTGTCTGAAAATCAATTTTTTTCATTCGAATGCTGTTTTTTCCTTTCGCAATATGCAAGGTATTTGCAAGGTAATATTCAGAATGCTTTATGCATGACTGTAATCGTTTTCAGCATTTTTTGAATTTGACATTTCTGCATTTAAGCATAGCACACTAGTCATAATTCTTGAATGATGTCATTATGATATCATAATCCTCATTATTTGGGATATGTTGTGCTTGCCGCTCGAGAGCAGATGGTAAGTTGAGAGGGGGCGCCAAGGTATGCTGAAGTGACCTAAATCCCTACGAAAAGGGTGCCAATTTCACCGCCGTGAATGCGAGTTTGCAAGCAGCCTTAGAGCTTCATCATGAGGGCGCTTTAGACACTGAAGAGGGTATGTTTGAGGTAGATTAGTTTATCATGAAAAGGTTTTTGAAAATGGGAAGGGGTTGCTACCCCCTCAGGCTAGCATCTATATCAGCTGAAAATGACTGTTATGGAAAATTGGAAAAAATGGAGCGCCTCATAGCAGGAATACCATGTGAAAGAAATATAACATACCTGCCATTTATATTAATGGAAATAGTCTATACATTATTATAAGTCAATTACCGACTCAAACGGTGAAGAAATAACTGATCCTGTTGTCATCGCACAGAAGTTCAACGACTATTTTTCCACTGTTTATAGAAATTTTGATCTATTGAATGTTCCGACCTCCTCGGCTGCTCTCGAACTCGCCGATGTAACGCTTGCCAATCAAAGTGCCTCTAAAATAATATCAGTACAGTGGATTAGACACTGATGGTCCAAACAAATGTGTCACTTGTTAAAGCTTCAATGACAGTGGATGCTATCCCTTACTCATATGGCGAATGATTATCATAACACCAATTCATAAATCTAGTCTCAATAAACGCTCTCATCATACAAACTACCGACTTGTGGCTGTGACTAGTTGTGTATGCAGAATTGTGGAGCGCTCGATAATAAAAGATTTATTATCCTGTCATCTAGAAAGCAAGTGGTAAAAGTGGATGTCTCATGCTCTCAGCCTTACGTGGCGACAAGTGGTGTTCCCCAATGTGGAGTTCTCTCTCCGATCTTATTCACTCAAGCAGTTGACAGTTTAAGACCTCTTTTCCAGAACAGTCTTCTAATAAAATTCGCGGACGACATGTGCCTGTTGCATTTTGTTCGGGAAGAGGATGACGACAATCTTTCAGAAGAATTGCATCACATTATCACCTGGTCTTCCGCAAATGGATTAGCCTTCAATGGCACCAAGACCAAACTGCTCAACTTTCAAACGAAGCACTCCGTCTTACCTCCTTCCTTGAAAGATCCGCTATCCAACTCCTATATTCAGCTTGCCACTTCAACTAAGCTTCTTGGCCTCACCATCGACAGTGATATGACATGGTGTGCACACACTCATGGAGTCCTGGCAAAACTTCGCAAGAGGGTGTACATGCTGTATGCTCTTAGACAAGCAAAGGCACCCAAGAATGTAATGTGGAATGTTTATTGCACAATGATATGGTTGGTCGCAAGCTACGGGTATCCTGCGTGGTGCAACATTAAGAAATCCCGATTCATCCAACTCTCAAAATTTGAAGACTGATTGTGCCGAATGTTCGATCTGCCGCGCAAAAAGAAATTTCCTAATTTCTGTGACGACCTAGGAAAGCGCCTTGCGAGGAGAGCCCAGTGCCCTAGTCATCCCCTGAACATTATCTTCAACGTTGAATCCAGCAGGTACTCCAGTCGACTTGGGAAGCCGCAAAGTGATGTCGAAGACCGGCCGTTACGGCAGCTCATTTATCAAATACGCTTAACGTGTACTTCTTTCCCATTGCGATGTAATGCCATGTCCGAATATGTCTGATATGCAATAAAGCTAGTATTACTATTATTATTGTTATTTATTTGCATTTTTGACAAATAACTTTTTTCCATGCCTCCCAACATGTTTTTTTTGCCCGGGAGTTCAATCGAGTCTGCTGATGTCGAGTTCTACGGCTATTTGACTTCTAAATTGAACAACGGTTCCTGTGTAGATGTTGCATTTCTTGATTTTTCTCGTGCATTTGACACTGTACCACACAAAAATTGACCTACAGTTTCAATCCCGGACAGAATGGTTCTTTACAAGGGTCATCATTTGGTCTTCAAAAAAACGAAAATGATCCGCTGACTGATGGGCGCATCTTTGAAGGACATGTTCGCTTCTTCCATGCTTCTTGGAATAGAAGACTTCAAGGCCGTCTTGAAAAGGAGCTGTCTTTAATGGTTTGGGCATGTTCTCCGGAAGCTAGAAGATAACTGCGTCAGGAAGGCGCATGGCATGGACCTACCGCGGGATACGCCGAGAGGCCGCCCTTATAAGACGTTGTGTAAAGCGTTACTTCCTGATTGCCAGGAGTTCAAGACGGCCTTAAAGTCTTCTACTCCAAGAAGCTGGAGAAGCATGCAAGAAGCTTTGAAGATATATGATGATACATATGATGTCCTTCAAAGAAATACCCACCAGGCAACGGAGAATTTTGCGTTCTGCTGTCAGCATCCTTTGCTGGTCTTTGACTTTCATGGACCATGTTTTACTGCCGTACAGCATGCACCTTCTCACACGCGTCATAAACTTGGCCTCTCATCCACAAAGGATTGGTCCTCGATGTCTGAAATGGTGGCAACTCACGAAACTTTTGCAAACCAACTGAACTTGTGCAGATAATGCAGCCCCTAAACCATCACCGGATTCCATACCAATGTAACAAAATCTGCTCACAACCTGATAGGTGTTACCCTCCACTGAAATTGAGCAGAGTTGTTCTTCATTTGTGTTTGA
This sequence comes from Prostheceraeus crozeri, assembly GCA_907163375.1. Classification (NCBI taxonomy): domain Eukaryota; kingdom Metazoa; phylum Platyhelminthes; order Polycladida; family Euryleptidae; genus Prostheceraeus; species Prostheceraeus crozeri. The sequence goes on along the minus strand of CAJQUW010016012.1, from coordinate 204,000 downwards.
AAAAAGAGCGCATTTGGCCTTGAAGGGGTTTGCACATGAAGGACCACTCAACTGAGGCCAGGCTCCCTCTGACTCCACTACATCTCTTATGCGTCCATAAGTGGCAAACGATACACTGGAAAGAATTGGAGCCAACCTCTTTTCCACAAGTGCTACAAGGAAACGTAGGCCGAATGGAAGGGCCGGTGGGCGTTTGTGTGGAGGGAATGACTTTCGTTTTCTTTTCATTAACCTTCAAGCCTTTCTTCGACAATCAATCCTTCTATGCTTGTAGTTTTTGACAAAGTTCTGTCTTACTCTCTGCCACCAGTACTAGGTCATCAGTATAAAGCGCCTCGAACGGAAAACCACCTCTTATTTCGGAAGAGATTGCATTCATTGCTAAAAAAATAGCAATGGACTCATTACTGATCCTTGATGAAGCCCAGAGCTCACGCAGAAGGGTTCACTATATGATGAGTGCATATCTACCGACGATGATGCGTTGTGGTACAGAAATCATTTCGGGGAGATTTTCTGGCTACGCAAAAAACAAATATCAAATTATGCAATTGCCTTTGAACCTGGTTCCGGAACAAAGTTTACATGCAATTTTAGTTGCATTACTTGATGTTTGTTTTTTTGCATAAAAGCTGCAATTCAAATTATTATTAACTTCAACAATCGGTTCTTATGTATTTACAGTGGTCTATTTCAGTCACATATAGCCTACTTTCATGAGTGATTTTAGCCAGTCAGCAGCTGTATAAACTAGGTATGTACATATACAGCTCTTTGATGCACCTAAAACAACAATCTTTTCATATGTGAGAACATTTTCGCCGAAACTATTCTTGCATGTAGACCTGCCCCTAAATGGAAAGATAGGCATAATATTACATGTAACGATGTAATAGTGCTATGCAGAGAACCATTTATAAAGGAATTCAGATTGAGAGGATACGATCGAAGCCTTTTTATGAATGGAAGGCTAGAGCGGACTATGAATATAGGACTATGAAAGTATGCAGATGATAATGCGATGATTCTTGAAATTTGAAACTCTGTTTGATATTTCATCCTCACTATGCATTTATTTTCATTTATATTAATAGTGACTGACGCGCCAGTTTTGGCGAAAGTATTTCCAATATAAAAAGACGTTGTTCTAGGTACACCAAAGAACCATGTTTTTCTTTAAAGAAAGTAATGATAATAGCAATGCAACAATAATAAAATTCCTTTTAGTAGAAGTCAGCAAAATCACAATAAAACCTTAAAAATGAATTATCTTTTACGTTAGAAACAGAATGGATCCCAAAATTAGGCTACGACCCTCTGATGCGTCTCAACAACAAAATTAGTGGAGCAGCAGATTTGCTGTTGACGATGTCAATGTTACCAAATTCACTCACGAATTTTTATGCTCCCTAACCAAATCACTCGTCAAAGTAAGTGATTGAGGTGAAGGTAAAATAGATTCAACAAAATCAAAATTCAATAGGATAGACAAGAGAACAGTCTCTGTCTGTTTGCTCAACAATTTGTCCCTTATATGGATCATACGTAAAAACCCATCGTCATCATCATGTTGAAAATTGTCTCATAAATAAGTTGACATACGTCGTCGCACTAATATCTCAAGCCTAGTGGTGAAGAATGATAGGAAATTTCACATTCGATGCAAATATTTCCACTATGCATAACATTTCCCATCCATACACCTTCGGAGACATTCAAAACACACATTTTACTTTCTTTCAGCTCATCAGACTCAGAAGAGGAAGAGATTATCAGAAGAAGTAATTACCTGTAACCGCTCCGTCAGAGAGGCTTGTCGGAATGATCCCATACGTGCGAACGCGCTCCTGTCTTCCGAATACACCGCTTGGACTGCTTCCTTCTCTCGCTTTTGCTTCCGTTCGAGACAAAGAGCAAAGGCGCACCCGACGGCATGTGAAAGTCTTTCGCCCTGCCAAGGCAAGAGAGGGATGTCGAAAACGACGGAAAGGAGGCAATTTTATAGGTCTTGAGAATCAGCGTCTAATTAGAAGTATTTGATGAATTGTTCAAAATTGCACTGAATTAAATCATCGATTAGACAACTCGTACTGATAAACTGGTATAAAATTCAATAAAATGACATTGATAAGTTCTTGAGATTCAGGCATGTATGTAGTGTATAAATATTGTGAAAAAATATCATTCACTTGTAATCGAACAGAAAAACGCAAATAGGTTGACAGCAATCTTAACTCCACATTGTTAGAGACTAAATTCACAAATATAAGACATCGCATCAAATTTGGTTGCGACCTCCCACTCCTAGAGGGCTCTACCAACTCAGGCTACTCACACAAGCGATTGGTGAAGCTGTGCTTCAGAGCGCATCCTTTCCAACTGCTTATTTATTCTTCTTTTCGCATTGTTGCAAAGGCTTTGAAGTCATACGACTTTTTCTGTTTAAAAATTGGTATCATGATGATAAACTTGGTCTTAGATGAAGCATATGCTCGTATACTGACTGTTGCATTCCATTGGTTGTGCATTCAATACTAGACATAAATTAATAAATTCACTTGCTCCCTCATAATCTCGTGAATTGTATATCATCCGCGATTACGCACATCATCACATCACATAATTGCAGAGTCTGAAGGGTAAGCCAAGGTAATATTTTTTATATGTTGTAGATTAAGTGTCACATCACTGGTACTGTATTCCAAAGCAAGCGCGATGCGTCTGCAGAATATGCTTCAATTTCACATAATCATTGTCATTTACTTGCAATTGACTAAGACAGGAAAAGGCATGACTTGACGCATACAAACTCTGAGACTTAAGAACATGCCATTCGAAATTGCTATCAGATGTAACTGAATGACCCCGCAGCTGAATCGCAATAATTGTCTTCTGAAAATGATATCCGGTTTACATTTTCCTCTACTAAAGTCACATTCTATTTTCATCCCTTAGAATGTTGCTACCAGCACATCCGGTGCTCTTTATCATCGTGTGCATCTGCTTTAAAATTCTATAGCTTCTACATAATGTTAGTAACGGAAGAGTTTTCTTCGATGTGAAAATCATCTTTAGAATATTTCTGAACTCTTGTAATGGCGATGATTTCTATCTCAGCAAAACAAAGATAGGATAAGTTCGGATGTCTTTGAATAAAATGATTCTAGATTTTAGACTCGAGTATATCAGACTTCTTCGACTCAAATTAGGCACACCAGAACCTTTTCATACAGTACGGCTGGACAGGACTCGAACAAGACTTCAAAGTATGGCCGAACGCCAGACTTATCAATCTTTCAAAAGCATCGTGCGTTATAAAAGGATACGTGGCGCATCAATTATTATTTTACACGACAACGACTGTATTCTCTATTTCCAATGCATAAGTGTTGCAACATTTTAAAAAGAGTGATTTCGCAATTTTTGACGAATCAATGTAGGTAGCGTATCTCCTCGATCCTGTAACATGCAAAGTGAGATAAATTTGGACCAATTGAGACTGAAAGGACCAATAGAAAATTGAGCTGGTATAAGACATGTTGTGGTGAGTATCATGAGTGTTCAATTGACATTGCGTGAAATATTGAAATGTGTTGTCGAATCGACCATAGTAACACCAAATCGTGTCACCGAAAAACCCATCAAAGAATTCGTGTGCGTGCTAAGTTTATGTCAAGACACGTGTAACTGCGAATATCACATTTTCCCAGTCAATTAGGTTATCTGTAAAGCCATTAGCACATCTACATATCACATCATACGGGTGTCTGAAATGTTCATCATTTTGGATTCTAAGTACGTGCCATATAAGTTGCTCTCCATGAAACATATGCTACACACGATAGAAGGCAGATTGAATTTTGAATCCAGAAAGTCACATTTTATAACCTGATAATCAGGCATAGGAATGGGAGTGGGAGAACTATAGGAATAGGACAGATCGCTTCGATACTTTCTCACATGGGACGGTTATGGGACACAAAGCTTTATTAGTAAGCACACGAATTCAGTCATGTGCGTGGAAGTGCCTGTTCTCACCGACCACTGACCATACAGCATTTTAAACGCCATCAAACTTTCTATGTTGTGACTGACACAAAATAATGCTACACACAGCCGCTTGTTACTCGTAGTACATGTCATAGAACAAGTCTTCTGATCTTGTTATATAGTACAACCTGACTTGCTTTCTTAAATTTCTTGTTCATTCCGATGTCGATTAGTCTCAAGATAAACGGATTTCCGATTTGTTCTTAATATCGTTGTTCTAACAGCAGTAATGGCTTTTCATGCTATAATTGATTATTTATGGAACAATCCCTTTACTACTTAAGATAACAATCAGTAAATTAGAATCTCAACATCTTATTATGATAGTAATGAGTTATAATGAAAAAGGAGTATTCTATTACATTGACAACATCTTGCGACAATTGTAGTCTGCATGAACAAATTTTCCAAAACTTTTAAAACCAAATATTTTAAAAACTGTGAGCATAGGCTAAATAGGGTTAAAAAGCAGATAATTTTGAAATTTAGATAGCGGTGCAATATTTGCAAGTTTAAATGTGGCTTCAATATACATTTGACAGATTTGTGATTAGGGTAAAGAAGTCGATATGTTTCAAAGTAATGAAAAAAGAAGACATGCAGGGAAGATATCATGTTTGCGAACTTTAAGACCTCGACTTTGAACGCTGGTGAACAAACTGGTATGGCTCGCTTGATTTTCAGGCATGTTGAAAAAATGCTTAATGCAAGGCAGAGTTGGAAACGGGTCCAAGACCCACGGATACACCCGACACGCGTTTCGGTCTGGTCCCACACTTGAATGGGTTGGGTTGGGTCTGGTTCTGTCGAGTGTCGTGACGGTTTTGAACCTTGAAACTCCCGAGTCCTCCTGCGGGTTTAACATAATAGTATAATATGATCAAGATAATGTCGCGCCTGGCTCTTAAGATAATGTCTCTCACAGTTCCTGCCAAACAGCAAATAATCTTTCTGTTCCTTGATGAACAATAGCTAATTAAGATACATTAAAGCATAAATATTGCAGTAACATTCTACACTCCGGGCAGATGCCACAAAACTTATTTAAAATCAGTACTTGTCGTCCTACCAAAGAAAGCTAAAGCAGTGAAATTTAACGACTATAGGACTATCAGTATAATGTCGCATGGAATTATGTTACTTCTAAAGATGATCCTCAAGTGACTGTATCGAGAAATAGACTTAGAAGTTGGAGAAACGCAGTTCGGATTTCGCTCAGACACTGGAACTCGTGAAGCTACATTCACTTTGAGGATGCTATGTGAAAGATGCTTGCAGGTGCAAAAGGATTTGCATTTATGCTTTATTGACTATGAGAAAGCATTCGATAAAGTTCATGGAGGTGTTGAACAAGTATCTCTTAGAAAAAGAACATGTCCAATTGATCAGAAATTTGTACTGGAGGCAGACAGCAGCAATCTGAATCTTCAACAATGTTACGGAATACACAAAGGTCAATAGAGGAGTCAGACAAGGTTGTGTGTTCTCACCAAGTCTCTTCAATCTGTAGAGCGAATGGATTTCCCGAGAATGCGAAGAGAGAATATCGAATATTGGAATGCAGGTTGGAGGAAAAAGAATAAACAATATTAGATACGCAGATGACAACGTTCTGATAGCTGAGAATAAGGATGATTTGTAGAGGATTCTCTCAATCGTCAATGACACTAGTCTTCACTACGGACTGAAAATCAATCCAACCAAGACTAAGGCCATGGTGGTAAACAAAGGCAATGCCAAGGACCAAGTTTAAGTCTATCTATCTGACCGTAAATGAACAGAATGTGGATCAAGTTAGATCATTTGTGTATCTTGGCTCATGCATCACAGATGATGGGAAAACGGAACAGGATTTGAGGAGGAGGATTGGCAGATCAAAATCCAAATTTGCGGATAAGAGAGGACTCTTGTCGAATTCACATTTCAGCCTCAGCATTCGACTCAGGATGATGGAATGCTATGTCTGGTCAGTGTTCAGGTATGAGTCAGAAATGTGGACCATTTAGAAAAGCAGACGTCAAAAAGATAAACGCGTTTGAGATGTGCTATAAGCGTATGCTGAACATCGAATGGACCCAGAGGAAGATAAACGAGTGGGTATTGAGAAAGATCGGAAGGAGTTGTTGTTTAGCAAAATCAAAAAAGGTTTGGCGCTCGCAAGGTTATGACGAGGATTTTATTTTAAAGTTGTATAAAATACACCCGACCGGTTTCGTCGCGATAGGACAGTCTCAAGGGTTGAGAGACTCTTGAGACTGTCCTATCGCGACGAAACCGGTCGGGTGTATTTTATACAATTCTAAAATAAAATCCTCGTCATAACCTTGGGAGCGCCAAACCTTTTTTGATTTTGCTAAACGATGAAGAACCTCTCGTATCGACACACAAACCAATGGAAGGAGTTGTTGTTTGCTGGACAACATCGGCAAGGCGAAATGCAAGTATATGGGGGCATTTAACACAAAGGAAGGGAATTCTGTCAATAGTATTAATCGGGAAAATAGAAGGAAAAAAGGCCAGAGGAGGACAAATGCAGCTGTGGATGAGGAACATCAAAGACTGGACTGTCGTTGGAGGAGATCAACAACAAAACGAGAAGCACAGAAAGGTGTATAAGGATCGTGCGCCAACTGCATATTGCAGATGCAACCTAGGTGGATGGAAAGCATGAATGGGGCGCTGATGATACGGCCATTCCTTCAATGAGGACGGATAAGCATTCTCACCTACATCGATTGTTTTACAATTTGTAAGTACTTGGTAAGTGAAGCACTGGCGAGTGCGCTATTTGCTCGTTGTTAAACATTCGACTTAGGTCTTAGATCATTCAAGCTGAGGTGAGTAGCACCAAGCTGCAGTTGTTGCCATTCATTGCATTTACCGGTTACTGCAGTTTTACACCAACAAATGATGTCACGAAATGAATCGATTTGCTCTAGAAGAAACGAATTATTTAATCTGATGCTGCTCCAATGTGTGATAATATCAAAATGTTATCGAATTTACTGTTTGATTGCTTAGTTTCTTAATCTTCGCCTCAATAGGGGAGTGTGGGTGCGTTTGGCAAAACAACTCTATCTACAAAGAGAGCTCGGGTATTAAAAATGATCATGTATCTCATTAAGCACAACAGTGTTCGTTTGTCTTGCACGAACGCACAAATTATTTGTCGTATTCAAGTAACTTTAACATTATACAACCTTAGCGAAGATGTATAATTAATCCTTCTGAGTTAAAAAATGAAAATGCTCGATTCCTTATAGATTTATTGACCACTGTTATATAGAACATGCAGCCAATAGAACATGAATGAAATGATATTAAGCGATCATGCATTTGAAATATATCAGACCCACGGGTAGACCCGCGTGTCGGATCGGGTCTGACGCTCAGGCGGATCGGATCGGGTCCGGAAATTTGGACCCGTGTCCAACTCTGATACAAGGTAAGGACAGTCGACCCGAATATGTAAAATTTGATGAAAAAGCAAAATATCTGTCAAATCACGCCAATGCACCAAAGTTGGATGACCAAAAGATTTGCATAATTTTGGTCCACCGCAATCTGCCATAGTGTTATTCTTTATCGAAAACTTTTTGAACACGTTCAATCTGTCAACTTTATGTTTTGATTGATGTGACCATGCGGAAGAGACGCATTGACCTATTACGCGTCTTCGATTTTATTAACGTTGATCATTTAATAGGTGAGCTAACTACATCTGCAATATTCATTTTTCGCAATATCATTCTATTCACTGGGTTTCTGTAAGTATGCCGCGTTAAAATCCTTGATTTATGTATGACATCTGTACAAATTAGTGTAATGAGTCTACATGCATAAATATTTTATTATGTCAAAAGATAAATCAAATCGTGTATCAGCTAATTCTACTAATTCAATGTCGCGTAGCTGATATTTTACGCATTCGACTTACGTGTTTTGAATGTATTTTCACTGCCTAATTCGTAGCTCTAAGTTGGCAATGCATACAAGTGTCGCGAAGTTTCATAAATCTTTCTAACTGTCACGGTAAAGTACAGATGCCTTAAACTTCTCAGATGTATCTGCAGACTACTTGGGATAATAGTTGCTACTAGTTAGAGGTTATATTTTACAAGTTCATTTTGTTGAAATTGTTGTCCAAACGATATAATTCAAAAATCTAATACATCATCATTTTAAAGATTTATCAATAGGCTACTAGGTCCTACAGACGTTTTACTTGAAAATCTGAAATAAATGAGTTACATGAGTTACTGGCAATCGATTACCGATTACCGACCAGTAACCGGCAAGCCTGTGGCAATTATCGGATATCCGCTCCAACCATTGTCTTTAGTTTAACAACAGAAAAGTGGATTGCCTCCAAATAGAATTCCTCATTCAATCGAGATAAAGACTATTTTCTAAATTTTAAGTTTTCTCATTCCAAGCCATCGAGTCTCGAACATGTATGAATTAGCTTTCGAAAACCATAAATGATCACAATTCGCATCAGTGACAATGAAAAGTGATAATTATTAACCCTAAGGCGACAGAATGATAATAATGGGAAACCTGGATGTCAGGTGCATCTATAATAAATTCAACACATTTACAGAAAATCATGACTGAATCACTTCTATCTGAACTCCACCTACGACATCAAACGGTTCTTAATACATTCATCATTGTTGAACAATAACTGATCGTTAAGCTAGTTCAAATGCTGCATGAAAGTATATGATCAATAGAGGTGCAAGCAATTGATAGAAACTTCTGAGGAACGGATCAAACTTCAAGAAGTAATCATTTGACAATTACAGGGTATGCCTGACCCTCATATCAATAACTTTGCAAAGATTTAGCGCCTGTCTTCTGATTAATTGATATGTGCACACGCTTTTAGCTCTTAATGTGAAATACTCTGAATTCGCAACATTCCTCTTCTCTCTTTCTCTCGACGAAGGTATCGATATCTTAGCATTTAGATCATTATGAATTAGACAGACTCGACTTGCAATCCGCAAATAATTGATGTCCAATCTATGATCCCCAATTACTACACTAAACATTTTAGTTCTCAACACTTCTCGGAGACGAAAGAGACGACAAGTGTAACAACACAGAAAGAGATTGTTATGTAATATTGGATGATTTCCATCAAAAAGTGCTTTACCGACGCGATTGTCTTGCGTTTACTGTTTCGTGTTTCGACACTTCACACATAGGCAACAAAGTAAACTGAAAATAACAAGTCTAGAAGCATTCATCATAAGGATTGTTCTATAGGATCAGCAACAAATGCGCTTGCTCATACCTGTGACCTCTGGCTTTGAGTGCGATCAATCTTTTGTGATCTGACATTGACACATTACTTATTTTAGTGATGATCTGCTCCGATTACTAAATTCTCACATTTTCTCATATCATGAAAAAACAAACGAATTTCTCACATCCCCATTAACAGTCGAATACATGTAGAAATCCACATACTTTCATTCGACCTCCGTCTATCATATACAGACAATCCCTGTTACCATCATATCACCAAAGTGGCTCCGATCTCTGTGGCGAGTTTAAAATTTGCATACAGGCTGCCCGCACGGAGGGAAAAAGTCCCGTATATTTTCCGGAATTACCGGGTTTTGCGTGCATATTCCCGTACACTTAACTGACACTAACACATTATCATAAATCTTTAAAAGCCCTGTTTTGTGAAGTGATTCTATTATCACATGATTAACTGAAAAGCAACTATTTTTATTAATAGCTAATATTAATAATCATAATCATATTGTACTCGTATTCACAAAAAACAACAATCTCAATAAACTCACAGGACATCAAGAGTATAAAATTTCAATCACTGATTGTATTTGAACAAAACGTCCATAACAAGTCACGTACATGTACTCGAATTTCCCAAAAACAATAATCTCAATAAACTCATAGGACATCAAGAGTATGGAAATAGACCTTCTTCTAATCTCTCTCCAACCACTGATTGTAATTGAAGAAACGTCCATAACATGTCACGTACTCGTATTTTACAAAAACAATAAATCTAATAGTAACTAATATGATATCAGGAGTATAAAAGTACTCCTTCTTCTAATCGCTCTTCAATCACTGATTGTGATTGAGCAAAACGTCCATAACAAGTCATGCACCTGTATTTCGCAAAAACAAACTCATACGATGACTTGAATATAAGAGTAGTCCTTTAATCACTAACTGCACTTCAAATACTATATATGGATTCACAATTACTCTTCGAAGAAAGATTTCTTATCGATGACAGAAGATTCCACATCCAGTTCGTCTTTCTTTCTTTTCAAAACATTGATTTCAGACAAGATATGTTGCCTCTCAGTGTCACGCTTTTTACAATCCTCTTGTTTCATTCGTTGTTCTTCAAGAAAAATTTTAAATCTTTGGCACGAACCACGAAAAGATCTGAGCATTTGCTTGTCTGTCAATCTTAACTTTAAGAGGTCCACTACAACTGTGAATGTAATCAGACAGCAATCTTTGACAAATAATGGATCGCTCATTCATATTCTCAACAAGTAGATGTTCATTCACGGAAAAACCTGATTCGACCGTAGCGTTGCCGTGTGAAAGGATTAGGCAGACTTTAACAATTCGCCACAGATCACGGTGTTCTTCTTATCCGTTCAATAGTAGTGGACAAAAATCATCCAGTCGCGGTTCCGGTGGTTATTTGATCATGAATCGAAGGTTCATTCAAGAATTTACCGAATTGCTCTTTTACCTTATCAGCACATACAGGTGACCATCGTTTGCAGTCAATAAGTGTCTGGAACAATCGAGAGAATCGCTTCTTTGAAACTAGTCCTGAACAGGACACCAGCTTTGGAGATAATGAGCTCACTGCTACAGTCGCGTTATAGTGTAATGGTCGTCTTTTCCATTATTTTCTGTGCAACTGATGACCCAAATACAATGCAAGATTTTCGAAAATCGAGAAGATTTACTGGAGACACAATGTTCTTTCTCAACGCATTACTGACTCCAAATCCAAAGTCAAGAGCATGTCCTTCCCTCTAGTTACTTTTGCCTGATTGAAGGTTAATGTTAACTTTCAATAAATCCTTTCGCGCTTTTGCTTCATTCAAAACAGACGCTTTAATAAAGAAAGATGAAAGTATCCTGACCATCTGTTCACAAGCGTCAGCATGCATTGGAGACTTTGGGGTCTACAAGGTCGTGAAAAAATCGTTGTAAAATGGATGCGACATAGAGGAAAAAATGCAATTTCACTTCAAGCAAAGGATCTCTTATTCCATGATCGAAAAAGCTATATGACCGAACATCTGGTTTTGGCGTCACGGTGTTCACACAAACACGTAGTGATGGTAGCAGTTCAAGTGCTCTGTCCACAGCGTCGATGTTTTCTGTCCAGCAAATGGCACAAAATTTTTTGAGAGCTGCTAATTTTTCTGTCAATTCAAGAAATTTTGCTCTACGAGCAGGTCTGTCCTTGAAGAGTGAGTAAAAAAGCACACAAAAACCTTCAACATCCTATCCTGATTTCTTATTGCCCATGCGAAGAGTGCCATTAACAACATGTAGTTCGCAACTTCCCAGCTGAATAAGTTGAAAGTCACAGTCACCAGACAATTTTCGGTCTGCTTGAAATATATCAAAGAATTTCTAATTAACCGCGGTACCATCCATTGAAATTTGCACCAAGTTCTTGGGTGGTAAATTTAGCAACAATTTCTTCCAATAAGTCCTCTGCTCTGAGTCTTCTTCGCATATCATTAGTAAATCTGACAACTATCAACAGTAGGAAATGGACTTCAGCTGAGATATGAACTCGATTGAACAATCAATTTAAGTTTACAGTAAGCCAATTTTTAGAGAATTTATGACATCATTATATCCAATGTAGCAATATAGGCTGAAAGAACAGATGCATTTCGCAAAATTTTCCCGTATTTCTCGGATGTGCGGGCACCCTGTAAATACTATGAAGGGTCATTCTCAAATTGACGATTTTCAAATCAGCAAATCTTCAAAGTTGGAATATCGCATCATGAGAAAAATGAACCACAAAATTATAATCTATTCATGATGAGTTCATGATAGTGTTTGTAAATCAAGCACTGAACGACTATAGTTTAAAAAATGCTGGATGAAAGATTCTCCACCCATCGCCGGTCCTGAATAGACGACATTTTAAGATACGGCTCCGGATAGATTCAATTTTACTAGATTCACTTCCTGCTCTGGATTCATGCAATTTCGCAGCTCCGAATGATGTGGAAATTTGAGCTCCGCTACATCCCTATCAGCTACCATCAATTTCCAAATGATGCTTAAGAGATCAATCTTTTTAAAAAAAATTTTTTAAAATTTTTGAATTTCTAAAGCATTATGATGACCGAGTTGGCAAAAACTGATGCCACCATTGAAGCAAGCATACGCCAAATATGTTGCCCACAGATTTTGAGAGCGATTGAATAATGAGGACATCATATAGTCAGAGCTCCTGGAGCCACGAGTTTTTGGACCTCAAAATAGCCCGGGTGAAAGAGGGTTAAGGAATAAATTGCCGTTCATTATTATGCGCTTTCATTATACATACATGTCAATAATCGAAATTCTGGAATGTGGATATAATGCATTATTATTAAGGCTATGTTCTAGCTGCATCTGCTCGCACCGGTGCACAGAGTATGAAAACCGGTGCACCGAACGGAAAATCTAAAAAAGGTTACACTGAAGCACTGTTTAGGTGCAGGCGAAATATAATTTGTTTTGTGCTTAGATTGTTAATTAAAACTTCAAAATCTTGAAGGTAGAGTTTATGTCTTTCATGCTAAGTGTTCACATTTTCCTGAATTATGCAAATTTTTTCTCAAGTACTAGGAAAATTCTAATAGTGCTACAGAATTTGAAACAGATTTACATTGGCCTCTTTTAATTTTATTTTCCAAATGCTTGCAAGTGACTCACATCATACTCAACCCATACGCCTATGATTGTTCTAATGGAATTCCTTAAAACCAAATGAAGCGACTGAAAATTTGCTTGAAATCAACCGATACAACAAGATCAATGAAGAATAAAGCGCCAAATCAAGTTGAATGACAGTACCCAATTCATCGAAAACCAAATCAAGTTAAGCAACGATTTAATTCCAACCTACTAATTTCGTCAGCAGGGGCAGATCTCAGACAGTGATTGCATGAAGGGATTTTATTCTCATTCAAATTTATAAATTGCTTCGACCAAAAAAAGCAAACTATACAAAATCTACCAAAATGATATTTGCAAGATGACCACATCGGCGATTGTTCACTTCAAAAAAATGGGAAAATCCACCATTGGAGGTAAACCTCATTGAATCAAAACCCATCAACTCTATTTAATAAATGGAATGGTCATCATTATTAAAAATAATAATCATGACTAGAGCCACTCAACAACATTCACTAAATATACGCACTGCAATAGTTGCAAAGTCGCCTTCAGGTCACTAAGACCGGCTAGAGCATTCTAGTGTTCTAACTTTCTCTCTCATATCGTGCTTCTTCAAAAACTTTTTACGTTTCAAAAGCATCATAAGTTCTTTTTTAGTCAATTATCTGCATAGATCAGAGACAAAAACACAAATTCTCTTCTTTAGGGAATGTTTCTTTGAAAGATGCACCTTCACTTGGCGGTCACCACTTTCATCTTCTGTTACCGCGCATTACAATAGATGAGAAGTCGAACATTTTCAGACATTTAATTATGGATATGCATATTTCGTGAACTCACAATTTTATAAACTCGGTCTAACTCATCAAAAGAAAAGCGATAAAGAATTCTTTTACAAAGTCAATAACGATTAAACAATGAGGGATGGCCCTACTATTTAGAACTGCCATCTGCCATGGAATTCTGCCAAGGTGGTTCCTTTCCTCTATTTAAGGAATCTGAACATAAATTAC
>CAJQUW010016012.1:0-185000 GCA_907163375.1 Prostheceraeus crozeri | reverse complement strand
GCTTACTGATAAAGAATGTTTACTTACACATTATATATTGTATTTGCTTTGTAAATCCTAAATGTGATAAAACTCATTTCATTGAGCTTTGATTGTACCACACATTCCGACTATTCAAAAATCGTTCGGCCACGGCCAAACTGACTGCTTCATGACGGACCAACCCAACCCTTCAACTTGCAAGCTCTTGAAGATCTGCATAAAACCCTCTGGAAGTTCAAGTTAAAACACAAGAACTCCCCAGATATGAAAAAGATGAAAATTCAAAGTTGAAATATCTGATAACGAGTCAGATCAAAAGATCAAAACGAAAATTTGAAATGAGAGATTAGATTACTTTCCGTTGTCTTTCAATTCAGGTGAGAGAAGCAGAAGGAACTGTCATTTCTCTAATCAACTGTCAATCTAATTAGAAGAAGCCCTCCTCGGCTCTATTAGTCGGATTATAAGGCATCTTCAGTGCACGTTGTGCTAGCATGTGTCACTTGGCAAAGAAGAGAGAATCTCTTGTTGTCATATTGCCTCGAGGATCGATGTACATGAAGCCGCACGACTTTTCGTCAATAGACAGCAACCGACAATGACTTCGATTTCCAGAGGAGATTTGTCAACTCGGAAGAAAACAAGCGAGTCATCGCTGCTGCTCTGCACTATAAGCAGACTTTGCTCAATTGGGAAATCGAATTTCATATCGACTTATTAGAATAATTCATAGAAAAGGGATATACTAAGCTCAGACTCCCACAGTCTGAATTTGAGAAAGACTAAACTGACTGCCATGTAAACACTTCAATTGAATATTTATTTTAGATAAACGGATTTATGCGCATTACTCAACAACTAATCCCATAAAATAAACAAAGGACTATATCAAGTCTTGTATCACGTACAGGCGAAATACTGAAAAGTAAACTGTCATTATAAGCAAATAATTCGTTTGTCAAAAGAGTGGCGAATAACATTGAAGAAGTTGCAGCCGAGTAGGAACCGTACCGGTCGGATCTAGCCCTTCGTTGTAAAGTGCTAATAGCCCACATGACATAACAGTTGCTCTTTGACGTGGCTCAGTGTTTAGATACCGAGATGAAAGCTCAAACAGTGTGCCTACAATATGTGTAAAAGAGATGAATATCATTGTAACTCCATCATAAATTAATTGATTGAATCAATTATAATGAAAAGTATAAAATAAGCCAAAAAGTATAACTCTATACTATTCGTCATTCGACTATACTAGACGTCTCCCCAATGAGGGTGAATTAACAATAACCTTCCCACGACCGCTACGAGTCGATGACTGGAGCTGTAATAGACTGTTTTCTCTTGTTATGTTTCTCGAGAAAGAAATTAATGTACATACATAACAATCAACTAGATTCAGCAGATTACTTTGTACAATTAGCGCATTTCTTTTTATGCAACCTAATTCTCCTTACAATGGGAAAACGCTATGAAAGTCTGCTGTTACTTTCTGGAGTCAAATTTCATTCATTCAATATTATGATAAACAATAAATGCAAATGCATTTGCCGGCTATAAGCATATATTTGGTAATAATTTGTTTGAAATGATGACAATATGAATATTTCGATGCATCGTAATGGTTCTAATTTGAGGTATTTCTAAAATAATGTCTTGAGAACATTATTCTAATGCGAAATCATTGAATAAAAATCACTTTGAGACAGAAACAATTTCGAGAAAATGTCATAATCATTGAAATAATCTCGAGACATGGGATCGCGTTGGGTTGTACACGAAATAGAAGCTGATTTACTCAATATTGGTCAGACAACATATCAAATTGCAGATTCTTTGTCTTGTCTACTTCAGCGAGGTGGTCAGAACACACACGACTATGCGGATTAGGAGCATAGTCATTCGGTCCTATGCTTCGACACCATTTAATGAAAAGGAAGTAATAAGCCACTTGTTTATGTTCTCTGAACATGAACAAAATCGCCAAAAAACACAATGATGCGTGCACAAGCACACAAAGAAAGCGGACGATCCTAAAGATATTGCCTTATACAGCTTTTCGAGGGACAAAAGACTGAAAAAATTATGGTGTACTAGCATTAGACATTTCAAAGAAAAAGATAAAATAAAAAAATCGAAAAGTATTTTAAGTTAATCGAAACGGATTCCAATTAGCTTCCACTCACATAGTCCATTGACATTACACTAAAAAATTCAAATACATCTTTTATTATGATTACACACCAATGGTATAAGATAGATACTTCCACGCAAATTTACCCAATTCTACACAATTCGTAAATAATTAATTAAATCAATCTTATTGCGGTATCGTGTCAAGCAGTCGACTGACAAGCGATGTATGAAAGCTAAATCTAATAGATGAAGGTGTTCACGTTCCGGAAACAATGAATAAATAACCTTTCAGCTATTTCACCGTGACTTGACTTCCCAATAATGTAACCACAAGTAAGTTCAATGCTTTATTACCTTGTGCAATAGACGGGCATATTTTGCTATCGATGAGCGACTTGTGCGAAGTTTTTGTGTAGATTAGGAAGTCATTGGAAACAATAGAAGTCAAAAAATCATCTCGGACATAAAAACGCAACTTAAGTTTAAAGTCCTGTAATAAATCAAAAAATAATAGTACAGCTAAAGATGATGAAACCACATGTAACTACTTCACGGATTGTTAAATATTTTAGACGCCATGTACGAGCACATCCTATCCAATACGTCGACTGACAGAAAGAAATTATATTCACGCACTGAGATAAGAGGCAAAGACTCAGGTCGAGCGTGATTCTTCATAAGCAGTGTGGAATTTAATTTATTCCTTAAACGAGAGAGTAACTTCTTCTTTCCACGAGATTTTAGATATTAAAACCAAGAAATAGAAAAAAAGATAACGAAACTAATCTAAAATATCAAATTAAGTAAAGTGAAAACTATCTTTTTTCTGGATGATAAATGCATCATTATTTGAAGGCGTAACGGTTGAGGATGACTTAGGATGACTTGCACAGCAAATCAGTTTTTCAGATTATGAAGAACTTTCAATGATTCATTATCACAGAATCGGCGATGCTAAACTTTTGTTGTTAGTAAAAATATTATTTTCATGATCCTTAGAGAATTTTCTCTTCTCTCTTATCTCAAGTTTCACCTACCTGGTGTGTTTGCACTTGTACTGTCAACACGCGAAATCTTCTACGGGAATCAGTTATCTTAAAGTATTTACTATGTGCAGTTACAGTACAGATGAGATAGAAGCTTACATAATTCTTTGTTTATTTGAAACATGTTTAGGCATCTGTCAACATTCCATCTCATATCTGCTAAGTCAGTTACCCTATTACCCCAACTGTGGATAGAAGTGAAGCCCTTAACTATGAAGGAATACTCTCGGTAGGCGTTTACGAGGAAACGGAAATTGTTCCAGTGACAGAATGGTAAAGAAAGCATTATATAATTGTTTCGACAATGCGTGAAGTTCGAAACCAATAACATGATAACATAAAAGTATAGTAGGATGCAAAAGTATATGCACGTACGCACATGTACAACACTACATGACAACATTGCAACCGGTTATTTATAGCAACCTGGAGAAAGCAGATAAATAATACGTGTAAGTGACTGCCATATCAGCTTCGGTATGCATCATGAATAGTTCTCAATATAGCACACACATTTCACAAAGATTTTCATTTATCCCTTGAAAAGTTCACCTTATAAAACATCGTTTGAAACATAGCGAAGAATCCCGAAATACTATACGTGACCTGATAAACAAAAGTGTCTTCACAGGGCCTGCAACAGTCACGAGTGAGCTACCGAGTTGATTTCATAAAATGTTTACTTTTCGAAATTCGCAACATTTGGTGCTTAGGAAGGATAGTTGTGGCGTACGAGAAGAAGAAAATAATGCTTCATCTGAGTTCAATATGCCATTTTACTGCTGCAACAGAAAGGCTGCTGAAAATATTCCGCAACATATTGAAATAATGTCAATAGAATGACATGACACTTCTCTCATCAAGTTGGCCATGGATAAGCTATTGATAATATTTCATTTGAAATTTTAAAAAATTCACAAACAGCAAAAGCTAAATAATGTCACTTTGTAAAACAGCGTAATCCCATCAAACTGGTAAACGGCTGCCAAGACAGGAATATACTTAAGTACTAAAATGCCTATCCGGATACCCTATTGAACAAATATACCAGCATTACACACATCGACCACTTTTCCTTCTCACTTTTTATAACTAATTACAGACTCCTACCGACCAGTTATTACCAGTTACTTGCAGATCGGTTATTTTGCTGCATTACGTCTCCGTTTCAGTGCCATTAGCAATGTGATTGTTTGCTAGACAAGAAATAGTGCTACGGAATGCACTATTTCTCCCACCCTGTCCTGGTCATGGAAATGATTATCAGCAGCATCGGTAGTTAACCATATGAATGCTTTCAAGGACGATTTGACGGTCATAGAAGATGACTCCAGGCGTGTCGCCTATGTTCTCAACAGGCTCCGTGAACTTGTTGGGTGGTGTGGGAGGAAATTTAAGCGAGACAGGAGAAGACCACTATCATTGTTGAAAGGCAAGGTGACACACGTACCTCTTGATCTGGGATGCGAGCCTATATCGACTGTTCGGGAGGTAGAAGTGAAAAGCTTGAGAAGATGGTATATGTTTCCAGTGACTGATCTTCACCATATTGTACACCTACACTAGTAAAAGCATCATTGTTGAAGTGCCTGGACAAGATCAACACATCTGTACCAGGTCGCTTGAATGCTTGGATGATCCAATTTGTTTGGCGTACTCCCAAGGATTGTGCGACCTATAGCAATTTAAGAGATCACCCTATCCAGAATGGAGATAACCGAAGCCAATGTGAGCAAAATGCTACTGGAGTGGCTTGGCGTTCCGCGTATGCTTACGGGTATTGCAGTGTGTGACAAGAGGAACCGACTGGGATTGCCACTGACATATTGTGAAGGAATATTTATAGGTCATAACTCTACTTTTTCTTTTCATGAGACTTCATCTGCTCAGATCCACCTTAGTTGGCCAAAGTGGGATGTGGAGAAAGTCACATCAGTCTTCCATCAACTCTGGCAAACGACACAGAGAGGTAATGGGAGTTGTCCAAACCGGCAAAAGAGGTATTCATACGAAAAGGAGACATAAATTTTGATCTGAATTGAGTGAAAGTAACCAAAGAAGAGTGAGTGAGGTGGGAACCTTAGAAGAAGAGAAGAAACTTGCCTTGGTAGTGCAACAAGGGCAGAAAGGAAGATGCTTCAACTGAGAAGTTAAATATCGCAAGATCTCATGGATTGATTCGTGGAACGCGGGCCATTGGAAGTTCTACAATGGCTAATTTGGCACGTTATGGAATCCGGACGGACATCAGTGCCACTTGTGCTGACACTTCGGTGACGCATTGTGCTCAGCTGATGACTCAGGTCCTTTAGGGTGCAGCATTTGCGTCTCCACATCACACATGAATGAATGGTTGAGCGTCACTACTGCTCCATGCTGGGGGCCTGGGCGATGCTAACATATTCAGACTTTAATCTGGAGCGCTGTGATCTTTTAGTCAGGATGCCCTTCCTGACAATTTCCAATGACACTTTCGGGGCTCGACCTCTGGACCAGAAGATCGGTCGGCTAAACACTTAACCACTGTGCCGCGGAGATCACTGTTTTCCATCACACACATATATTTTCTTTCTCACTTTATAAAGCTAATTACAGACTCCTAGTCTTGAGACATTATTTCCTCGCTGAATTACTTTTTTAGAATAGCTATTTATATCAGTGCTGGCGCACTAATAGTATACCTATAATTCTGGTGATAGATGTAAAATTCTTTTCATTTCCTTGTTACAGTGACCGCGCAATATAGCATCATTATGTTTTTTCATGTGGAGGGAAGGGCTCTTAAGCCAGGAATATGCAGAATGACATTGCACTTTCATTCCACTTCAACTGTTGCTTGTTTTATTATTATGA
The DNA here is from genome assembly GCA_907163375.1 of Prostheceraeus crozeri. Taxonomy (NCBI): domain Eukaryota; kingdom Metazoa; phylum Platyhelminthes; order Polycladida; family Euryleptidae; genus Prostheceraeus; species Prostheceraeus crozeri. The sequence goes on along the minus strand of CAJQUW010016012.1, from coordinate 178,986 downwards.
ATGTTTCCATTATATGAGAGCAGAAATAGAGGCGATGAAACTGGCACACTCGATTTCTCTATGAATGTAATTGAAAGTGTTTCAATATTGGAAACCCTACGTCTGTCGAGAGAAAATGTATCCTATTGCCACAAATACAATCAATAACATCAGAGTGCAATTCTAGAGTGCAACATCCAGTGACTATAAAAATAGCGGAGTCAAATCCGTCATTTTTTTCTTGCAACTCGGCATGTGTCAGGGTTGACAAAGGTTTTCATACTTAGCAAGATTTTACTTTCTTCACAAATTCGAAGTCTTAGAAACAGTTGTGCATGTTAATGTAATTAGAAAAAATGAAATGTCAAGAATATAGTAAAAAGAAAATACAGAAAAAATCCTTAACTTATATTCGCATCATACAGACACTACAAGATACTCGCAAATGCGCTGAATTAGAATATCTATCTAAAAGTAAAATTAGAAAGAATTTATCAAACGAGTGCATTCAGCAGATACTTGGAGTACTGTATGAGTAGTAATATAGCATAAAACCTGGATTATCTGAATTTGAATATTCCGTGCAAACACATGATAATTGATCACATTGTATGCTGTGCTTGAATTTGCGACAAATTATCTGTTTATCTGAATTCGTGCTATGTGAAATGAATCTTTTTGTGAGACAGATATGGTGGAATCCAAGCAATGCAAAAAAACATAATCATTCCTTCATTAATAATCCAATTGAATTCGGAAAACGAGAGAATTTCACAAAATTAGTTCATCAACGTCTAGATACTACCTTCTAATGGATGAAACTCGAACATTGATCTTGTCGTCTGAAACTGTAGCAGAAAAGTAATTTATTCCTAAATATTATTAATTTGTCTTTATTCTTCAACCAATCTAGGAGGTTTGAAAATCTTTAACTCTTCCCGTGTAAAGTCCAGAGAGCTCAGAAATTTGATTCGCAAAACATGGCCCCTTTTGTGAAGTTCGTATATAAGAATAATTTCAATGTTTTTCTTAAAACTTGACACGATTTTCAGATGTTTCCATCTTTTTTATTTCTTGAAAAGTCAGCTGGCTAAATTGATTCTTCAAGCGGCTCTGCGGCACATTTTGTACTCTAACGATGCTGAACTTGATGACAAATGCTCCATCTTTTATTTGATGATAGATATCGCTATGAGTGTATTCCCAGTGAAATATGCGGAGATGTCTTCGCGTGACAATGCTTGGATAACTCCAAAGGTAAAAAGCCTTATGAATTCTCGTTTTCAAGCCTTTCGCAGCGGCAACATTTCACTCTACCTTCACTACAAAGAAAAGGTAAAAGTGGAAATTTCAAAAGCTAAACGTAATTGGATAGTAATTGCGTCAAAATCTAAGTCAAGTATCTGGAACATCGCACGCGAAATCTGTGATTTTAAATCTCAGTCAATGGTTCAGTTGGAGGCAATGATGAGAGACCATGCTACTCCTCTACTGGCAGCTGAAGCTTTCGCAGCTTCCTTAAGAGAACATTTTTGTCCTGAGCCCGATTGGTCTGCTATAAACAACCTAATTGACGGATGTAATTTAGATTGGTCACCAGATGTCTCACCGCAAGCTGTATATGATAAAATGGCAAAGCTAAAGAACAAAGCTCCAGGAATGGACGACCTATCTGGGAGGCTCATCCGTGAAAGTGCACATATTCTATGCAATCCAGCTTCTCACCTTTTTTTCGGTATCTGTTTGAACGGGTAAATTTCCGAAGGCTTGGAAGACAACAAATATTGTGCCAATACCAAAGTCAAACAAGTTTGATTCCAGCAACATCAGACCGATCTCACTACTCCCAATTTTGTCCAAGATCCTCGAAGACCTGGTTCTACAATCTGTTGTTCAGAAATTAAGATTGCTCTTCGGAAGAAACCAGTTTGCTTACCAACCAAGAATTAGCTCCTTTCATGCTCAACTCCTTGTTCAAGATCTTTCGGACTCATCAATCTGTCCTTCTGGAATAACCATCTGGAAATCCCATTTCCTGACATGGATGAAAGCTGATACGTTACATAGTTTAAAATTTAGGAAAAGTCATGTAATGATGGCTTTTTTGCATCAGTATTTTAGCCACAGCAATGCTTCAAAGTACCCGCTGCACCCCGTTCACCCACGAATCGTTAATGAAAGTAAAGAAACAGATACCGTATTCATATATATTATTCAACATCAATGAATGAAAATCTAGGCCTATAATCTATATTGATGGATAAACATCAAGTGTGTAATACACTTGAATAACTTGCATTAATAGTACACTGTCTTATTAAGCATCATATCCAATACTACTTGAGAGTTTTTAAGAGTAGAATCTGAAAAAATAAGTAGTAATTCAAAATACTCTACCTCCTAAACGAAGCCGATGTGCACCTTCAGCTTCGAATATATTAATTATCAGCTTCATAGTGTGGTTGACAATAACTTTCATGTAAATCAGAGTACTCAGTCAATGGGAAATGATCATCAAAAATGGCTATTTTTGCTATTTTTCGAAAAAATTCAAATTTCGTCGACTTCCAGTTTCACAACGACTTACAGTAGAAACTTTCTATTGGTACTAGCTCTTATTAGTTATCGTGCCTTATGTATAGTGAAAACATCATTGAGTTTGGAGTAAATCTTCAGGTAGAAATTTCTCAGTGAAATTGGGTTAGTTTTGAATATTAAAAACATAAGCCTACAATTTTAGTCAACTTTGAGAAGCTGTATCTCACGATTGAGTAATCATATCTGGCTGAAAATTGATATGCATGCTTAATCTAAGTTTGAAGAAAATCTGAAAACACACACTTTTCCCGAAATTTGTCGAATTTTTGTGGAGTGACCCTACACAAATTATTCACTATTGCTTGACTCGATATCAAGAATTCAAGATTTCAAGAATTAAAGATAAAAAAGTTCAGAAAATCGTGCCAAGTTTCAAGAACCAATAAACTTTCTCCATAGCTATAATGTCTTTATTGCTCATAAACCATGATAGCTTGTGAATGCTCTAAAGTGCTTATTGTTAAAATGCATGCATTGATTTTATTGATCTTCAATTATAGGTTTGGCTACAGCAAATCACTCCTTCCAGTTTTCTCGTAGATACGTGTATGTGGTGTCTATTACTCTTCTTCAAAATTAAGCTATCAATCAACTTTCTTTATCTTCTATGCCTCTGATTTTTTGGATAGAAAAACTAAACCTTCAACATAAATTGCTTTTTACAATCTATCTTTCCACTCTGCCTTTGTCGCATATTTCTTCAGCACCAAGTCAAATATTTCTTCAAGTCTCAAAATCAAACTCTAATCACAACCTACACAAATGTCAAATTCATAAAAAAATCCGTCAGTTCCTTGCGCTACTACATCCATTTAATGTCATCAGATAAAGCTGATGAGCTTCTCAGGGACTTGCTGCTCCTCTAGGAATTCGATCAATATTATTTTCTTGATTGCGTACAGCATCTTTTCTAGATAAGCCTCCACAATATGGATATTTCGTCTGGATTGAAAATATTTCATCATCGTTTCCAAGAATCGACATCATTTTTTCTGAGTTTATTTTTCAATTTCAAGCATTCATAACGAAGTGCTATAACAAGCATTCATAGTAGTTCATCGAAGAACTCTGCAAATATTGCACTTAGATAAATATTTTTTTCACCGTGAGTAGCTATTGAAATGAGGAATGTATAATTGCAAAGTACTGAACTTTGTTGAAAGAGTTCAGTTTTTTCCACAGAGTTTCATGTTGAAACACAACAGAAGCGATCAAAATTTCGTGATGATAAAGATTATTGACGGAAGTCAAATACTTGATTTGCTGGCAACGCTTCAAAATGATTCATTTTATTGATATATCTACAGGTTTTTTATAATGCTTCGTTTACATGGCACATAATAAATCTAAGAGGCTAGTAGCAATTTCTACATATTCTAGGCCTACTCTACACAAACCAGTATTAAACAAATTGCAAGAAATTATTAACAGAAATCGTCATGTCGTTAGGATTCATTAGGATAATACAATAGTCATCAATTTAACTATGCACTCAGTTAAATATGAAGCTTAAAATAATCGGCATAATTTTAAATCAGGAGGGATGTCTACATGGTCAATACTTATCAACTAACTATCATTTTCCGCTATTTGTTCATGTTACCATACTTACACATTTCAACAAACAACCACTACACATTTTTATACTTGTCTATGTATATGGTGTAAGTAGACTTTCCAAATTCTTTTTAATGTGAGGCCCGGATTTTGCTCTAAATAGCTTGAGACGCGCACCAAATAAGAATAATTCAAAAATCATTCAACAGTCAAATGTGCCTTGCTTCTCTATGCTACAGTAAAGGAGTTTGAGCGCTGACCTGCAATTTATCGATACATGTGCATGTTGGCATACAAAAATGCTATATTTATGAGTCTACAGTGTAGGTAGATGGCCGTATTCAACATTCCATATGAGGCTCGAATGGGATAATTTATCCCGGCGACCACTGTGAATTTATCTATAAAATAACAGTCCAATACATCTTTAAAGTAGAAGCTTTCATGTTACAAATTCTGAAACATTCAGCCCTTATACTTGCCCGGTGTTTTGCTATACTTCCAGTGAATTTGCCCGAATGAAAGGCCAGGTGTATTCTCCTTGTATTCGTAGCATGATGATGTAAGGGAGTGAGACATGGGCCGTGACAAGTGATCAGACCATGATGATTGAAAGAACAGAAGAGGCAATGGTGAGAAGCATGTGCGGTGTATGGCTGGCCGATGGACACAGAAGTGCAGACCGAAGAAAGAAGATGAACTTGAAATGTATTTCCGATGTTCTGCGAAGAAGAAGACTGTGGTGGTATCGCCACATTCTAAGAAGAGATAAGGATGACTGGACGAAAAGATCTTTTCAGTTGGAGGTCGAAGGCAGAAGGACGAGAGGAAGACCAAGGAAAACATGGTCACAAGTCGTCTCCGAGGATCTTCACGCTCTGGACCTGAATCCAGCAATGGTCTACGATCGACAGGAGTGGAGGTGCGCAACCAGAAAGCATGTCTGACCCCGTTCAACGTGGAGAAGGACGAAAAACGGAGAAGTAGGTAGGAATCCCTCCCATACAGTATTTCTGTAGAACATCTACAAATTACAACACTTCAAGATTCAAACGATTGATAGTCAATTGTGGTATGGACATAATTGAAGAATTCTTTGACCTTCTATTAATATTATGAACATCTTTATACACTACAAAGTGCGTGTCTGTATTTTATATTTGACTCACGTATGTCACGCACAGTGGACAATAACTTTTTTATATAACTATGCGAATTGTTTAGTTGTTTCTCTTCATGCATTTCAGTGCGAGCGACATCGAATATTTTTTACAGGTACTGTTATTGACTTCTGTTGTATTAACAGGAATAAACCATATACGTAGGCTTACAGAGCGACGTTTCATTCAACTGCATTTACCCTCTGCATTCAATGATCATAAATTAAGTAGGCTTTTGTTGATTCGTGAAGGTATGATATTCATGTCGGGTCCGGTTAGAAATTTTGATTCGGATTCGGGTTAGAAGCATTCATGGCCACTGGACATCTGATATGAACGGACCAAAAATTGATAAATTAATGGCATGAGGAGCTGTAGAACTACAACTGCGAGTGAGGAGTGAATATCGATGAAAGAAGAATAATGAAGATTAATGACCAACAATAACCCAAACAGATAAGCATCTTAACATGTTGATATTCGAGTGGCAAGGTGTGTCAACTCTGCATAACAGGGATAATAATCTGACCGACAGCTTTTAATTCACTAGCTTAAAGACATATGGGTGTGAGTTTTTGTCAGCTCGTTTGTCATATTGTTTGTCGACAATTCAGATTTTCAACTTGATGTGAACTCGGATGACTTGTTTTCAGGTACAGTTCATGAATTGATGTCAATTCACAAGATTGATGGGACTACGAAATAAGCAATTGTAAAACACGCAATTATTCCATTCTCTACACATTTCTCCTATGAAAAAGAAGACAAAGCATTCAACTTTCTAAATGAATATCAAACCGATAAAACGAACAATGGCAAGAATATTTCTATGGCAGTTTTCTGCGACAAAATCCACTTATAATTCACAACAAAATCTGAATGACATGATGAAGATTGTAACAAAGTTCGCCTATTCATCAATAAGTGGTCATCGATGCACGCTGCCAACTACACCGATTTGATCCAACAACGAGATGGATTGCTGCTTAAAATATAATTAAATTGAGTTTCATTTTCTGCTAAATGAGAGTGCAATATAGAATGAAGTTCAACCACCCTTAACTCCCGATGGATTGTACTATTACGCTTCATGGGTTTCCAGGAAAGCCACACTATACCGAGGAAAAGTTGTACATGAAATAATCACATTTTTTGGTTAGCCGATCATTGTCAATTATTCACGCATAAAATAAGTAGATCAATGCGTTAGATAAAGTAAATTTACTTGCTGGACAGCTTTAGTGAGGAGAATAAATTGACTTGCAAGAAAGCAATTAAGTCAATCATAATAGACCCTTAATAAAATAGATGAAAAATCCTTGAGCTGCGCTTTCAAGAGTATTGAGCTCCCGTCACCCTATAGCATTGTTTAGAATGACATAAAGTCTATAATTCGCACTGCAAACTTTCCTATGTTTGTAATTCATTGCACCAACATTGACGCGTAATAAAAAGATGTCCAAAATTTCAAATCACCTATTTTTACATATGAACCCTAATTATAATGCCAAAATGGTAATGCTTGCAGTGTACATAAGGCTATATGTGCAGCAAAGCGTCTTCTGACTGCACAATATATTCATGAGATGTTCAAGGACGTTATGAACTATCTTTAATAAAAACTTGGGAAGGATGACTATGAATGTTTTCATTATATGTTCATCAGTAGCTTCTCTATTACTTCCTATTCGGAAGTCATTTTGCGAACCTCGCTTTGTACCTCGTTAGATCTCCCCCCGTACAGAAAAAACTGGTATGAATCATAGTATGAAACATACGTATGAAACAGTGTATGAATCATATGTATGAGTCATAGTATGAAGCATAGTATGAAAGCCCGTACAGAAATAAGTCCGTATGAATCATAGTATGAAAAGGTATGAAAAATAGTATGACAGCGCATACGTATGTAATAACATACTATGAAACATAGTATGTACAAGTATGAATAATGCATACGTGTGTATAAACATACTATGAAACATAGTATGCATAAATATGAATAGCGCATACGTATGTATTAACATACTATGAAACATAGTATGCATAAATATGAATAGCGCATACGTATGTCTTGACATTCTATGAAACATACTATGAATAAAAATGTATTACGCATATGTATGCATTATCATAGTATGAAACATAGTATGCATAAGTATGAATTTCGCATACGTATGTATTAACATACTGTGAAACATACTCATAATTGATTATTTAAATTCATACCGTATGCACACATACTACATGTTATTGTGCAGTAGTAATCTATGTTGGGTAGCGACAATTTTTTCTATTATGATGTTTGATGCGTAACCCGAATTTTGTACCCATGCTGAATGATGCTGGTGATTATCAGTCATCTATACAGAATTAATGAGTGATATCAAATATAACTTTCGTTGAATATGTTTCATAATGTTCATAATGTTGCTGTTCAACTTCCTGATGAATGACGTACCCATTTTTATCTCAGGTCATTGGAAATAATTATCTTTCATTTAATTATCTTTGTCTAGTATTAAATAACTATTTTGCTATCATGTAATGACATTATTTGCAGATAACGAATTCGTCAATAGTTCTGATTCTTGTGATAATGAAATTCTTTCATACATATATATATATTGTTCATGCTTTTCAGTTACTTTATGCAAAGCGTCTTTGCTACAAGCTGAAAATTTCATCTGAGACGATTTTATCAAACACGTATGGTACTTAATGCATGTAATTCTGAAATATTGCTCATTGTTTTCCTATGATTATTGATGCAATAATGATATTTATGGAGCTTCCACAGTATCTCCACAATATTTCAACGTGTTTTGAAAATGATAGTGAAAACCTACTGATGATGCCCAACACATCGATTTTGTTTTATTTTTAATGCATAAATGATTCATTTATGTATATTTAGTCTAACCAAGAATTCATCGAGTTGGATCCTTCTCATCTCATAATTGCATGACCTACATGCATTTTTTTACATAACATGATATCATAAGAATTTGATTAACGATTACCATGCATATAAGAGCAGGTATTATTCTTGTTTAAACGAAATAATAACGTGTCTTGTAGCTTTTTTTTCCTCAAAGAATTAGTTATTCAACGAGTTTACTTTTGAAAAGTCTCATGTGTATTGTGGATCTCTACAATGTCAGTAAAAATTTGAAAGTCCATTTTTGAGTAATCTAAAAGTTAAATATGAAAGTGTTACTAATATAATTTCCTTGAGTTGCCATTGATTAAGTGCTATTTTGAACACCAACACATTTAAGATAATAAAATCTATCAAACATGATTTATGAAAGTAATAAAAGCTAATTCAATTAGTTTCGAAAAATATTGTTGATATTTATTTTGATTATTTATCTTTCCTATTATTGCTTGAGAAATTGCCACCTTATCATAAACGTGTACAATTCTTTTATTAGTGTGTCATTGTATCTGAAGTTTTCCATCATGCCCATCAGGGTTGTCCAGTCTAACTCAGAAGGCTCCTGGTTCCTTTCACTTCTCTAATAATAAGCATTAGTTTATTTCCATTGAAAGCATAAATGAACTTGTATGAACGTCAAAACAATTAACTTCACACTGTCTTGACGTGGGAGCATTATTATTAGCTGCTTGCATTACAGGTAACGGTAACGGATTCTTTTAAGATTGTTTATGCTAGTGAATGCTAACGAGTTGCTTCACTTTCTTTTTTTTATCTTCTGCTTAAGGGTTTATGGTACCGTCCTCTTCACTCGAACTTTGATTTTAAAAAATCATACAAAAACGTTTATCTTTGATCAAATGGGTACGTCGTTCGTGTGTTATAACAAATGAATGCCATATATGTGATTTTAACGTATGAGAAATTGTAATTATTTTGATCTTAAAATGATGCTAATAGCTGTCTCCCTCATGATATGTTCTCTATCTAAATCAGTTGACTTGCTACATTTGACATGTTACCGGAGAGACAAGGTGCTTTTGACTTTGTTCCCTTTCAGATTAAAATACGACATATTGAATACAGAATGCATGTTATTATTCATATGATAAGTGGTGCATATAATAATGAATTCATGCTGTTATAGAATATATGTACAACATCAAAACATATGTGCTTATGTATGATATTCCTTCGTACGATATACTGCTGTATGCATATATGTTGCATTTTTATGTCAGGAACATACTCTGAAAACTCACGTGTGTTTAGGATGAGTATACGTACCTATTTTCATAGTATGTTTCTTTGTATGATTCATGCGTCTGGCACGACAACGCGTTACATGCTCTTAGTACGTCTCATACTATGTTTCGTATGTCTGTTCCATACTATGTTTCACATCATGTTTTCACAGCGTGTGCCGTATGAGTATGCATACTATTTTCATAACATGATTCATACTATGTAAAGTCATAGTATGAATCGTACGTATGTTAGGGTATGGCCCGACAGAGCGTTACATGTTCATAGTATGTTTCATAGTATGCTTCATACGTCTGTTCCATACTATGATTCATACTACGTTTTCACAGTGTGTCTGGTATGAATACGTATATGATTTTTCATGGTATGTTTCATAGTATGATTTTGCTCAGTATGATTTAGGGTATGCTTCATACAAAGTTTCATACTATGTTAAGTCATAGTATGAATCATACGTATGCCAGGGTATGGCCCGACAGAGCGTTACATGTCCATAGTATGTTTCATACTATGTTACATACGTCTGTTTCATACTATGTTTCATACGAATGTTTCATAGTATGATTCATACCAATTTTTTCTGTACGGGAGGGTATGAAAATGTAACGCTGTATGTACATACATACCCCTTCATACGTATGAATCATACCCTAGCTATCCATACTATGAAACAGGGTATGAACCATGAGGGTATGTATTAACAGACTATGAAACATACTATGAAACAGGGCATGAATTAACAGGGTATGTATAAACAGTCTATGAAGCATACTATGAAACCGTGTATGAATCATATGCATGATTCATAGTATGAAAGGGTATGAAAATGTAACGCTGTATGTACATACATACCCCTTCATATGTATGAATCATACCATAGCCATGCATACCATGAAGCAGTGTACGTGCAAATAGACTATGAGACATTGTATGAATGAGTACCGGCATGTAGGTTCTGCTCATGTACACGGTTCAGGCTCTCATAGTATAAAGCATGGTATGAATCATAGTATACCGGATTATCATTCACACCATGTTCGCATGAAAAGGTATGAAAATGTAACGATCTACACCAATACTTTGATAACATGAAATATCCTAACTTGAAGGAAAAAGTCTCTACAAAAGTGAGAATATAGTCTGCTGAGATAAGAAATGAGATACGTGTAATTACTTTTTGTCATAACACATCAGACGTACCCACTCGTAAAAAATTGCTTAGCTTATACAATGAACCGTAGGAACAAAAAATTATCTGAAAATAAACAATGCAGACATTCAATTCAGCATGAGATGTTTAATGAAATTGGCATGCACTTTATAGAGGATATGTTTTTGACCAAGTGAAATCCTAAGAAATTGCCACCATATTGATATTATTGCAACCAAAATTTGTTTCACAGTTTGATATGAAATTAACAACAAAGAAATAAAACAGAGAACGTTTTATAAAATTTCGTATGTATTGTAGTACTAAGTGAAAGACAATATCTCAGGTCAAAAATTGATAATAATACAGTTTACTTTTAGATTCTTGCTAAATGTCATTGTCAGTGTTAGTCCGTTCTTTCTCAAAATATATTCCGAGTTTCCGACAATATGTGTGATGTTGAAAAAAAGGACATGTCAATACATAATGTATACAAGTACGTAAGCTTCAATGCATAATTCAGTAGGCTTCACAAATGATTATTTAATTAAGGGTAGTTCACGAAAAATGATACTTTTATCGGGTCAACATTCAGTAATATTACAATATTTGTCGGGCTTCATTTATAGATAAAGTCTCTCAAAAAATTTTCGGAAAGAGCCAAAACGATAAGTGTCAAAGAAGTTTTAGTAATTTCAGAAAATCTTACTTTGCCATCGATTCTTCTATCCTAATATATAACCATATTCCTACATCTGCTCTATTTTTTAATATCTATCATAACCCATCCAAAACGCAAACTTGTGCCGCATGAAAAATAGCAGAGTGCATTAACAGTTAATTTTTAAGTGTGTTTCATGAAGTTTGACTTATTGTTTGATCAATATCACCAATCGTTTTGTCTCTTTCCAAAACTTACTTAAATCAGGAATGATAGGTACATTTCATTTGAAATCAAGATAATGCGATTTGCGACTTGATTATGACAAAAAGTGCAATAAGCATAAGGACTTTTTGGACTATGTCAAAAAACACTCAAGAAAAAGTCGAAACTTGATTTAACGAACTAATTTATGGATTCTTAATCTAATCCGCACGACAGAAATTCGAAAATATCTTATAGATATAATCAACCTCTCAAAATGCACTCTTATGTAAATCTCAAATTATCTAAAACGAAATGTAAAGCAGAAAATAATGGATAGCTGTTGAAAGGAGTATCACATAATGTAAATTAAATCTCAAAAACGTCATTCAAAATGTATGACTATCAGAAACAGGCTACACTACTTGCTAAAAACTGCTTTCGATTTAGTCGGTTGATAATATCGTCGCAAGTAGGTCTAACGGTATTATATTTCTTTGTATGGACAACTCGCCTTCGGCTCGTTAAATATCACGTCCTAGCCGTCTATAAAAAGCAACATAAACTCTTGAGCTATCTATAGCTGTATAAAGTAATGTACTGAACGTAGTTAGGGGTTTGCTGTGTACATGAAGTTACAATAAAAAGCATTAATTGTGCTACATTCTATTGGCATGCAGTCTCTAAAAATTAGTGTACTAGCAAAAGTACAAAAGTCTATCTCAAATTGAGACATTAAATTTCCTGACACAAAGATCAAAAATATAATCAGGGACTATATAAAAAAAGATAAAGCATTAGCAAACTGGGGATTCATTGGCTCCCCCTTCCTGTAATGGTAGAGGCATAATGAATTGGACAATCGATAAGAAAATTGATTCATAGAATATTCACAAAAAAGGTGGAATCGAAGGTTTGTCTGGTGAGCAATGTGAAAACATTGCACGTCAGACAGAATGGATTTTTAAAAAATCAAACATGAATAATAAATGTCATTCACACGAAAGAAATTACAAATGGGTACGTCATCGTTAAGACGTAAAACGACACATTAACTGGGCAAAGTGTCGATTTAACCTAGTTATATTAATGTAACCCTGATGTCTAGATAACTGATTGATCACCAGCATCATTGGATCTGGGTAGAGAGTCGCATCATAATGAAAAATCTGATATGCTTTTTTAAAACCAGGTTAGGAAATAATGTTCGTAAAAATACAACTGCAAGCTAAGCAGATCACATGATAAAAATTCTAATGATAATAATAACACTGAAAATGACCAGAGCGACATGGTATACATGAATATTTGACAATTATCTATCTGTACCATGCGTCATAAAAACATGATGTACTCCATATCATATGAATGAAACAGATGGCTACATACTATGTTTCACAGTATGTCTTATCATACGCATGAACAAGTCAGATGGCAACATACTATATTCCATAGTATGTCTTATCATACGCATGAACAAGTCAGATGGCAACATACTATGTTCCATAGTATGTCTTATCATACGCATGAACAAGTCAGATGGCAACATACTATGTTCCATAGTATGTCTGATCATACGTATGAACATTCAGATGGTTTCATACTATGTTTCATACCAATTTATTTCTGTACGGGCTTCTCAATGCGTTTGCCTTTGTTAATAGTGAGATCTGTCACTTTCGCTCGGCCTCGTCGCTAATAGTGAGGTCAGCATCACGTTTCAAGAGAGATGCATGAGTTTCCATTTTTCTCCTTGTTTCTTTAAGATCTTTACTGATTTTCTCAATCATCCTTCGTTTTTCGGATTTGGCTTTCTCTTCAGTTTTGGATTTTTTCGATTCCAAGGATTTCATATATTGCTGCTGCGATAACTTGCAAGATTGGACGAGTTCTTTTGTAATTACAAAATGCTCAATCCCACCCATGCTTATCATATAATCATTTATCATTCTTCTTGCCATTTTGAGAAATATTTGTCGATGAAACCACTTTATTGATTGAAAATCCACGTTCTACTTGAGCCTGACCACGGGATAATATAAGTATGCTTTTTATAACGCATCATAGTCATCAGAATTCACCTTTCTCGCTCTTGAAGTTATGATAAAGTTTGTCAATCAGCCTATCTGGATTATTTTTGAAAGTTGGACAATAACGAAATCCCTCTACCATCTTCCGAATTTGCTCATGGAGATCATCACACTCCGAAATTTTCACACGTCCAATGACATTAAGATACGTTAAGGCTTTCTTGAAGCGACGGCATGTTCTGTCAACTGAATGTTGATTGATGTGCTGCAGACTGGAACATCTTCACTCTTTAACAATTCCGAATCATAGTAGATGCAATTGTAGATAAATTATAAAAAAATCACTTCGTGAGACTTATGAGAAAAGGTGATTTTATTCGTATTCCTTTCTCAAAAACTCAGATAAATCGCAAGATAAATTAATTTTGCATCAATGCAGCACCTTTGCATCAATCAAACGCATGAACTTCTTGATAAGCACACATGCGTGTTTCTCTCTATATATGACGCTCAAATTATCGTCTGAAAATAAGTAAAATACCATACCTACAAAATGATAGTAAAGTAAAATGCAGATATGGGATAGTTATCTAATAAATTACTCAAATCACCAAATTTTCCTGAATTGCCCCCGACTAAAATGTATATTTCTAAATTTCCAGATTTTTTCAGGATATCTTTACATTTTTGTTTTCCCGGGGTTTTTCCGGACGGAAATTATATTTTAAAATTTCCCGGATTTTTCCCAGGGGCGTGGGAACCCTGTAACATGAACAGGTCCAACATAACTGTAAATTCCATACTACAAGTCAAAACACTTTCAAATGAGATCACAAAAACAGAGACGACTTGAAGTCTAGTAATGCTTCATAAAGGTGGTGATACGAAAAAACTTAGTAGGAAGTACTTGCACGACATTTTCATTTTAAGGACTTTATTCTATGTCTGTGGCATGAAAGCTGATCATGCACATTTGGATAAATGATACCAAGAAAAGTAGAACTGGAATAGACTACTTGGAGTTAAGTCAATTCGATTGCAGTATGAAAAGTTATTTAACTCTGAATCTAAAACTAAATATTATAGCACCTTTGTTGAAATTGCGATGTGGGAATCATGACCTAGCAGTTAAAACTGGATGTTATAGAAATCGATTGAGCTATGACGAAAGATTGTGCAGCTTGTGCGATGATAGAACAGTTGAAACTGTATACCATTTCATTTGTAAATGTGCATTGTACGATGATATCAGGGGCCTATTTCATGACGCTTACAATCATTGTAAATTGTAATTTTACGATAACAAGCCAAATTTACAATGCCAGAGGAAGACGAAAGTCAATTTCATGAGTGACAATTGATCGATTTGTGAATTGTAATCGACTGGCTTCAATTGTAAAGACCGCAGCACGCTTGTCCTCACAGTGAATGTGCTATCGCCGCTTCATATACAGCCATCAAAATGCTGACACAGGCTCAAAAATTGAAGCTCTTGACAATGCTGAATGAGCATAAAGAACAACTGGCGGCGAAATTTAGCACTCCTGCTGACGGCAAGAAGAAAAAACTCGCAATATTGAATGCGATATATTCTAACATGGAAGCCATTGGATATAAAGGATCAATGGAAAAATTGAGTGATGTTGAATATCAAAACATACGGAAAGCAACGATAAAGAAAAGAGATGCAGCCATGAAGTCAGGTGAAGGTAAGAAATGAACGTGCTATGATTACATAAACTAATGCATTCGGGAGCTAAGTGAATTACACACGAACAGAATTGTTTTCGTAACTGGTAAAACTGCACGAAAGCGCCGTGATTTGTTGATCGAAGAGAACTTAGAGCTTCAGAATAAGAAGCTACATTTGGAAATTCTCCTGTTGGAGCATGATTGCAAGACAAGAGACATCCCCATAGATAAATGAACGTCTTATTGTGAACTCTCTTTGATTTGCATTGTAATAATATAAGCTTCATTGAATTGGATGAACTTGGTCACTTTTGTTGATAGTGGGCATACATAACCTCGAGACCCTCGATGTTTATATTATGTCAAATAGAGCACACAAATGGCTTGCATATTTTTTATTCCAATATCAAAATAACTTGCAACAGTAAAGATGCTATATTGTACAGTAATGTTATATTCTACAACAGTATGCATGTATGAGCGTAAATTGTGATTGAAAGTAAAAAGCATCAATTGAAAAATTGAACAAGAGCAGATCTACGACTATTGTCATCAATGACTATGTGGTCTCCTTTTTCTTCGACAAATTGTTCGGCAATGGGAGCAGTGATGTTTCTGTATCGCTCTGGCTCAAGACGTAAGCACATGTTGTGCAGAACAGCCGTTGCCTTGATTATTTCGCAAGCATATGCGGGCGTTTTGACCCGTATCTTTCCAAGAACTGGGAATCTGTTCTTCCAAATACCAAACGCTCGCTCCACAACTGCTCGAGTTCGCTTTTGAGCTACATTGAATGCTGCTTCGGCATTGGTTTGAGGGCTTTGAATAGGAGGAATCAGCCAACGTTTTGTGGGATAGATAGAATCTCCCAACAATACAGCGTCTGGAAATGGTCTGTATCCGCTACTGAATGCATCGTTCAGCGAACTTAGACGCAGAACTCTGGCGTCATTGACGCTTCCGGGCCACCGCGCACTGATATAAAAGAATTCCAAGGTAGGGCCCGCAACAGCCATCACGTTAATCGAGTGTCCAATTTTGTGTCGATCAACATATTGATGTTCGTCCACGGAAGGTGGAATGATGGGAATCAGTATACCATCTACAGCACCACACACAGATAGATGGCATTCCTCCAATGTTGAAAAACTTTTCTGCTAAGTTATCGCAGCTAGATGGCCAGCCTATGACGTCATCGAACATGGCAGTGTTTAGCGCATTGGTCACTCTACGAATCGCTCGGCAAACGGTTGATTCGGATGGACCATGGCAATCTCTCATAACGTGATAGAAGGCATTGCTGGAATAAAAATGCAACGTCGTCAAAAGTTGCTGTTTCGCTGAAAGACTGCCAAGACGATTTTCAATTTCCAAATGCGGTCCAATTCGCTCAAGGATATACGAGATTGAGGATGCTTGCAACCGATATCTCTGCTCCCAGTCGGTAGCGTCGTCAAAGTTCCGTCGGTTATAAAAATTGCGACTCACAGGACCAACGCGGTCAAGTTCGAGCATGTCGAAGATAGGATTGAATCCGTCTCGGTTCATCTTACCCACCTCACAAGCTTTGTAAATGTCTTTCTACAATTCTTACATAGTTTCACAATTCAACATTGTTCATGAAACTGAAATCAATGATTCTTCGTTACAATTTTACAAATTACAATGCCCTTTTCCAGCTTACAATTCTACCTTACTATTACAAGTCATCATGAAACAGAATATTTACGATTTTAAGCTACAATTCACAATTTACTATGATTGTAAGCGTCATGAAATAGGCCCCAGGTTGCACTTCACACCATTCTTTGTAGATATCCCGAAGCAAGATTTCTATGTAATGCTAGAAACTTTGAAAATAGGTAAAATTGTGACATTAACCAAATACATAAACAGTGCAAATAGCATCAGAACAGATAAATTACGTCAGCGACCAATGACATCGTGATAAGAATTCAGATGTATTAAAGGTTCTGATAGCGCAACATATCGTTCAATGCGAATTAGTGAGACAAACAGCAAACCGAGGTCCGGAACGTATCTGACAACTCCACGTTTCTCATTAATCGATCCTATTACAGGTAAGACGATGCGAATTGCTGAATATTTTTAATGATCACAATATGATGCTATTGTTTCATGTATGTATATCACCTATCGTTCCGGACCTCTTAATAAGTAGCACTTAATAATTAGGCAAGACGAATACTGGCGTGCGTTATTCATTTTGAATACATATTCAGATCTGCTTCGATGTGCCGTTTTTATGAAACCTTAACATTTTTCATTGCTGAAGTATGATGGTTCATAACTTTTACAGATGAAATTATGACTTGCTTAAACATATTAAATATGAATGAAAATGTCCTCTCCTTCCAGACAGTGTCATCTCGTATTTCAGTGTCATTACTTAATCTCACCTCCACTTTATTGTCATTCTGTAAATTTCTCAATCGCCTTGTCATCAGTCATCATCAGTCATCTCATTCATTCTCTTTTGTATACATGTACGTGTTTTTCAATTGAAAAAATAAACGTTCTGATATTCATGATAATGAATGATCAAATGACTAAAATTTACAAACCCCTGTGCTCATGCCAGAAAATCGATTCGCTTCAGTGAAGGTCATCATACAAGATGCTTGCAAGAAGTGGAAAATCGGGACAATTAGAACACTACTTTTCTAAAAAGGTTATAGACACGACTTTCAAGTGGGCCATAAACGATGATACATTAACCCTCGCCCATCCCCCCTGGCGATTATCTTTTAAACCAAGCAAGCTATGGACACCAGATTTCTAGTAGCTTACTTTCTACAAATTAGTCAACCTTTTGACCGAAGGAAAATAAATTTGGCACAACACTTTTGGCGTGAGAGCTATTTTACAATTTGAATGTTCGGAATATCTTGGCTGATTTCGGTATACATTATGTTCACTTCTGATGTATATCGCGGGATCAATTTTTGATGAAATAAATTGAGATTACAGTAAGATTCTTCCTATCAATATAGAGATATTCAAAAATGTAAAACTTTGAATTTGAAATTATCTGCTACTCAACAGTGCGTGTTTAAAATTTGAAATTCATATTTCAAAAATGATTTTTTATTATTTTTGCTCTTTTTAGTTCTACATCTGATCAGCAATTGAAATTTTTCAGAAACATTGCTAAAACAAACTATTGCTTTTAGCCTCAGTGTCTCGATAAAATTCACCGAATTGGGCTGTCTCTTCACCTGCAGAAACTAAATGATAAAATGTGCGATTTTAGTGATATTTGAGCTGAATTAAAAGTTTGACCTCATCTAACACAATGATGTTATGTCAGAGCGATTAATAATCATCATATTATTACCTACCTTAACCAGATCTTTCGATCAGTGTATGGTTTATTATTTTTTGTTGCCATTTTCCATTTCAAATAGTGATCTAATGGAAATTTTTAAAAATTGGCAGTTCTTGACCTTTGGCCTTCACCTCAGCCCAGGGATGGCCTTAGAAAGAAAACTGATGCTTTTTTTCCGAATCCCCTTTCAATGCCTATTCGAATGATGTATGGTTTGGCACAACTGGTGCAATAGTTTGGGAGAAAATAGGGGACTTTCATACAAAATATTAATGAAAAAATGCTATTGATATACTAAGTTCTATACTAATAGACACGTGGAGTTTGATCTAGAAGGCCGTTAGGCGCTCTACATACAAGTTGGGTGGACATAATGAGGAAGGATCTTGCCCGGCAAAACAGCCGATGGGAGGATGTATCGTCTCTGAATTCCGACAGATCGAGATGAAGGACTGTAGTGGAACATGCAGACTGTGTTCCGTCTTTTCTCAATTTTTAATCAAGTAAGCAAACAATCCTAACTGACAGCAGGTTTAAATCACATGCATGTCAACACAGGAATAAAAACTAAATGCACAAATACAAATATATCGGAATTTACTACAGTCGATGATGCATGCAATTTCTTTTAATCTGACTTTCCATTTTTTAAATCGAATTGTTTCATTTTTTTCCATTAAGATCGTGAACTGAAAATGTAATTGTCAACCAGCACCTGCTACCTATAACTCAATTTTGAGCTTTTGAGGCATGCTGTTCAAGAATCTAGCAATTCCGACAAGCACTTTTCGAAAAAAATGTAATTTATTATTTATTTGTCGGAGTCATCTGCATGATTAGAACATCCCATCAAAAATATAGAACAACTCACTGATTCTTTGTGAGCAATGAATGCATGGCACATCCAACGTCGTGTAGCACCATCTCGGCAAATGTATGCGAAGCCTTTCTCATGATTCCGATTTGGAGCGCAGAACGAAACTTTTTCGATAGTCTGATCAACTATCAAACCCTGTAAAAGGGGAGGATGGAATCGTCAGTTATAGAGCGTGTGACATCATTGGTAGCTGATCGTCTATTGCATTTTTCAATTCACAGAAGGGCATGCTTGAGTGATCGATTATCGTGCTATGTTAATTCGCCCAAGTCTCCCCAATAAACGTTCTTTTAATAACAGCGAATATGCGAAAGCATGATTTTTTCTGATGTAGATCGGATGTAGATACGCTGTAGATCAAGATGCAACCTTCATGCTTCTACTTGAACGGTAGGGGAACAAACGTTGACTTCAATTGAACATTAATCAATAATATTAATGAAAACATGTAACTGATATTCCGACTAAAGAATCTCCAAAAAGTTTGAGTGTAGCTCTCGATGATAGACTATCATGGAATTTACATGCCAATTGTTAAAAGAGCATCTTCAAGTTAAGCGTAATTCGTCAAATGAATCCATTTTTGTCAACAGAAAATCTGGTTCAAATATATTATGCATGCATCCGTGTTTTTTTGGAGTACTGCCCCGCCATTATTCTGCCAATTGAATGTTGCACTGGAGAATGCAGTCGAGCGAGTACAGCGACGATGTCATAACATCATTTGTACCAGAAGTGACTGTGTTTGCTCGCATTTCGTTCCTATGAGCTATCATCGAAAGATTGTTGCTTTCAGGCTTTTCACGTCGATGTTAAGTGACCAAGCTTGCCCACTTCATCACATTCACCCGTCTCCCTCACTTCTACCCAATTCTGAAAAGTTTCGCGACCCTGTATGTGAGACTTCGCAAAGGAGCGAGACTTTCACCTTGCAAATGATCAAGCTACAGCGTTTTTTTCAATTTATACATGTTTCTATATTAATTTGATAATGACTTCATTTGTAATTTTCTTGTTATTGATTGAATGATTTAAATTTTTATCTTGTGTTGAATGTGTCAACCTCACTATTATCATTATTAAAGCTTTGCTTTTTCAATAAACGCTATTATTATTACTCGAACAATGCTTATCAATCCCTTTGTATTTTTTTCGCGTTTGTTTTGAGTGTTACTATGATACTTTGATAACAACAAGCGAGAATCAATAATGATTCACAGCATCATGCATTAGAAGCTAGCTTGCAAAATGTAAGGACGGGCTGATAGATATGATTATGTGATAACTGATAACGCTGCAATTCTTCTACGTCAACATTTCCCAATCCTCTTTTTATCTCACCACCCTTGATCAGGGTCTTATCTTCCACAGTACCCTTGAAAGATCATCGATTGCTCGGATTGCGTGCAGCCTTATGTACATGTTCAAATCGCAATACCTTGACCAGTTCTTATGAAAAACAAGATCATAATCAAAATATATATCACATGTAAGTTGGTGAGAAAAGGAGAAGCTCACTGCCACTACACCTCAGATTTCAGCTGTGTATAGAAAAATTGACCTGAGGAAGGTCCAGAAGACCTCTTAGTGAATTCTTGGTTTATTTTGCAGAAGTCGCGGTCAAAGCATCAAGAAAGTTAAATTGAGGTGAAACGATGATGTTCACTTATAGCTGAATGACACTTCTGATTTTTTAATGTCGTTCAGAACTCTAAGCAAACATGCACGACAATGCATTGTTTTAAATTATTTTTCTACAATGTTAGTTTTTATGTGGCGGCTTCACAATGTCTGCAACAATATAACTTCTGATTGCTCATTTTATTGAAATGGATTGCGTGTTGTAGAAACATTATGCTTAACATCTTCATTTTACCCATCCCTATCTGAAATAGGCCTACTGGAGCTATAACTAATTAGCTTTCTCAAAGCAGCTGCGGAGATCTCAAGCTCGCCATTACTGCAATGAAAACTTCTGCAACGGTCTGTCTTTCTATAGAACTATGAATAGGATGATAATCTTCAACTTGAGCAATGGTTTATGCCATTTTGTTCATATTGGCCAGTCAGTCACAGGCAACATACTTTCATTCAGACAGCCCGATTAGAAACAGAAAATCGGGGGGAAAACCGAGGTTTCAATGCATGAATTTGAAATATTTATATTAGACTAATTTAATGAAAAACCGGAAAATTGTGATCCCTGCACTCATTCACAGTCTTCCCGTACGGAGAAGTAAGCTTCTCAAACAACCGTTGTTTTGACTTTTCATTCCATGGATTGAATGTCTATTAATATTCAAACCATGGACCTCTGATGCATAAAGACATGACTCTGAATCAGCAACGTAGCTAATCACCATGTCCCACATGAAATATGCGACATCTATGCTATATAAAGTAGCATATTTTGTCATCAGAAGTTTGAAATATCATTCAAATTGCGCATTTTTTCTCCACAAAATGAATTCAGAGATCGATTTCATTAATCATTTTTTATTTATTGCCATTTAACGGAAAACTAACATCGTGTCAATCAAAACAAAAAACGAATTTTCACTGCTTCATTATTTTGAAATTAGATTATTGACGCAGCATAATCATCTAAAATCATGTAGACATCAGCATGTTCATATTGACGAAATTTTTCAGATCTCGATTTTTGGGAAATTTGAGATAACACATCCCTCATAATCGCAAGTGTCCCACAGTATAAGGGAGTGTATAATTAAGTGGCTCTCCGACCTGCATTGTCCTGGGCGTAAATTATTTGTTCAAAATGCTGCATCTCAAAAATAGATACAGTAATTTTTTGGTCACAATTGTAATGAATGAAAGTTGCACGTCTGTTAAATTAGTAGGTCATCAATCAATTCCAATGATTGTCCTATAAGTCGTGCAGGTTTTTAAAATGATATATGAGTATGATATATGATGTAAATGTGTATTTTAAGTACAGATAATTGATGAATATGACATGAAATTATTTTTCAAACCATTCGCATCTTCATCAACGGTTGCTTCTGTGTACAAATAAGAATATTAAAAAGAAAAATAGAAGAAATAGCAAGAGAAAGAAATATAGAAAGAAAAATAGAAGTAATGGATAACTTTTCAATACCTTGTGAAGAATTAAAAAGGAGAAAATTATTCCAATGAGATTTATTACAGCGTTTATTGTTAGATGCAATGCTAAATGTGTCCGCCACCGTTTTCAAGAACAACTTGCAGACGATTAAGCAGACTGGCAGTCGCACTTTGCAGCTCTTCAACCGTGAGCTGGTTACACTCCTCCGTTATCCTGATCTCTAGATCGTCTATTGTTGTTGGTGGATTTGAGTGAAAAACTCTCGCTTTCAATGCTCCCCAAAACCAAAAATCTAACGGATTTAAATCGGGCGAGCGGGGAGGTCATGCAATGTTACATCCACGAGAAATGACGCGCTGTGGCGAAAACTTGTCGTAAAGGAACTGCCTCACGATGTCTGCATAATGGGCCGGCGCACCATCCTGCATAAAGATGGTTTTTGGACAATTTACGACGTTGGGCGAGCTGTGGAGTGACATGAGTCCTTAACATATGCAGGTATGTCCCAGATGTCACTGTGCCATCAAAAAAGAAAGGTGACTTTAAATTCACTTGTGAATCCAAAACAAACGCAGATCTTTTTTGAATGTAGCGGTTTCGTAAGGAAATGAGTGGGCTTGCATGAGGTCCAGATGATAAAGTCTATCATGAAGATATGCCTCGTCTGATCAGAAGACATTAGGTAATCGGTCAGAGTTCTCTACAAACCATCTTGAAAATTCAAGACGAGTTAAATGGTCTTCGAGCTTCAGATCTTGTAACAGGCGGAGTTTGCATGGAAACAAAGCCAACTGCCGTCGCACGATTCGGTGAACCGACGACTTCGGGATGCCTGTCATGGCAGACACTTCCCTGACGGATGTTTAAGTCCACAGAATTAAATATTTTGTTTATCTGCAGATTAATCTAATTCTGTGGTTGAGTCATATGCACCATCGGAGTTGTGAATGGCAGCTCAGATGTCATCACTGCGATCTTACTCCATGCTTCTTCGACCTTCATGTAGCTCATCGTGAGGCGAGAACGTTTCTTCAAATCGACGCACCATTCTGGTAACAGTCGTAGGGTTGCACGGATGTTAGCACTTATTCTCCGGGCAATAAGCGACGATAGCTGCGGTAGCACTACTGTTATTGGCATAATAAAGTCGTACTAAGAGGAGACGAGTCTCCAAATCTATTTTTGCACCTCACTCATCCATGTGATAACAAAGCATTGATCACAAACTCGAACTTTACTGCGAATGAGTCAGCACTTCTTCACACTTCAGCGCCGAAAGAGTTATCTAAGATATCAATGATTACCACAGCTTTTTAGAAAGGTTTGAAAATTGTGAATCACTACGCGCATGTTACCTGAAAGAGAATCGCTGAGTAATTCTATCTACGAAAATACTGTTATCATAACCAGTGATGCGGAAGCGAAAGCGATCGTTTTCGTTGGAAGCGGAAGCGGATGCCCAACGATCGCTTCCTCTTCCGAAAGTATCATGATACTAATGACTGACGCAATTCGCGTGTCAGGGTGAGGCGAGGCACTTCTGACTTTTGACCTTAAGTTTTGATATGAGTTAAGTAACAGTTGTCATATTTAGCGCTTGCCCTATTACACCTAATTGCAAATTGGCGTCTGTATAACTAAATGTAGATACTTCTAATTTTCTCATTATGATGAAAACGAATATGGAATGAAAAAAATGAATTCTCAGAATACTGGCATTCGATATCAGAAAACCTCAGTATCATCTTATCAATGACAACTTAACACAATGCGGATTGGTGTGTCTTGAGGCAATTTCATTGCAGCATTCTCAAACACTCTCTTGGTGGTTAATTATTTTTTTACTACACACGTGTTGGTAAAATATGACGCTTTTATTTCATAATTTCCTAAAGGTCAAAATGTTCAGTAAATTTGAAAAATATTTGACCTTTTGGCACGCCAAAAAAGGCATACAAGTCAGATCGGGTTTACGACACTGCAAAGTGTTAACGTCAAAACCTGTAGCTCGTAAAAAAGTGGAAATCGAAGAAAAAGGGGGCTTGAAATATGGAGGTGTGTAGCCCATGTCTGGTCTCCAATAATTGGAAGCGATGGAAGCGGAAGCGAATAAAAATCAATCGCTTCCGCAGCCCAGATCATAACTATATTATTGCTATCATAATTTCTTCATATAAGCAACATTGAACATTTCATGAAGATATGAATGATTGTAAAATATTTTCAGATCATATAGATTAATTATTTGAAGAAAATATGAATGTTTACGTCATGTATCATTTTGAAAACCTGCACGACTTATGGGACAATGATTGAAGAAATTTTTGGGAACACTTTATATCAAATGCTAAGAATTGCGAAAAGCGCGGTGCGACTGTTAGAAAAAACCCTCGCTATTTAAGCGGTTCTATAGCTTAAGTAGAAAGACAAACTTTTCATAAACCTATACAACATGTTCTTAATGTATTAAAAAATAATGACATGTCTGACGATTTCCACGAATTAGATAATCCCGACATTCCTTTGTTTCTTTCTAGAGAATAAAAGGATATCAGTACCTCATAATCGAAATAGTAAAATGACGATAATATAATACTTTCATCATCTTTCATCTAAATTCATGAGTTTCTAATGTGATAAATCAGAGCAAATTTCAGATTTTTGGCGCCAGCGTGTGTCTCAGAAATCGTCAAATATATTTTGTGCACGTCAATGTGAAAAAAGATTCGTTATGAAAGACATTCTAACCTGTATTCATTCAACCGACGGTGTATGTGATGAATGAATTGTGATGATATAAAGAAACACAGAACATGGGATAGAAAGTCAATGGAAACATGAAAGCAAATATATGTCATTGAGGAAACTTGAGGAATTCATTTTCTTTTACTCCAGAATAAATACATTCATGAAACATAAAGATAATGCTTCTTCGTCGTTCAATATAAGTTTTTTAGCAATAGTTAACCAAAAGCTGTGACATTTCGATGCGATCATATCTGTTTCATGCGACGAAGAAACTGAGATGGAAATGTTACGACAATCTCGATTCCGGACACGAATATATGAAGTTTATAACAAGTTTGTGCAAGACAACTTAAGCGGCTGAATTTCTTCAAAAGAAATCATGACTTCTTTGATAAGATATGGGCTTCAAACGAACTTTTTTAATCTTAGTTTACAATGACTAACCCAATCACCTAGGCAGAGCTATTCAACTGAAGTTAAAAAACTGACGGGACGCAGTTTAGCGGTCACAAATATGATGGTGAATGGCTTTTCCACCGAATGCATAGAGTTCGGTCCTGACGATTCAGGGAGAAGATGACATCCATAGCGGTGGTAGTCTTCTTCCTAGCGTATTCAGTTAGGTGTAGGTGACCGAATCACGGGTGATGTTGTCGATGAAGCCTCTGGGAAGTCCTTGGGTCTCTTCATTGTTCAGATTTGTGGTTCAGATTGTTCATTGTTCTCTTCATTTTAGCGGGCTTTGTGATACCTTTGATATTATCACGCAAAACTTCACGATGACGCCAAGCACCACCCTTCCTGAAACCTATGCCTCTTTGCAAAAAATTTGATTACTATCTTGCCTTTGTGATTTATTTTTCGTAGTTCTTTTTGTTTTTTTCTTTTTGCAACATTACTAATCATTTAGAATTTAGAATCATGCGATTTTGTACTGTTGCCTGATTGTTCACGACATGCACTATCGATTATTAGATAAGAAATTCGCAAATCTATCTACACATAGCGATTGGGAAGGAATTATTTGGAGTCCCATTCCTCAACATCACACAATAGACAAGACATCCTCCTGCTCTGTCTAACTCTGTTATTCAAAATAGAATATGTGACAAAAAATTACATCCTTGGAATACTTACAAGTTGCAACATAATGATATCATCACAGTAAAATCATATTTCGCGATATTTTCATTCAATAAAGTTCGAGCTCCACAACCATAATGAGGATAAGATCCATCTTAATGATAAAATTTGTTTCAATTTGACCGATTGCGAAAAGAACTTTTTCTCTTGAGCACATCACAATGCCGGCAGTTGCTAATTGTTTCTTTGATTATATCAACCATGCACAACACTGTGGCAGCATACCGATCTTGAAGCTTCTCAAATTGCAAATGGGGATTCTATGTCGTCTGAGACATGCACTTATGTAAAGATGCTTCGTCAGATAAGTGTATGGAAGGCACAAAATGCTCGTGACTATCAATTACTTATAGGCGAGCCGACAATTTTTCCTACAAGCATGCTTGAATCTGCCTGCAACTCATTCTTGAAACGATGCCGTGAATGCATCTAGCTAGAAGGTGGTCAAGTTGAAGACTAATTTGAGAAGAGGAAGTGGAGAAGAATTGGTATTTTGTGCTATTTTTCTGATTTTTCTATCACATGGGTAGTCATTCATAGTTAGTGTCACAAACCATTATGATGATAATAAAGAATGAAAAGTCCATGAAAAGTCTACATATTTGAATTGGTTGCTCTAGTTACATTAGAAGCATGAAATATGAATTCAAGATTGATTGAGTTTATTACCATGTTATACTCATTTGAAAAATAAAACATTTCTGCATCACCTTGCATCTCCAAAAGCTCCCTTTTAATCCGCAACTGATGAATGTCATATCGACTGAAACATGTTTGGTACCCAAATAATGATTTTTCCTCTCTTTTACCGAGTGGAAATATAAGTAGTAATATTATCTAATTTTCATCGTATAAAAGCGATCGTGGTCGTCATGCACTTAATGTACCTTTCACAGTAAATGTCAATTGAATAGTAATTAACTGCCGAACCAGCAGTCAATTTTCAGGCATTGACGTTGGATAATGCTAGATCTGTCCAATCCTCATACGGAATCTGTGATTATTCCACTTGTTAGGATGCGTTGGCGTAGGATTTTTAGCTTTGATTTCTTCAGTCTGAATAATTTTTTCTCTGATCACTCCTGTTTCCAAAATGTGATTATCCAACCGTTCAGATTTTCTAGCTGAAAACCACGTGTTTAATAATACAGTGTTCATTTTTCTACATAATATGTTCAAATTTTCATGTAGGGTGAGTAACATCAATTTATATTTCACATTTGATTGAAAATATACACTTTCTTTCTTTCTTTAATTACGAAGGAGAATACTGTGTGCGAGTGTGTGTAGGGGCTACCTTTACATGCATGCTACAAATTTCGAGCCTACGTACATGACTTTCCTAAGTTTAGCACAGTATTGGTCATGTTTCAACATTTGATTCTTGCACACATGTTTGTAGGAGTTTTCGTTATGTTTAATACAAGCCAGTGTAGAAGTGATTCATACCTGGTTTATCAAACATCAGAATGTAATTCTTCAAGTCTGGAAGTTTGAAAGCTGATGGAATGAAAAAGCTTTTTTTAAGCAAACAATGTATGGAGAGAGCAGCATCCTGCTTTCAAGAGCTGAATATTGTTTGTGATCTTGATGAGCTGTCTGATTCCATTGCCACTCGAGTTGACACCAACTTCGAATTCTCGGATTGCACGTGACGGCCTGCTTATATCGAACGGAGATCATATGCGTGCTTCATCAGAACATGAAATCAAGACAAGTGCTCTCCTTTTGAAAGTAATTTTCCTAAGTTTCAAAATGCAAAATTCTTCATTTTTGCTTAATATCGATTTCAAACACTAATCTCCCTCATAATTTTATTGTCTGGGTATGGTCGTATCTGTGAAATACTTAAAGTATCGTGCATGCTGTTCATAGTTCCTATTGCCATGCAACATCTTGAGTTCCTCAAGGCTAAGTCTCTACTTCTTCAAATGTCATGATACACATGCAAGTAGTCTGTATCATGAACATCATTCAGTGGATGTAATGATATGTAAATACACGCCGACGATGTCCGATTCGTCACTCCTCTGCATCGTTCCAACAGGACTACGAAATTCCAATATGCGTAGAAGTTGAAAACGTGGTTGTCTACAGCTCTGGGCTTCTCTGAATTCGGACAGGTCGAAATGACTTCTAATTAAGATCGTGCTTCACAGTTTGAAGTTTCAAAGGGCTTCTTCATAGCCATTTCAATTGGATTATCCGCAGTTTTGAGAAAATCTCTAGCTAAATCTCTGGCTGCTTCGGCATCCACTGCATGTGATCGACATTTTAAAATTATTGCGTGATATCGCTGCCATGTTAAAATCATAATGCACCTTTTGCACACAAATTTCACGGTAAATACTATTAAATGACATGAACTCAAAGTCCATTGAGATTGAATGATCCGATACATCGTTCGTTGAAATTTTAATTCTTGTCCTATACTGATTTTATCCAGATTTGATTTTTATTATTTCATTGTCACTACACAATACATAGTGCCATGAATTGATAGCTGTGTGGAAGTTGAACAAGTTTCATGTTCATGCGATTTTTACATGAGTAGAGACATGCATTGTATATTAACAACTATGTGTGAGATACAATGTATTTTCAATTTTCATGCATTTCAAGCGATTAACGATAAAACAAGCTGAGTTTCAGAAATTGAAACATTTTCAACTTCTTAGTGAAAAGGCATCGTCTAGTTTTTCGACAAGAAACCTATTTCTTGATCGTTGATTTAATTCCCACTTACAACGCATGCCAAAACGGCTACATTTGATGTTCAAGTATCTGCGATCAAACAAGCCGCATAGAAGATGGTTGAATTGCAGCAACAGGAATTTTCAATCTTAGTTTTTAGCGAATAATGATGCGCTCTGGCTTTCATTGGTATGTAGTTAAAGGCATTGAATATATTTCATCTGTCAGTTTAATTGAGGTTTGCTGGTATTTCAATTCTGTGTGGAATCATTCAATTAGACTGAGTTTCAAGGAAACCTAGCGAGTTTTGCTCAATCATACGTTGCAGTCATTAATTCAATTAAAAAAACGTCTAATCTAGAACATCTTTCATGACTTGTTACAGAAAGGATTGAGGGTTTGGAATCTTGTAATTTCTGAAATAAGGGAAAAAGAGAACTTAAGGAGATGAAAGTTCTGATAAAGAAAGCGGGAAACATCGTCTGATGAGATGGAATTTTAACAATGCAGAAAGGAGTGTTAAATTGCTCGGGACATCTTGTCGAAATTCGAACGAATTATAGCATTTATTTCGCTAGCATTTGGTGGAGAATTCAGATGATTCTATTAGAATTTAAATCTATATATCATCATCATGAGCATCCTATTTCAACCGGGAGTAGAGAAAAACAAATTCTTACTGTATCATTCAGAAGAGTATCATATCTAAATGCAGTTATACTGATTGTGCCTAAATTCCATTATTTATACATAGGCAACATAAAACAATGACAAGATTTCAGAATTCCTTGGACGGAAGATTCACATCTTTAAATAAACATTTGTTGAAGAGCTATCAATTGTTCAGCAAAATTTCAAAATAATAACCTGCTAACGAAGAGCAGTCTAGAAATGCTAAATCATCTTCATGCATGTCATACAAGGGGTGCTCCATTTGTCTCATGTCACAGTACGATAGTAGTACGAAGATATGCGGTCAAGGCCGAAAAGCAGCTCAAAATATGAAATAGAAATAAAAGAACTGACTCTCTAAGAGAATCCAAACTATTTTCAAGCACATCCGAATTATTCAATGATGCATTTTGTAGTGCTGCACTTAATAAATTTAACAAATGATATCGTTTCACTTTTCATGGTACTCCGCACTACTTCATGGCATCCAAGCTACTTCACAATTGACAGAAAAGTTCGGACAAACCCGGATATCGATCAAATATCTGGACAAAATCCGGACTTTGTGGACATCAGGCAACCCTGTAGTTCGGACTGGTGCCAACCTAATTATTTTGTCCTCTCTAGACGCTGACGGGATAATAGCACAGATATCTGATCTCAATGGTCTTGCATTGTTGTCTGGTTTTCAGACGCATGCATTTTCAAGGGCTTCATATCATCTCTGGTTCCACCTTTCTGCTTAAATCCTATATCTAGACATTCACACATAATTGGTTCCTTGTATGATGAGCTGAATAAATGTTTTAGACTACCAATTCTGTGGATATAGCCACAGTTGGGCACAATCCGCTAACTTCCGTTAATCCGCTAATTAACGGGAGTTAACTTTTTTTTTAACTTTTTAACTTTCTAATAAAAGTTAACGATTAGTTTAACTTCCGTTAGTCTCATGGAAGTCCGTAAATCCGTTAACTTTTTTAATAAATATGCGGATCTCAGAGCTCAGCTCATGATGTCAAGTCAACTATGCATACAGACTTTTGAAGCCTGAGTTAACTTGCTTCACCTTCGTTCATCGCGCAACCTGACAACAACGCGCGGAGTCATACAGAATTCGCATTGGTATTTGCGTGAAGCTATTCTCTTCACACAATGAGGCAGACAATATCAGGAGCAAAGTCATACAAGTTCACAAGAATCGATTCTGTTCCCCAATGCGGTCTCATTTCGTCTACGCGCATGCTCCGAAGTGCCGAACAATTTTTCTTAGTGCAGGAAGAATATGTCAGCCTAGTATGCAGCCTTATGTGCAAGTGTTTTATTCTTTACCTTACGGTTCGAATGAAAAAGATTGATGGATAAAAGCTTTGTGGAATAATTCATCAGAACAAACGACTATATATTTTGTAAGAAACATTGGCCTGAGAACTGCTGTGAGATGATTTAAGTCTTTTTCGAGAAAAGCTGCATGGATAGCAAAGATGTAGGCTTATACGTTTTTACAAGAGGTGCATGGGTCCCTAGCCGAAAAAATAAAGAAATATAAGAATAAAAAGAATAAGAATAGCAGGAAATTTATCTGTGAAGACACAATGTTAACTAAAGTACGAATTTTAAAGATGACATAAAATTTAACGAATTAACGGTTTAACTTTAACTTCCGTTACTTTACTCCCAGTTGCATATGAGTCTATGAACTATCTTAGTAAATGTATTCGTATTAGTGTTGCCAAAATATGATATGTAATTTAACTAAGTGAAAATAATCAGGGTCAGAAAAGAAACTGAAAAAGTACACAAATATGATTAAAATTTTAAGTCTAATAAAAAATGTACCTAAAAATGATGCTTGCATAACAATTTGATAAAGAGCTTTAAGGCATTATTTGCTATTTCTGGATATCTAAACCCAACGTGAGAACATATAAGATAGAGAAAGTTATCCTATATAAAAATGATACATCTTGTATAATTTATCCTATATGAAAACACAAGACTCTATCTGCTCTCACATTCTAATAATTCGAAGGTCGAGTTGAAAAGAACAACTGACTAATTCATCAAACTTTCGCCTTTTCTCCAACAGATTAACCTTTCAGGGAGCACCGAATAGCCGATTAAATACATTAATTACAATTTTCTGGTTTTTGTGAAGAAGGACTGGTTGATTTCGGTTGATAATCGGATAGCAATGATTGATCAGTAGTCACTATAATTACTTATCGACTGTAAGTTTGCCGTTCAAATAAGAGATAGCGACCAGCAGCCAGCAGATCAGAGCAAGCGCAAAATGGGCCCCTCATTCTACTGGATAAGATAATCTTCGTACAGGTTTGAGTGAGGGACATTTCCATCGACTTTTGAACAAAAAAGTAATAAAATGTCTACAAGTTTTTTTACTTTTTGCTAAATATAATGCTGAATTAGAATTTCTTTCCCCATCACTAACTGATCTCAAAAAAAGACGTATATAACTGTTGTCTATTATACATAACATAGCTGTTAGGATTTCGACGGTCCCTAATCTGACAGGTGTACATTCCTGAAAAGGAAAATTCTTATGAATTGAACTGCATAAACATTCAATAAGTTCGCTTTTCATTACATTCACTGAATGATAGACGTGAAACGCAGTCATGTAGACAAATGATAAATAATGGATGCGATTTTCAAATCTAGGACGCTCAGCGGAACGCCGACGTTGAACCTTTTCGTGTGTGAGAGAGGGAGAGAATCGGGTGCAGACATGCAAGTGAAATATGACATTAAGTTCTTGAGGAGTGCTTCCCAAAATGCATTACTATAAGACAAACCCGATGTATTAAGTTCTTATGAAATTACGTTAAGAATTACTCAAATCGTTATTGTTGCTGATTTCGCGAGCATGTTGAAGGTCTATGTTGATAGAAGAAATGCCTCTCAGAATTTCAGATATATTATTACGTAAATATGTAGTAACAAATTTAATTCAGATTCATTACATTAATTGGACGTATTAGAGAGAGGAACATTGTTCAGGCACAAAGCAATTGTATTTAAAAAGCTCTACATACTTGAGTGTATTAGTAGGCCATATAATTTAATGATCGTTTACTTAATGTAATTATTAAAAAAATGCCAACTTAAATCAGGTCATAACGCTTAAAAAGCACATGAGATAATCCTTCTTTAAAAATAATGATTTTCTTTAATAAGCGTGAGCCTAAATATAATAAGTAGCGTACACAAGCAGTTAATACCTTGTTTTATAACCCCAGTGGAAATTTAAAATGTCCTACTTAAGTGGCGTATAATGTGTAGAAGAAATAATTTGAGTAGCATAACAACATCATTTACATTATAGTACAGATTCACTAGGCATCATATACGAATTTAGGGTGTACTAGAAAGGCGATGAGATCAAGCAAATGAAAAGGCCAAAAAATAGTGTATAAAGGCACACGTGAACCTTGATGCCAAACTTTTAAATAAACTACACGAGCGAAAGCATAACTATTTTCTCATTATCCTATTTTTGCTTTTTGAATGATTGATGTTATTGATTGAAGAACTAGAGCCTTGCGATTCTAATTTGACCTCGCTCTTTACCTAGGACGCTCACAGTGTTTTCAAGGGCGTTTCGTTGGGCATTTCGTCCGCGTAAAATTTGTTGTCTACTTTTACAATTATGCAGTATAATAGATAATGCAGTCATAAACTTTCAGAAGTTCAGAAATTAGAAGCCGCCGATTTACCAACGGACATTTTTCTCGAAGCATTTCAGTGACTTTGTCAAATTTTGAGATAGAAAATGAAGAGGCTTTGTGATTGGGCGAGAACTGAAGCTTCTCATTTGTCAGCAATGACAATATTGAGATCATTTGGACTGTCCTGAATAATGGACTTAGAAAATCCATGGGGAGAGAAGACACCACAGAATTAGATACATCTGCGCGCGCTTCGGCTCGAAGCAGATAAACAAAATACAGTGCGTTCATAAAGTCACTGTGCACCTCTTCTAACTTTGTTTTGCCAAAGAAAACAGTCGTAATCTTACAATTGTAGATATCTATCACATGCACAGAGTCACTGAC
Organism: Prostheceraeus crozeri; assembly: GCA_907163375.1. NCBI lineage: Eukaryota > Metazoa > Platyhelminthes > Polycladida > Euryleptidae > Prostheceraeus > Prostheceraeus crozeri. The sequence continues at coordinate 145,101 of CAJQUW010016012.1, read as the reverse complement.
TCGTTTGGGAAGCGCAATGGAGTAGCTTGCGACATTCAACATGATCCAGAAATTGAATTTAACTTCACATTTGTCAGCTACTAACTCGGTGAAGATCAGTACGTTGCATTTCGAAGGTAAGCATGGTATGCTGTCAATGAGAGAGAAGAACTTCTTGGTCGAAAATGTTTTTCGCGCCAATGGGGAATATAATAATGAGGTGAAGAAGGGGTTTTTAGAAAGACTTCCTACATCTGATTTGCCTTATCGAAATGTTGATTGGAGTCCAATCAGTGAGTTCAGAAAAGCTGACTCGGTGCACGATCCATCACGCTCAGATCGACCATTAGGCCCTAATCTTAAGTGATAAAAAAAATTATTCCTGAAAATGTTATTTCTGAAGCCATGACTCATTGCCCAAACAAGTCGATGCGTCGCTTATCCCAAGAAGTGGGTCTATCTCTCGGGGCGGCTCATCCTGCTGTAAGAAAGAACATAGGCCTATATCCGTACCGCATCTCTGGCCAACATGAATTGAATGATGCCGATCATGACAAGCGTTTGTAATTCAAGTACTGTGTTTGGTTCAAGGAAAATCTAAATGTAAATAATGTTCTCGATAAGACTTTCTTTTCTGATGAAGCTTGGCTTCATCTATCAAGGCATTTCAGTAGTCAGAGTTCCCGCATATGGTCTAGTGAAAACCCACACGAATTTGTTGAGAAGCCATTACATTCTCTTATGTCAAGACTACAAATGCTTGGGCCGATATTCAACTACTATTGCAAAAATTATTTGACAAAATTATTGCTTCACTCGTTGACGAATTAAGTGACGATGAAAGTTTGATTACTTATTTCTAGCAAGATGGAGCAACTGCGCATACCGCCAATTCCTCAATTCGATATTTTAGTGGAATATTTCAAACAAGAGTTATCTCTGAAGGAGTTTGGCATCCTAGATCCCGGATTTGAATGTCTTGGACTTTTACTGGTGGTTAGCGGTGAAGCAGGAGGTTTACGGAAGCAGGTCACGAAATCTACAGGAGTCTAGAGAAAACAGCCGATAGCAAATTGACGCTATCAGGCACGAGGAAATTCACCGAATGTTTGAGAATATGAGACGTTGAATTGACATTTGTATTCGTGAACAGGGTGGACATTTTCAAATGTTTTTGTAGTATGTAAATAGATATTTTGTGATCACACAGAAGTCGAAGTTTCTACAAGATAAACTCCACTTTTTATAGTGCCGTGGCAAATTCTAAGCGACAAAGTATTGCACATGCATTGATTTATTAGGTGCACAGTGACTTTATGAACGCACTGTATTTAATTCTGTGGAACACAGCAAAGCAGACAGCCTGATACTACCGATGGCACGGAAAGCAGTGACAGTGATTACGACGACGACATTAATGACATGAGCAGTGCAGTTCTTGGTACTTATGTGTTATCTCCCCCCCCAGGTTTTCAAATTTGTCTAGCATCTGTGAAAATGTGTCAATCGCCACCAAACTTCAGGTACACGTAATTAAGCATATTTTCTAACCACATGCAAAATTTCACGCAGATCGGACAAGTACTTTTTGCATTAGCGACGGTAACGTGAATTGCAGCGATGTCAGCTGCTTGATCTGACTTCGTCTGTTCGACGCATTATTGCTACTCGTGTGTGCATTGTCCTCTCTCCCTCTTCGTCTCATTTACTGTTATTTGAAATCTTCCCACGACCACTACCTTGCCACACTTTTATTAAGTTGAAATTGGTAGTGTAAGGGATATGACTTGGTCATCATCACTTCAGGAGTTGTCGAGAGATGACTTTGTTAACTTAAAATTCTTTCTGCTCAGAGGATGAGGTCAGAAGAAGTCAGATCAAGCTGCAGAAACGCTTCACTTCAAGTTATCGCCCCTAATTCAGAAAGTACTTGTCCAATTTGCACAAGTTTTAGCATGTGGGTAGAAAATATCCTCACTCACGTGCACTTAAAGTTTTGTAACGATTGATTCATTTCTACGGACTTTGCACAAATTTGAAAACGTGGGGGGAAGATAACCCATAAGTACCCAGTTTTTGATGTCACAAATGCAATAACTGATCTTGAGACAGAACGATTTTTGTTCTGACTGCATGACTGCATTATTTTTAAGCACGCAAGCTTATCCAAAGATTTTATTCATTGACGCATGTGTTGTTGTACATCTAAGATTAATTTGACTTGTTTTCTCAAATCTATACATGACGACTGACATCTCGTAAGCAAATTTCTTCAGGCCATGTAGACCTGAGATTGCTCGATACATATTTTATGCACCGTAATGCATAAAGATTTGTACTTGAAACGTTTTTTATTCATGCTTCTCGAATCGCAAAAATATGCATATGGATTGATGTGTGGACGGTAACATAAAGATAATTATAACATATTGAAATAGGTCTTGTCAATGATGAAATGAAATTTCATACAGCTTCAAGATGCATGCTACGTGAGTTTTCAATGATTTTTGCTTGATCTGACATAGTTGCTACATTGAGGTTTCGGCTATTTTTGTCGAACGTAAGTGTAAACAAATCCTTAAAAAACACTGCGCTCAGGTAAGTTTCATATTCATGTGTGGTAAATTCATATGGGAGTCAGTACATGCGCTATAAATATAAAGAACTTGTCCTAAGCCGATATGGCTACTATCATCGATATGGAAGACGAAAATGGTCCGACAGATCTGTTCAGGGTTTTCGCTCTTAAAGAATTGGGGCTATATGGCTTTTCTCCAGGAGATATTGGATGTGGTTTTTTCGTAAATTATTACATAAGATAGGTCACTACATGACAAATGCAGTTACTTACGATCTACCAAAAAAAATTACATAGCAATCGCCCCCGAACCACTTTCCATTTTGGTGGAAACGCATACAAATAATATGCTTTGTTCAAGTTGCAGCATATTGTGTCGCTCTTAAGCATTGCGATCTCGAATTTCCAAAAAAAAAGTTGCAAAAATTATTGATTAGAAAAACACAATGGACCTTCATTTTGAAAAAAGTAAGATAAAGGCCTGTCCTATAACGCGTCATTTACTTGATCACCATTAGACGTTAAAGACAACTTAGGCCGGAGCACACAGAATATGGCATCGTTCGCAGGTTGCTTCAAGATCCTCCGTAAGTCATTTTGACAGATAATGCAAGCAGTCAGAAGAAGAAAATATGATGTTTCTAATTTTTGTAATAGCATAAAGCACATTCATAAAGAGTAACGGCTTATGGCTTATTGTTTCGGGCTTGTGTCTTATTCTGTATGCCAGCTCTCATTGAAGCATAAGTGTTGGAACTTGATTTGGGGCTTATGACTTATCGTGTGTGCCTTGTGAGTTAAGAGATCTGCAATTTCGGTGTTCATAGAAACTCACTTTTAAATGTCTTTTAGAATGTTTTCATATAACTGTCAGTAAGCAGAGAAAGCGAATAACCTTCCATAATTAATTTACTTTCAGGAAGTCGCGTGTAGCAGGATTTCATTATGTCATTTTGACGTATTCATTTGACATTTTCTTTGTGTGTTATTTATTCGAATAATTTCCGACTATTCGAATGATGACCAACTATCGTCACAAAACCAAAGCACGGATAATAAACGAGAATTTGAGGAAATGTATGTTATTTCTGCATGCTAGAGACCCAGTGAATTGATATCTCTGTAGAGATTCAAATACTAAGAGAACTAGTTGTGCTATCCTTGAGATTATTCATAAACTGAATGAGTATCTGCTATGGAAGATCATTATATTTTTATCATTGGGAACAAGTTGACAGTACGTCTAATTGATTTTGCAACTCGTATCTATTTGAAACACATGGTAAGCCATTGACAACAAAATAATTGCTACTGACTGAGCAATCGAGACTTCGTATGTAAATTTGATACACTCCGAAAGGCAGAAGTGAGCATTTCCTATTGACGCTCAAATACTGTATCGAAAGGTTGAGGTTACAATCGCTTCTGATAGAATATGAATTCATTACCCAATCAATAAAGCGATGAAATCAATCATTCCGTTTCTAAGAATGGCATTTGAAAACAGACAAAGTATCTTGTTTTAGCGGCTGTGTAGATGAAAGGCGATCCTCTGTCACTATTTTGAGAATGCAGTGAATCAGACAAATATGAGCATTAGTAGCGAGCTTAATCATAGACTTCGTTCATGCACAAGTCTTATATCTGACACCAAGTAGATCATTGCTAATAAAGCTTTTCATATACTGCAGAATTTACCAAATACTGTATCAAAACTTTTTCGACCTCGAAGAGCTTAATGCTGCCTGTCCCCTTCTTAGCCTCAACCTCATGCTCGACTTAGCGAAATTAGAAGATTTAAGCCAAACTGCTTCTCAAACTGCTGCCGCCACGTTTGTTGATATGATTATGAAGTAATATCACATTAGAGTGCATCGTACAGAAATGACTGATAAACAATAATTAATATAATCATCTTGTATGTAATTTCCGAGGGCCATTTCAGCTATCTGACAGTGGTGAAATATCGACTGTCATATCAACCAAGCAGAAATGCATCATCATTGCTTCAAATTCGTAAATTCCGCAATAATTATCGTAATTGAATTAAATCGGCTTGATAACATCATCGATTGAATAACTTCAAAATTAAAAGCGTATGGGTGGATTCGGACATGCCATCATCGAGACATATGCCGAAGTCGGCATCCACTCAGCTATCGGCACATTTAGGAGTATATAAACTAAGATCGTCCATTTTCTTCAAGCCGCGGTCGTTTAAACTTCTCAGATAACTACCCTTAAAACAGTACAGCAGACACTTACAGACAAGCATCTGTGACGTGCAACGCAATCATAATTTGCAACATATCACCTGACTTTCTGAAAATACAATTGCTTTTTTTATTAAATACATGAACATTACCTCAATCACACACATGCGGACTAGCAAGATGTTATAATTAATTTCAAGCATAATTTGTTAACACTGAATTAAAAGGTTTGAGCAAAAATTGCAAGCAGATAAAGTTGTAAATTGATTTCATGTCACACAAAATATTGCAGTCCGTTTTATTTTGGAAACCAAATAATCGACTTCTGCTTTTTGCTTATTTAAATTGATTTTTGAGTGAGAAAAGCACGAAGAAAAGCCAAGTGCATGCACTTGCTTTTCATTCTCAGTTAAAGAAATGGAAGACAGTTTAACTACTGAAGGGGGATTGATTTTCTCACGATGGGGAATAACAGGCTTTTGAGAAACTTCGAGATTTTTTAACTTTTTTTGAGAGAACAGTTTGAATAATGGATTTGGTTTTTGCGACTTTGTGGTCAATGATCGAATTTACGATTTCTAAAGTTGCACCACTTGTAATATATATTATATAATATAACACGTATTAAAATGTTTTGCAACTACAGATTGAATTTTTGAAGGAATTTGTGGATAGTGTTTGAGATGTGCTATTTGCACATTTGATTAATTTCTGCGGGCATTCAACGAAAACTACTTTTAGCACACTACTGACATACCGTCTAAATTAGTATGCCTGTGATAGTTATTGAAGGCTGCTTTTTGCAAGCACAATGTAGATACAATAGAAATGAGTTGCCTCCTCAGTTGACAAATGGGAACAGATAAAAATCGTCATGAATAGACTAATCTCGCAACCTAGGCGACATGTCAACAGTGTGTCCAAAGAAGTATTTGCTGAATGCCCGCAAGGGCTTCGCGAATCTCAAATTTACTCCAAGCATGGCTGCATGTTTAGAAGGGAGTTGAGTCGATGTTGCGCGATGTGAGCTAGGCCTGCTCAATGAATGCTTATACTATCAGATGGAAACGTTCACATTACGGGAATGAAGGAATGCGCCAGACAATTTCTAAACTGATCTGACTGGAAGACATAAAAATTTATCTGGAACTGGCACCATGCAACAGCTTTCTATCTGCCACATGCCTGCTAGTCCTTGCTAACACCGTTTACCCTCACAATTCGAGTCTGTATACATTTATGGACAATAAATATAATAATGTTATTTTAATGTGCGTGATTTCTCTGTACATTTTGAATCACTATCATTAATCTTGTCATTCTTTTGCTCCTGAAGATAATTGTGCTGAGCTACTGAAATAGAGCTGATATAAAACAAATCAATTCGACCTTTGCCACGATCATAAAAGAATTTAATGATTCTGATAATGTTTATTCAGCTGTAATCGTATGAAGCAAGAATTTTTGGGAAGTTCACAGACTATCTTACGTCATGTATCTGTTGTCATCACTTTTATTTTAGTGAGTGTCAAGACACGTCAGCATGAGCACCATGAATTGTATTCCCGGATAACGGTATGCATTGTTAGCTTTTCGGCCAGTGTGGTAGGTAATTGCGCAGCTGAGGATCAAAACTGTACTGTAGATTTTAAATTACTTCAGTCTAAAAACGATGACGCTTAACTGCTAATCCCAGACTTCAGTTTCAGTAATTGTCATCATTGATAACAGTATTAGCTTATCGGTCATTAGTTGGTCAAATAAAATCATCGTAGTCTCCTGCTAATCGAAAATTTCTCATTCAAATCCAATTATTTGATTGATTACTAGATAACGTGTTTGTGTCTCTATTATAAACAGACAGATTCATGGAATGAGGATGAAGTTAGCAGTTTGTCATTGCTGCTGGAAATGGGGACATTTGGAGCTAAGTAACAATATAGACAATGAGAGTGAACATCTAAAACAAAACCAAACCTTCTCATCCTTATTCTCTAAACGTATCAAAGCGTGGAGAAGCATCCTCCGGGGCTAATCTGCATTAGCGCGTGAGACACTGCAGCAACCTGATGTCAAAGACAGTTTCAGGTGCATGAATAATAAAGCGATGCACCATCAGAATGGACATGGCACATATGACACTTTTCCGAAACCTTCACACACGGATTATCATTGAATGAATAGGCTGGACTTGTTCATCATTTGCACGAGCGGGAAATCGAAGGCTTAGCTTGACTTCTTTGATATTTTATACGGCGCTCAGTTCACGCTCAATTTTGAAAAATGAACGCCACTCAGTTCAAGTTTACGATACCAAAAAATGAACGCCGTTCAGCTCAGGTTCAGTAATTAGTCCATCTCATTCACTTCACGTTCACCTTTCCCTTTCCGTTCATTTCCAGCTCATTTCAAAAGTAAATAAAGTAAATTTAATTTGACTACGTAGTTATCTGTCTAAATAATTGAGTCACCGCTTCTTTCACAAGTCAAAATATTTCAGTATAAGACAGTACGAACTAGAATGTTGCTGCAATTTGGAGAATCCTGAGTTTACAAGTTTACATGGCTTAACAGCACCGATACTTTTCCTCACTGACATAATGGCAATTGTGTGAAGGCATGCTTGTATAAATCTATCTTAAATAGATGGAACAGCACTGCAGTTTGCTAAGATCAATCCAAAGGCAGGCCTACAGTTCTTTGTCATCAAACTAAGTTAAATTGTCGCTACTTTAGTATAAGAATTAGGGCATATAAAAACATATTAAGAATAAAAATATTTAGACAGTATGGATAAGAATAGCTTAGGGTGAAGCATTCTAACTAGGTAATTTCGGTCAATCATATGTGAGCGTTCAAAGGTAGAAACGAACGGGAGCATTCAACTCCTGTTCATCTTTGAAATATGCGAACGCCGCTCAGTTCGAGTTCAATTTTGAAAAAAATGAACGCCGTTTAATTCGAGCTACTTCAGTTGAACGGCGTTCAGTCACACTCTGCTCTAACTGCATTTGAGTTTCATCAAATCAAAAAGTTAAGATTTACTTCTTTACTTAAATGTAAATGTTTCTTGATTCTTACTTTAATGTAAAGTTAAGAAAACCTTTACAGAGCTTGAAGTAGGGCTAACAAACATAGCGTGTCTAAAAAATCAAGTTTTCTTGAAATTTGCAAACAATAACATTCGACACGATATTTACTTATGCCAACATGAACAGTGTATATATTGCCTTAATTTATAAGATTGCGAACCCAGTGAGATCATTTTAAAACAAAAACGACAAGTGCTGGTCGATCGATTTCATGTCATTATTGGACATATCATCAGGACAAAGTTACAATAAAAGTAAAGCCAAAAAGACATCAATTGAGAAGTTGACAAGCTAAAAGAACTATTGGCAACTGCATCTAAAACCACAGAAATTGAATACATGCTAAAAACAATGCAATAGGAACTGATTCGTAAATACAATTACGTCTAAAACTGCGGAAGTCAATGTCAAATGCTAAAATAATAAAATTGTAGCTGAAGACTCGTGTTCGTTCATCAAGGTTGAACTATGATGAAGGTAACTGAGTCTACCTTCCAGGTGTTCACGAATTCAGGTGATAAAGTGTCTACATCAGTAGTTCAACCATGATGACTTCCGCAGTTTTAGACGTAATTGTATTTACAAATCAGTTCCTATTGTTTCATTTTTAGCATGTATTCAATTTCTGTGGTTTTAAACGCAATTGCCAATAGTTCTTTTAGCTTAACAACTTCTCAATTGATGTATTTAATGGCTTTACCTTTATTGTAACTTTGTCCTCATGATATGTCCAATAATGACATGAAATCGATCGACCAACACTTGTCGTTTTTGTTTTTTAAAAAAATATTGCCTTAAGTAGCGTACGTGTTCCCAGCTTTCGTGTCTTTTGGTGCTTTTAGATGGATTTGATAATCATTAAGTGTACATTTATATGCAGTGTGCTTGCAATAGGCAACTAAACACACACAATAGTGTAAGGCACGATTACCGCATGTTATATTTTCATGCTTTCATGTTGCACCCTTCCGCTATGAAAAGCGATCCAATAAGTTAACGTCGAATTCAGAAATTTCGCAATCATAATGCACATGTCGAATGTAAGCCTACACTTGCGACGTAGGCAGCAATGTGCATGTGCAGAGAAAAGTATCATAGAATTTACGGCCTGCCTCTGCGCGGTCTAACTATTGACTATATATTATTTCTGAGGTTATTTCAGACAATGCATGAAGCTTGTCTAAGTATAACCGAGAAACATTATTTTCCATAACTTCTCGCATTCCAAGCATCACATGTCAAAAAAGATTTGGTGCATAGGCATGACATTTTCTCCCAATTATTGTCTCTAGAGGGTGTTGAGGAAACATTGAATTAGCGTGATTAATCAAGCCCGAAATCAAGTCTAGCATGAAAGGACTTCACAGTATGATACCTCAATAAGTCAACAAATATTTATTTCCAAAGACCTCGGAGAAACATACAGGACTAACCATTGATCAGACTATGTAACAATGCACGAAATGTGCTCGTGTGCATGCATTTTTAAGCGTGCGGTCAATTTCAACGACGACAAAAAATAATCAGGAAGGAGAGGAGAATAATCAGAATCAGAATCTGAATTTTTCTTTTAGCCTTTAGTATATTGTCTCTCTTTAGTAGATTGTCGTAAGTCGTTAACACTTTGAAGGAATTTGGCAATACATTTAAGATCATTTGGTGATTTTGTATCCATTAAGTTGCAGAACTCGGTTGTACTTTCACAATGGCATAATGCCGGTGCTAGTTCCTGTCGTAATTTCTGATATTTTGAATATTCAATCATGCATCATTTTAGATGCAGACACAGAATTAGACCGGTCGTCTCATCTTCTGTTTGACTAGAAAGGAAACATTGGAGCATGTAATGCCTATGAAATGGTACAATCTGCTGACATAAAACAATAGCAATCGAACAATGATCAGCCAGTTCAACATTAAACACGCCAAATTGTGAGAAGTTTCAGTGACTGTTATCAACCGTGTCACACAGTAAAGAGACACAGTCGATGTTAAGTTCTACAGAGACGTTTGTGAACGTTTTTTCGTGCGCCTGCTAACTTTTTCAATAATGATCGATGGGTCCAACATCATCGAGAAAACTTTTGCGCAATTATCTGAATTCTTCGAATCTGAAGGAATCGTGGCGATCGGAGCATTTTGAAGGAATTGACAGCAATCTGCAAGCGGCGCACGACTATTTTCCCTATCTCTACAAGGTATTATAAATTTCTTTTTGCCCACTTAGTAAGTTCCTGTATGTGCCATCACTTTGAATCAGTTTGCACTTCTAGCAAAGTGATACACTTAAACAATCTAATTCTGTGGATGAAGATTTTCTACCCGTGAATCATTGCATAGCTCACATTAACGTTCTTCATATCTCAATCGATTTCTATAAATGCCAGTGACAACTTCTCAGTTGTGATTTAAAGCTCTAAATTTCAATGTGATGTTAATACAGTTACATTCAATATCAGCATTCAGATATGATTTTATGCTATCCTCAAACAGGCATACGGTAACTCCAAATAATTTAACCCAGAATGGATACTTTTTGCTGAGGATATCCATTGTTCCCTATGATGATTAGTTAATCGACATTTTTGCAATCCTCAAAAATGATTGTTTATCGACTACTGGCTGTGCATCACATAATTACGATAGGCTAAGTTTTTTAAGCAATTGCTTTATTCGCCAGCACCATGTTTCTCCACTATCGTGCCCGTTTGAAATGATTTTTGAGTAAATTGTGTCGCATATTTCTTTTATTATATTTCTTTGCTTGATTGCTTGTAACGATTCGTATCCAATAACATATTGACGCTTTATAGAAATGAAAATTCATCGAATGTAATCCAAATTCACAAAAAGACAGTAATTTGGAGTAGTCCACCTTAGATGATGATACCTTTTACAAAATTGAAATTGCACTTGATCCAAACTTTTTAAATTATTAAAGAAACATAATTCTGCACAGTATTTTATTCTCGATAAGGTCACCATTTCATTTGTATTTTTTAGGATACTCTATTAACTTGACCAAATTCTCTTAGCTGTTTAGCTGTTCAATAAGCAGTTTGTTTACCTTTAGCCGTCATTTGTTCCATTTAGTTTGCTTTTTTTTGATATCCACATTCCTAAAAATTTATATTATTTATAAAATCGTGTATATTTAGTTTAAATTTAGTAGTGATACTATGAATTATTTTTAGTTTTATCATAATTCATGCTAAGTCCATTTTCTGAACAAAATTTGTACAGTGTTTCTATCTGATTACACGGGCCACGTTTGCTCTCACTCATTAACAGTGTATCATCCGCATAGATGAGTGATAACATTTAAAGATCAAATATTTGTATTAAGTCAATTTTACTTTTTTCAGCGTTTAAGATGTGAATAAATCATTCATATATATTTTTTAAATAGAGTTGGTGATAACGTATCACCTTGTGGAATTCCATTCTCAAGTTTGAAGGATTGGGTCTCATTGCCAGCGAAAAGTACCCTGTATTCTTTGTTTATGATAGTGCTGACTATCAATTATGCAGGTTTGCATTTAGGTATCAAAAGTTTTAACTTATCAATCAATCGCTTTTTGGGAATGGAATCGAAAGCTTTTGATAAGTCTACGAAACATAAGAACAATGGGCGTTTCATATTTTTGCAAATTTGCATGACTTCTTTGTTAATAAATATGTTATCCAAAGGGGAACTTCCTTTTTTGAAACCGGTTTGATGCATTTCTATCATTTCATTTCTAACTAGCCAATCATTAAGTCGTATTCTTTCATCCTCAAATTTTTAAGTTCTGACTTTCCATAGTACAGTGAAATAGAAACAAAAAACTTTTAACCATGGCATCGAACAATTGCATGATTACTTTTTTTATCTACTCGAAAAGTAGGCCTATTTGGATAGTTCCGATCATGCATTTGATCACTCTCCAATCTCAAAATGAAGATATCGAATATCATATAATTGATGATTTGGCGACATTTTCAATTGCCAGTACAAAAAAACAGGCGAAGACAATTTGTATCCACAAGTCAAATACGGATGAGATAACAAACCTAACCAGTGAACATCCTGAGAATTCCCATGCGCACTATTTGAGCTATTGGTATGCAACATTTATGTATTAGAAAGACTGTTAATGACGATGTCAGTTGTAGATAAATTCAGAGAGTATTTTTATCATTGCTCTCAGTTGAATAAAATGCGCATAACGACGATCAACAGTTATGGAAATATCTCGTGCTGTCAAATTTACTTGCCAAATTGACCATCTACATTTAATGATTTGACAAGGACCATTTTTGTCTATAGGTAATGGATTATTAATTCAGTAAACTTACTTTGCTTAATTCGTCAACCACGCGAAGAGCATCTCCACTGACATACAAAAGTGCACGCTTGTGCTTTTTACGGGACTGAAAGAAAATGAAGATACAAGCAGAATGCAGTCAAGATGTAATAATGAGGCAAAAATGGATAGGTGTAGTTCTATGTTCTCATCTATGTAAGGAAAAGTATATGAAGAAAAGCATTTATCCTGATCACTCACTTGGCCACACACTAGAAACTTCATTGATAATATAAAACTTGATACACTTGATATACAACACAAGACTTGATAATACAGGACACTGAGAATGCATTGACATATACTTTGCAGCGACACTAATATGTCACTCATACAGATGGAAAAACCAAGTGGCTCTAATGTGATTTAACTGATGATGTGCTTCGTTCATATGATCTTCATCACCGTCAGGCAAAAGGAATTAAGAATGAAACAAACTAAACATGTCGACGCTCTCTCCTGAAAAAATTGTTTATATCAAAAAGTGAAAATACACTACGATCTCCGGGTCCTGCCATCTTCTCAATGTATCACAAGTTATGCATTTCATTTGTAATTTATCTGGAGACGAAGTCAGTACCTGTAACGTAGGCAAAAATCTGCAGTTTCATTTTAATGAATTAATTGATTTTTGGCATACGTAAATAATCTTTCGTGAGAGGTTTGATATTTTGATTCACTTCTGGATATGATCCTCCTGCCGATTGCCATAACAAAGGAGTGCAATATTAAGCCTACCAAGCATAAAAATTATTAAAAATTTGAAGGTTGGTAGATAGATGACGAATGATGGATGGTATAGAATTTAATGTAGAAGCAGAAGTCTTAGAATAGTCTAGGATCGTTGTAACAAAAATGTAAAAAAAACAAATCATCAGATACACTTGATTTTCCAAACAATAAAATATGTTATGGATCAAGGCATATTTCAAAAACTCAAATGTTAGCCTTCAGAAAGTCAATCAGATATCGATATCGGCAATTTAGCGTCTACTAATCAGCAATCAACAATTCAGTGTCAAAATCTGCAGTAAATTGATTGCCCTCAGACTTGATCAGCTTGAATTCTTAGTTCTTTGGCAGCTGTAGAAGCCGTGTTTCGCCCTAGAGGAACTCGTTGGGTTTCAAGCGAGAAAGGAATTCAGTGACTTACCCATCTCAAAGCTTCCACCGCTTCTTCACATACTTGCATTCCACGAGATTCGTATACTTCTATACAACCAAGATACTGCAACAGAATTCAATATGACTTGCCAAAATTTGATAATAAATGAAATGCATGAAAATGTTGAAGTAGCTTCTAATTGAAAAATATATATTTATATATATATATTGCACTTCCTTATCAACGAACACGAACATCAATTTGTATTATTTTGTTGGTCAAATCAATAGGCCACATTACTGATTTCATGGCTCCTCAAAGGAAACCTAATTTATTGATTCGTAAAATAATGTTGTTCCTTTACCGCAAGCGAATTTTACTTAGATCTGAACTGATATACAAGAGATGACTTGCTTCTCAGGTTCAGCGAGTCTTAGTCTTGCTGTTATTTTCGTCTCCCTGATGCAAAATGATGAACAGAGCTTGTAATATATAAACACCTTAATTACGCGATCCAATTCTAATCACTTTTTTTCAAGCAAAATTTATTGATTTTCAATATTTCGCTTTCCCTGTGATTATGGACTCAATACTGCAATTTTCATGTTCTAATTAAAACAGTTTCCATTCAATTCAAAATACTTAGCGTTCAATTTATTTCAGTTTGCAACTGAAATATAACAATTTGCTTACAATTGAAAGAGAATTTTTTCCTCTTCCCTGACGGTGTCCATCTTACGGTCCATCTGACGGTCTCCATTATTCATGCAGTATGAGTACAAGTGATCATAAACTGCTGACTGTTAACTGAATCAGCATGGTTCGACAATTGCTCGTTGAATACACACTTTATCTGGAATATGATGCATATGAAATTCATACACGCATAAAACAATGGTGCTTAGTTTGTAGCACGTTGGAACTGATAGAATCAGGAATCAGAGGAAAATTTGCACGACATCAACTCCAATTTCGGGTGTCGCGTTCAACTATGAGCACGGCCAACTTCATGGTACGGATCTATTCTATTCTGTCCTTGGCCCCAGATGAGCTCACCTTGTCGGACATGGAACTGCTTTTTATTTTGTCGACTTTTATCTCTTAGGATCTACTTGGTAAGGCGGAATCATCTCTATATCACCACACATGACAATTTTTATCAGCACCTAATTATCTAATACATTCATGGCGGTTTTACTCCAACCGAAGATATCTTGTAAATAAAATCAAGTTTTTCAGTTAAGAGATGTTAAGATAAGTGGCGGAGTTATAATTTTTGCGTAAATTACCACACACGCAATTAACGTATATATAAGAACACATGTTTGGATACTAAGCAGTAACGAGTTGTTATGTTTAACAGGGAATATGGAAGTTATTGCTGAAGCAGTGATAAATTTATGAAATAGGCATCCATTGTACGAGAGAAAATATCTTAAATTTGTCAACGTTGCTAATGAAATTACACTGTTGACTTACACGAACTTGAAAATTGCAACTTCCGTCACGAACTTTTTCTTCATCTTCAAGCCATTTAGGATTCACATTAGATGTTGATCCCGAACCAGATGGAGATTCGTCACCATCTTTACCCTTTTTCTTCTTCCGAAGACTTCCAATATTTAGACGTAGTCTTTGCATTTATCTTCAATCTTACTGCGACATGTTCGACGGGAAAATCTAAAAATTAAAGTGGATTGCCTAAATAAAATATCAGACACGAGCACTCATGTCATAGCTATTAATCACGAATCTCACGATGATATATTTTCGTTGGATAGTTGCGATATTCATCGAATAGAAAGTAACTAATGGTGGAGTGTCACTGCAAGTGCAATGAATCATCCGCTGTGATCTCTTGGTTGAAGTCTTAGTCAAAGTCCTTTAGGTGCATGGGACAGCGCTCACCTATGTTTCCATAGCTACTGAGTCAGATCGCACGAAACCACAGTGAGACAGTTCACCTAGGCATACGATATGCAGACAGTAGATAGTCCATTAGAGTAGGAGCCGCCTGTCTAGATTCCATGACACGCACTATTCTTCAAAAGCAAGAGCTAAGCAAGAGTGCGCAATGAATGCTGTTGATAATTCCTCAAATTAACCCTTTCTAGGTTTGAACTTATGTTGTCTGGATTTAGAGCGTGCGACCTACCACCCTACAACAAGGCCACTGGATCGGTGACGAAAGTGGATCATAGGTGCAGCATATTTCATAAATTTGAGATGATGTATCTCAAAAATTTGTAATCATTGTAATCAGCAGAAACGATACGATAGCGCTCTATGTTACATAAGTGAAATACGTTTAAGTAATTTATCACTACATCGGTAAAAAAATCTGTTAACATGCAAATTTTTCATTATGAAGCTAGTGACGACTTCAACATGGAAGGTAACATGTCTACTTTATTAAAGACGTTTGCTGCCGAGGCGAAAGACCTTATGTAACGTCCATTGCCAGAGTAAAGTATTGTATCATACTAATTAAATATATCCCTAATAATATAATATCCCTGATATCCCGTTGAATCAACTGGACTTTTTGATAACATGTTTGAAGTCGCTGCTACTGAGTCTGAAGGACATGACCGTACAATACAAGACGAGATGAAGGATTACTAAGTATTGGCAGGCACATCAAAATATGAAAACCCATTGGATTTTTGGAAGGAGAATTCTGAAACGCTTCTTATGATGAATCAGATATCGAGACAGGTCTTCGTGATTCAAGCATCATCGGCGGAAAGTGAGAGGCACTAACATCGTGAATGAGAAACGATGAAGCCCTGATGGTGAAACTGTGAAAATGTTAGTGTTTATGAAGACAAATTCTGATGGTGGAATTGAGTGAATCCAGCGATTAATTTTCAGCAGTTAACGATCTTATGCTTCCGTTGACAAAATTCAGCTTGCCCCAATTTACATGATATAATAGATGTCATAGTGTTATAATAAATGTTATTTTCAGCATTTCTAAAGAATTATGAAGGAAGAGGATGTTCTCATTTTTATACGAGCGGCAAATCCTTTCTAGGACTTCTAATCCATACAGGCTGTTTACATACACTTTGAATAAGTCTACCAAATATGATAAAACAGTTGAATAAAGCGATAATTGTTCGAGCTATACAAGTGCATAGCCAAGAGTGATTAAATGATAATATCGGTATTAAGTGTGTTGCTATGCCCGTCATGATATAAACCTAGTGAGGCCTAATTCAGTCTTTTTATGACATTACCTGTGAGTGTGAGCGTATACTTCTTGTACAGCAAGCTTGTTAACACATATAAAATAAAAATTCGATTTTAACAGATAACGCGTGGCTTTTATGAGAGTATTGATGACTCAAATTGCTTAAATAGGATCGTTATGGACAGATAAAAACAAATCAGCCGCTGAAAACCGATCCTAAAAGATAGTGGGTTAGGCTACATTGCTAGTAGTCTCATTGTGAAGTTCGCTTCATTTTGCTTCGTCTCCCCAAAAGTAAGTTTTCTGCTAAAATTGTTTTAATGTTAAAAATTTGTACACGTCCGCGAGTCGACGTGTATGTTTGCTGCTAAAATTGTTTTGATGTTAACAAATATGTACACGTCCGCGAGCCGTTTCGCGAGCCGGCTCGCATTGTCAAGGCTTGGCAGGAGTCTAGTGAAACCTTGGAGCTTTGGAGACGCCTGTCAAACCTTGACAATGCGAGCCGGCTCGAGAAACGGCTCGTGGACGTGTACATATTTGTTAACATCAAAACAATTTTAGAAGCAAACATGCTTTTGGGGAGACGAAACAAACTGAAGCGAACTTCATAATGAAACTAAACAACCTCCAGTCATCACCATTGCTAGTAGTCCCTATACATAGCAACTATTCTAAGCTTACTATTCGTAGTTTTGCATGGGCTGAAACTAAGCAAAATAATCTGTTAGTTCATTGACCGTTAAAGGCTCTAAGATCTGGCTGCAAAATCCACATAAGGACAACTTTTCCTTTTAAGTTAATCTGAACGAGTTACAGAATATTTTCGAAACTTTTTATGTTGCGGATTCGCTGCGGATACAGCGCGGATGCGGATGGAAAATGTAGAATTGTTTCGGATGCGGATTACAGAGTTCGGACTTTGCGGATGCGGATAACCGCCAACTAAGTTGATCTCCAAGAAAATCACTGAATCCGATTAGGCTGAAGTGTACCTTGGAATTGGCTCCAGTGCTCACTCCCGAGACAAACTGAAATCCTATCGACATATCCAGTCAGAGAGCACATCCAAAAACCTCTACATACACTGGTTAGCTTCACAGCATGAAACTCAACAAAATTTTGGGTCAAATCACTGGGAGTTCGTGATCACGAGATTGTCATTCCATCACAATTTGGCCAAACTGCATCGGTAGCTATGATGCGATGCCAGTTAAATTATTCCCTGTCGAAGAAAGGGAGAGAAAAGTGGTTCGTGCAATTATCGCACAAATGCTGTAACCACTGTAAGGATTATTCGAATACTTAATGGATGTATGAAGCACTGTTTCCTACTGATTGTCGGTACGGATTCAGTAAGGCTCTTTCCACAGTTGGCCTTGCATAATATGTGACCCATCCATCTTTGATCATCATCGGTTGATAAATTCGGAGTCTAGCAGTCAGCATCACTGGACATTTCGAAGGCTTTCGATTGAGTTTAGCATCCGGCTCTCATGTGTAAGTTTCTTTCCCATATGATCCATGCTGAAATCGTCAGGTGGATAGAAGATTCCTGACTAATCGCTGTATAGTAGCTCGTGTTGATGGAGTTCTCTTGGAATGCTGGTGTCTCACTCATCTTTCTCTTTCTCGAGTTTACTATATTGATGACTTGTTGCGTCTAACGAAGAATATAATCCGCTGTTTAGCAGATGGCTCCAACCTCCATACATTCCTTCCAGTCGAAGGACTTGTAAGCAACAACTAAACCGAGATGAAGTGACATTCAACTCATCTGCTGGTCTGATTTGCAGATAATCCTGTCTTGGTGCGCTTCAATCGAGTCATGTTTAATGAAAGCACAACTCGGTCAATCTGTTTTTCCCTTAAGCGTGTCTAAGACAGTTCTGACATTGCTATGGCTGGACATAGCTTTCCAATAGAGAGCAGGAATTATTTACCTGGTGTGACTCCTTAGGCTGGTCAGCTGACATCTGCCATATTGCACGACGAATTTCCAAAATATGTGTGTGACTATTGTTTCGAGCCCGAGCCTATTTCACCTTTGAGCGGTTGTTTTCTCTTTATGGGGCCACGGTTGTCCTGCAATGAAGTTCGATTTGCCTGTTCAGTCATTTTGTCCTCCGGACAGCTTCGATAAAATTGATCGCATTCAGTGGCAGGCAGTTCGTCTGATAGTCTCACTTCAAATATGGCATCACCTGGACACCGTTGAGACCTCCTCTATCGTCACTATCATGGTCTTAGCTTTGATTAACTTGCTTCTGTCACTCCACATCCGTGTTCTTCAGTCAGATGCTCAAGAGGAAGAAATTACATACATCCAAACATGGTTACTACCACTCGCTGTCCCTGAGCTTATGACGAGATCTTTCATTGAAAAGCAAAATTGTGGAATAGTCTTGATTTGGAGGCACTTCCAACATCTGTTGCTGATGAAGCATTCAAGAGAGCTGTCAACGAGCTTCCACGTAGCTCTAGATCGAGTGAAGGACATGCTGTCTAATATATTTGATGTTGTATAATATTGGCTATCAATATTTTCGCATTCTTTGAAAATCACTATTTCTGGCCTTAACTTATAGGTTATTACTTAGTTGTCATATTCATACTTCCACTTTTCTTTTAACTTATCTTTCATATTTTCAATATTTCTGTCATTATCTTTCCTAGTTATTCAGTACTGAGTTATATACATTTCTCTATGTCATTCTTCACTTAGTAACACTTCTTAATCATCCCGAACTTCTTTGATCTTCTGCTTTGGTGTATAGGCTCGTCCTCCTCCCTCAAGCTATACTTAAAACGAAGAAATCTAATGAGAACTTCTTGTTGTTAATGGAAATTAACATACATATGAAGATTCCGTCCCTTAACAAGATCAAAAGTGCCTTTTAACTGCTTTATCTTGTGCAAATGCGAACGTCTCCGCAACCTTTTCAAACTGGCTTGTAAAAACATAATCTATCTTAAGGTAGGTCATTCTCTTCAGACAATGCTACATAACTTGCATTGTCGATTCAAAAGTCAGGAGTTATTGTACACAATCTTGCACACGAAAATATCAAGAGCTAAAATCTCACCCTGAGAAAAGTTACACGTCTTGAATTTAAGTTAGTATAAACACTCCGTAGCACTTATCGGCCTAATATCCTTTTACTTGATCAAATGAACTGTTTCAGCCCATGTGAACTCAATCTTCATTAGGAAAGAACAATGTCTTTATCAAAACATGATAAGAAATCTACGATGGCAATTAAGCTTCTGTATACCTTCTCAATCTCTCGCCAATGCATTGTTTATGTTTTCTAGCTTAAGTGATAAATGACCACTAGGTTTCAAAATGAAATAGGTTATCATTTAAGGTCATCTAAGCGATCAGATACGCTCACTCTTATTGGCAAAAACCCCTTAAAATCCAATCTATAGCTAACCCCCGCTCACCAGGAACAGCATCAAGCAATCATAACAGTACATTGCACTGAATATCTAAACTTTAAGATCGCTTGCACATTATAGCAGTCTAAATTTATACTTCTACTTTCCTTTCATTGACAAATTGCAGTGCATTACACCGTCTAGAATACATATCTCTAATGAGAAGTAATCCATTAAAAATAATTTCTTGTGAATTAAAAAATGCAGCAAAATCTTTAATTGTATCGTGTGCATTATTTTTCGAGAAAGTAGTAATAGGCAAGTTCACCTTCAATAAAAAAATTAACCGAACTTTCATAAGCAAAATAAAACATTAATATCAAGGTGTCTGGCTAGTTCAAAAAACATTTATGACTTTTTATGACCATTATTTGCACATGCCATTGTCAACTAATGAGAATTATCCAGTTAATTCAAGCACAAGCACTTTATATATTTGTCTATCATCTTTGTGATGGTATGCTTCCCACGGGAATATGCTTACGAACTTCATCAATTAGTCATATGCTGGTCATAGGAGTAAACATACAATTTAAACCAGCGGATGCAGTTCAACGAAACACCAAGAACAAACTTTAATCAATGTATACATGATAGTAAATGAGGATAAATTGTGCATGTAACCAAATACATTTAGGGATCGATCTCGCTTGATTTTATAGATTATTGATCGGGTATATTTTTGAATACCCGGACCAAGCCCGTGCTCAAGTACCCGTGTGAACACTAGTTCCCCTCCGTGCCCGGGTACTTGTTTTAACACTAGACCCGATCCGCATTCACTTCCTGTTTACCATGTAGGCAAATCGCTGATGACCATAAACCCGATGGTTGGCTGTTCGTTATTCGTTTTTGACTAATGCTCTAATAAGTCATGTGATTTTTCTGGTAATTACCGAAATTTCGATTGCGCTCCCTATTCTATCATCTAATACAAATTTCTCAAATTTAAATTGGCCTAATGAAAATCCTATCCATCATCAGTTTGCGTCAGGGCTTTCCCTGATCAAGATCACACACAGAGAAGGGAATTAATTCCCTACTCGAGATCATGTAAATGATAGATTGATTTTTTTTTAAAAAAAAGTACCCTATAATTGGCTCTTACTTAAATTCAAATGGTCATTTTTAAGGAATAAAGCTTCATTAAACATCTAATTGGCTTTGACACTCATTTTGTTTTATGTATGAATAATTATCTCTGATATCTTGTATCCCTAAAAACATTTAGGCTGTTAACCCACTAGTGCCGAAATTTTTTTATCGAAGATTTATCTGTCATCGTGTTTATTTAGGTCTGTCAATATGTTAAATAGTGGGTATGAGCCTAGGAAGATAATTCCTGAAAAAATTGAGCCATTTTTTTCTGTGGTAGAAAATCGACCTTTCGGCACTTGCATACTAAATTCAGCTACATTCAGCTACATATTAAATTCAGCTTATGATGCAATTACTGGTGTTATAGTTACCTAGTATTTAATATTCAAAGTGAAAACAACATCTAGATGCTCTGAAATTAGTCATCTGTTTATAAAACATGCACTAGACACATGCGAACACTTGCAGATTTTTGTCTTTCAAACAACGTAATCTGCGAAAAATCACACTACAGCGTATAATATCGAAACATACTAGAATTTGTATACGACATGTCTGTCACTGCTGTGTATGAAACAACTTAAAGCACTTGGGATGCAATGCCACACTGCATTTTTCACATGTCAAATCTGTACGCCCACTGCAAACACGGCATCTTCCACTCGGGACGGAGGATTTGACAGGCCAGTGATTACGGCCATCATATCGCAGAGTTGAAATATTTCTGGAAAGGAGCGATGGTCTTCCAACTCTGCGTCCTTGTTCTCCATGATTTGAAGTATGTGAAATCACAACACTACGTTGATAATCCAACAAGGATATATTTTTTGTCTTTCACGTCTTGATAGAATCTCCATGAATTCACCAGCAGAGCATTGCAAATCCACGAAAATGTTGGATAATACCATTTCCGGGAGAGTGATGTGATTCGGTAATTGTTTATACACTTATCGGCGAGATCCACACCACCCATATTTTCGTTGTATTTGCAGATCACATGCGGAATGGGCAGATTCACGTATTTTCTTTTTGATCGGTCATAGCGTCGCACAGCTTTCAGTGGATTCGCAGAGAGCGTATTGGAAACCACTGTGATATTTTTGCTGTCCATCCACTGGGTGACGACATTTTGCCCATCGGAGTAAGATTCACAGAAGCCCCGTCCATTATTGCGAATGGTTGATTTGTCCAATAAAGGGCATTTCTCAATTCGATTGGATCTAATAGTGGAAGTTCCCAGAAATTCCCAATTCTGAAAGATGGTCTAGAAGACTCAGTGAGGAAAAATAATTGTCAAAATACACATGAGCTCCGGGTTTGACCTGGCATTCATCAATCAATGATGCGACAACATTTCCTCCGTGTCCCAAGCCAAAGTCGTTGATCTGCGTTCCGGCTCCACAATACGGCTCCAAATGATACAAACAACCATCCGAAGAAGCTATAGACCATAACTTATATCCAAATTTGATCGGCTTTGCTCGCATGTACTGTTTGGAGCCATGACATCCAAAATATTTGATCATGGACTCATCATTACTGATGTCTTTCGCAAATGGCAAGATTTTCGATTTTTTGTTGAAATATTCAAAGAGTGAGCGAACTTTGTAGAATCGATCGTTGTTGATCAGTGAGATATTATTGAAATGCAAATAGCGTAGAATGGCTTCGAAACGATCCCGGCGCATATACTGAGATGCTCCTTCTGAAGAAACGTCAGTGTCCTTACACCAATGCAATCGTTTAGATAGTAGACGGAAGTAACCTGACCGCAGTATCAAAGCAACAAAAGTCTTCATTTCATCGATGGTGACGTTCAGGAAATAATCATTTTGACAAGCATACAAATTTGATTCATTTACGATAGTCTCAAAGAACTCGTCATCAAAAAACAGATAAAATGAATCACACGCATTTGAGATCTTGGAGCGAGCTGAATGAAATTCCAGGTGGAGATTGGGAGAATAAGGCGGAGGGAGAAATGACGACGAGGTCGGAGTTATTCCAACAGCGAGAAGTCTTCTTACGTCGCTTTGTCGCAGGCGAATCAGTAACGTCGGACTCTGGAGGAAGAAAATCCTCGTCGATATCATGAAAAATTTCAACTTCAATCTTCAATATCCTGGCAGGTAGATGGTTGATAGATGGAAATTCCTCGTTATCCGAAATGTCACTGTCTTCATCCGATTTTGTTCCAGCATCTTCGATAGGCGGCAAAATAGCGACATCATCACCCCAGTCCTCGGCAATCAAATTGGCGATTTCATCTAATGTCATTTTTCCTACTGGCTTCATCATGATAGTGGCTGGCATGAAGTGACTGGGAAGGCTATTGCTTTCAATGATATAAACCCAACGGGAAATTCAAAATTGTAGATATCTACGACCATGACATAGCTCTCACACTTTCTGCAGCTGTCTGCATTGTCATGCTCGTGGCCAACAAAGAAAAATCCAGTCTCTTTAGGACAGACAGTAAATACTTAGTTTGTGTTGCCATCATGTAGATTTGGAGTGGCAAGTGACGAATGGTAGATTTTTCTACCTCACACAAATTAATCAATATTTCACTGTTGTACTATTTCATTTTGTCATTGATACTTCAGGTGGAAGGAAGCATACATAATCAACCAAAATGCATCAACCTTGACAAAATGTTACTGGCATATCATGATGATATTTGCGTGTCAAACATGCAAGTGAAAATTGACATCGTGAAGCGTACGCATTGCAAAATCGCTTCCTGCCACAAAATAAGGAAAGTATAATAACAACTAATTAATGTCATTTATGACGAAGTATCTCCTGAGTGCATATCATGAGTATAGGTTTTCATTTTATGCTTGGAACCTTTGTAAATTTGCTAAAAAGTGACGTGGTAGAAAAATCTACCATTCGGCACTAATGGGTTAAACTAGGACTTTGTCAATCTACTTGTGATTAATTAATAAATAGATATTATTTGCTATTCTATGGAAAAACCGCAATATAAGAATGTAGTTAAGCCATACGTTTATCAGGCACGGCAACAAAGCACGGTTAAATTGGTTTCGAATACCGTGCCCGTGTCTGTGCTCATGACCGTACCCGTGCCTACAAAAATGCCGGGCAATAGCCGTGCTATAGCCAAATAATCAGCATGTATAACAACATCTAAAATATATATCTAAAAAACAATATCTGAAACAATCTAATGTGCTCGTACATTAAAATCTGCATCTAACAATATATGTGTGGTGTGCGGAGTATCAAAAAGTCACCAATCCATTAGACAATCTATCATATTATGAAATCATGCTACAACATGAATCAGTTTCGACCACCACCACGCATGAGAGCATTATTCACAACAGGCGCAATGAAATGAAATGTTAATGCAGACAATTGTCAAATATCTATGTCACTGTCACATTTTTCCATGACATAAAAAAGTCAGGTCGAAGTCGATCACGCTGAGGATATCTTTAAACTTCACTTTCAAATTCTGGTATAGCTTCTTGATCAGAAACACTGGTTGAATCACTAGTGGGCCTAGATGTGGTAGATGTAGGCTCTGGTGAATTTCCAGCTTCTTTATTGGCAGGAGTTTCCATATTATCCTTTACATCGAATCTCTTTTGTATCTTGATCTGGTCCAGATGCCGTGTGTATGGAACATTGGCAGAATCTCTAATATTAACCAAGGATTTGCCAGATGTAGAAACGACAGTACCAGGCTCGTAAGTTGGAGGTCGATTGGTTTGGAATCGTTGAAAAAGTAAGGGCCAGTTTGGTTCCACCAAATTCATCGGTAACCTCGGAATAAAATTAAATACTTTCTCAGAAGGTGTCTTTCCATTCTTCACCGCTGCGTTCCGATACTGCAACAGGAAACTTTGAAGTCTGCTATGAAGATCTCCTTTCCCTTCCGTAACCTTCATATGCCCCTTCAGATTTCCCACGAAGCGTTTTGCCAGTCCATTGCTCTGTCCAACCGGTGTGTGCCGTACCTATATACCCCATCTATCCATGTATTCAAGAAATTGCTCAGACCTGAACGCTGGTCCGTTGTCAGACACTATACATTTTGGTACCCCGAACATGGCGAAGATAGGCTTGAGAGCAGACAAAGTTTCATTCGCGTCCATACTTCTCGTTACCGCTACGAAGGGATAGTCGCTGTATGAGTCGACAACAACCAAGAAATAATGATTTTCGATTGGTCCAGCATAGTCAATATGAATTCTATCGAATGTCTTGACGTTGTCAGGTCAACTTTCATCACTGTTTGAGAAAGTCTTTGGAGAAATCTTGATTTTCTGACAAATTGTACATTCAAGACAAATTTGGCTAATATCATCTTCTATCGTAGGCCACCAGAAACGCGATCGAGCCAAAGACTTCATTTTGACTATTCCATGATGTGATGAATGAAGATTCTGGAGAATTCGAACACGTAGGGGCCTAGGAATTATGAGACGATTTCCTTTATAGAGTAGTTCATTGTGAAATGACAGTTCATCCCGAAGTCGATGATACGGTCGGACAGATTCTGTTATATTCCGCAAAACTCTTGGCCAACCATACTTGACATGATATTTTAATTTCCCAAATTGTCTGGAATTCTGATAAATCTTTAAGATTTCACTTGCCAACTTGCTATCTGGTTCGTAGAAAATATCCACGCTGCCAACATCAAAAGATTCTGAGTGTCTTTGAGTACAAATGCGAGAAAGCATATCGGCAACTGGTATCTCGTCTGTTCGCTCTCCCTCGATCTCATAGTCGTAAGAACCAAGAAACAGACTCCATCGCAACACTCGCTGATTTGCATGGGCGGTTCGGCATCCATCAGGTTTAAACAAATACTCGAACGGTTTGTTATCTGTGTAATTTTAGACTTCCACCCAAATAAATATTTATGTAAGCGACGCACCGCATAAACTGTCGCCAAGCTTTCACGATCAATCTGCGAATAATTCTTACCAGAGAATACCAGAGGTTAAGGCATACTTCAAATTTTGAAACGACGCTTGCTGCTCATTCTTCCAAAAAAATTCGTTCTTGGTTGAGATATCTCTCAAAGGTTTGATCAAATCCGAATAGTCATTATAATAAACTTCGAGTAGAATCCCGCGCAGCCAATAAATCGTTTAACCTCTTCTACGGTTTTAGGTTGTGGCATGGAAAGCAAATCTTCAATCTTTGAAGGATCTGGAGAGATACTGCTTCCTTCACCATCCAGATCAGACTTGATCAAGCAACCAAGATGTCTAATTTCATTCCTTTGAATGTACTCTTTTGATAGTTTATGGGAAACCGACAGAAAGTCTAGTCTTCACTGTTTCAGTCAATGCTGAGTGATCAACTCCATGAGGTGTAGCAATCAGAATATCATCCAAATGATTGTGAGCATATTCCAAGTCATGAAATAGCGCTTGCATACGCGATTGAAATATGTAAGGAGAGGATTTAACACCAAAACGGTGAGGATCGATAATTGTAGAGACCGAAGGGAGTAGAAATAATGTTAACATCTGCGAAGCTGGATCGAGTTTCACATTTAAATATGCATCAGTGAGATCGATTGTTTGAAAATTTGACACAATGCCCGAGTTTCGCAAGGGTGTTGTCAATTTCCAAACCAGATGCCACAGATGACTGTCTATGGGGATTAAATTCTCATACGATGATGAAAGTCATCCCAGTAGCCATTTATAATAGAATATAATGCTTACTAATTTAAGTTATTAGTTAAAGTAGTCCTAATGAGGACTGATGGCGTTCTCCAATCCGCAAGTGTACAGAGGCAATGCTACTGTAACCATTGGATTAATCAGTTCTTAAAAGAACTCAATGTAGCTTTCTCGTGGCAACGAATTAAAATTGATCAGCTTTGGCCCAATATCTGGTAAAAATGGAAATCTTAAGACTTGTACTGTAATACTACTCCTTCTTGCTGTTAATATACTAATACCATAGATTCCAAACACTGCCGTATACACGTTCAAAACAGACGTCTAATACTGACTACAGATGCTGATAGTGGAAATAGAATAAGACAATGGTCACCAAAGGTTAAGGAAATTAAAAATGGATATTATAAAACAACAGGAAACAGATGAATAAAAATTGGAAAAGTGGAGGTAAAATATGGAAATACAACGATGCTACTACACCGATTATAAGTGAACTATATCTGACACTACACAAAGTGGATAATGGTAAGAGTGGATAAGTGGAAAGTGGAAAGTGGATAATGGAGGTAAACAATAGAACTACAATGACACTCTACTACACCGAAAGCAATGAAACTATATACACTATACCTAAGACTACACATGGAAAATACTATTTCTTCACTTGAATTTGTTATCGCCAGTTTCTTCATCCGTCTATAGTACTTCATGTAATTCCACATTTCTTCATTTGAATTACAATACATCGACCACTACTTCAGCTACCGATTAAGGGATATAAAACATAATACTGCAGTCCGTCAGTCATCAGCAGGTACTCGTCTAGTTGTGTTTCGACCCCTTACCTGAACACTCAAACCCAGACGAGCGGGGTCCCACACATAGTGGCTGACAAAATACTGAATAGGTACTGATATGTCTTGAAAGATATGTCACAAAGATAAATCAGACATCATTCAATTGTTGCGTTTCCCACATGTAAACTGATCCTGTCATTAAATTCATCCCATCAATAAATACAGTATGCTTTTTGCGATCCGCACATGTAAACAAATCCTGTACATCAATCTTTGCCTTTTCGATTCCCACAAGTAAACAGATCCTGTTCATCCTCGAATCCCATAAAGATGTAATCGCTGTGTGATAAATATGTAATCCGCCTTTACACAAACTTCGCCTCATACATCAAGACTTAACAATGGGAGCTCTCTCATCTCCCGTAAGCCACGCTAAGCGCTCTGTATTCACTCTTCACCGCCCCCCCCCATATGATGGCTACAAGTCATTGTTAGTCGTTTATTCACCTATGCAGCAAGAGGAAAATGTGCGTCGTTTGTTGGTCGCGTGCCTGATTGAAATTCACAGAGGCAAGTGAATTGTCGAGCCGAGAAAAGACCATATTTGTGAAGCGATTCATTATGCCTTGTGAGAGCCTTTTCTGTGTAACTCATCAAGTCATGCTGAGAATAACCTCTAGATTTCATGATATTTAGTGTCTTGTTAGTTTTGTGTACAGCGTCTTGTAACTTCGAGCATATCCTACAATATCTGACTACCTGCGACGCGAAAACATGAAGGGGCATCTGTAATGGGATCATGCTCTCCGGAAAAGTCAGTTGCACCACAGAGAAAGAGAAGTCATCTACCTTGTGATATACTGAAGTTCTCAAGCTGTTCTGTGAGATTTGTATTTTCACATCAAGGTAAACTACCTCTTTATTGTTATCACCATTTCTCTCCGCCAACAAGTCAGGTGGATAAATTCTTTGAATCAACGAATTATAGTGTTTATAATTGACAACACATTTATCGTCTATGTATCTTGATGTAGGTGATAACAGGCGTACTAAATGATATTTCTTAGTTTTTATCAAATTTTGCATAAAAACATATTCGCAGTGTAAGAGGAATAGGTCAGCTAGGAGTGGACTAGAATTTCCCCCCATTGGAATGCCTTTAATCTGCGTGAAAACTAAATTACCGAATGTGACGTAGGTCTGTGATAATAGGAAATGTATGGCTTCTTTTAACTTCTGTTTATCAAAACAGTGATAACCATTATATTTTTTCATTGAGCAAAAGGACTTATCATATCCAATGCAAATAAATTTTCTATTTGAGGAATTAAACACCAAATCCATAATAGCGACTATGTGATCTTCAATCAATTTTTGATCAAGATTCGTATATATGGTTGAAAAATCGAAAACTTGCAATGAATGAACTTGTGTCGAATCTAATCTGTGTAGAAATTCTTGTGTGGACTTTATACTCCAGAAGCAATCGAAACCGCTGTTTCTCTTAATTGCCATACAATATCTCTGAAAATTGTCACGCAAAATACTTAAGGCTGAATTTACTTTGATGGAAAGCTTTTTCGATGTGCATTGTCGTGCTCCTGCTATGAATCTAAATTTGCATGGAGTTTTGTGAAATTTTGGAATCCAATATAATTTTGGTAATTTTCTGTCTTTTTCACAGACAGATAGTTTAAACTCGCTTTTCAAAATTGTTGTGTGTTGCTCAATTACGATGTGTGTTGCCAAGATCGATTGGTAGTCACCACAAATTCGAATTTTGCTGTTGGGTTTGTTCACTACAACAATAGGAGTTTCCCAATCACTGGATTCCACTTTCTCAATAATACCGGCTTCTTGTAATCGTAGTAGTTCAGATTTGACAGAATCTTCAAGTGCAAAAGGTAGTTTACGAGGCTTGCAAAATTTTGGAATTGTACCTTCTCTTAATTTGATTGTAGCCTCCTTCAATGTGGCACCTCCGACAATGGCATTAACAGCTGTAGCATCCACCACAAATATTTCATCCACAGTGAATCTCACTAAGTCCATTTTCGTTATGATGTCCATTCCAATAACAGACTTACCCCCTGTCACCAGCAAGAAATCCACATTATCAGTCTTTGCTCCAATCTTCAGATTTACATTCTCGAGTTTCTGGTTAACATTCACTACTCCATCAGTATATGATAATAGAGCATAATGACAACTCGAACAAGATTGAAGTAATTCAGTATTATCATTCACGAATGTCACCGGCAAGAGAAATCGAGTAGCGCCACTGTCAATCAACATCTGTAGGGGAATTCCATTTATCTTCACTTCTGCGATAATCTTCTGAGGAGACTCAAAATAAATGGCCAAGATAGCTTCTTCACAATCCATATATGAGATATTTGATATCGTAGCAGTTCTGCACACACTAACAAAGTGATTCTTACGCTTGCACTTTAAGCACTCTTTTCCATAAGCTGGACATTTTCCACGATCATGACGCTGACCAAAATATCTGCACGAAGATTTACCTTGGGAATTCATGGTTCTTGAACGAGTAATATTGTTGGACTGTTGATGCCGAAACTTGCCCTTGACTTGTCTCACTCTATTGACTTCTGGAACCTCTTGTCTCATAACCGCTTGGCAGGTCTTGACCACTTCTGCGTTCGAAGCCACCTTCACAGCAGTTTCCAAAGTCAGACAATCTTTCAATAACAGTTTACTCATCACTGCTTGATCACGTAGTCCCATGACAAGGAGGTCACGTAGCAAAGAGTTCAATTGAGTACTAAAATTACACGTCTCGGCAGCCGTCGAAGATTGCTCACAAGCACTGCTACTGTGCCATTTCCTTGTCGTATTTGGTGAAATTTGTACCGCTCCGCAATTTCAATAGTCTTCGGTCGCAGATGAGACTCTATTGCTGCCTTAATCACCGCATATTGTAATGCCGACGGTAGAACAGGTGCAAGAAGAATCTTAACTTGAGAGTACGAGTCTCTGCCAACAACAGTTAAGAAAAGATCAGTCATTGCCGAAGTTGGATTTGCCGCATCTATTGCGTTGTCAACTACACATGTTGCCCGTGTCAAAACTTAAAAGCGCTCTTACCAATCCATGGTGGCCTCACATTGCCAAGTAATTGCCTCAATCCTTGAACCCATTTTCCAGTCGTCGCCAAATGTGGTGTACGGAGTATCAAAAAGTCACCGTTCCATTAGACAATCTATCATATTATAAAATCATGCTACAACATGAATCAGTTTCGACCACCACCACGCATGAGAGCATTGTTCACAACAGACGCAATGAAATGAAATGCCATGACAATACAATAGAATTAATGCATGCAATTGTCAAATATCTATGTCACTGTCATAGTATGAACAATCGATTAGTATCTACAGTCGAACCTCTGTATAGTGAACCTCTACGAAGTGAATCTCTCCTCATGGTAAACTAAATTTTTGATCCCCTCAAAAATGGTATACTTTGAGCTTCTTTCAAATCTCTACATAGTGAATCTCTTCATAGTGAATATATTATCTAGTCCTTTTGTTGTCTCAACCTCTACATAATGAATATTTTACATCAAGCATGTATTTATCTTTAATTATATTTTGTAATTAATAAGCATCCCATGCACGTGTACTACCTTTATTGAGGCAAGTAGTTCGATGATACTTTTTACTCCAAAGTTTCCCAAGTTACTAAAGTCTATGAGTCTGCAATCTAAATTTAGATGCAAATCAATAGTTAATGTGCCTAATAGTTTCAAGTTTACGTGTGCTTTTTGCGTTTTGAAGCGTACTGACTGTTGAGTCAGAATTCCTTGAAAGGAAAAGTGACCTTGCAGTTTGATCAACAAGCTTTTGATCGAGTAGAAAACATGATTGCTTCGATTGACGTGCGATGTATGCTGTACAGACCCGTATTGACTGTTATTTCCATCGTTCACAATCAAGTATGTAGCTTATACTGTATACAGTACTGATTATTTTATAGTATTTACATTATGCATCCTGAGTTTACATTATCATTTAATATGACATTGTGATACAATGCAGTATTACTAGCAATTACCCGTATAAAATTTGTTTTCTAAATACATGAATTAGTTTTGATTATTTTGTGTTATTGTTTTGACTTTATATGCTTACTTTAAAACCAATATTACATCAAATTTTGGAAAACCTCCTTATAGTGAACACTCCACAGTGAATTTGTTTATCTGGTCTCTTGAAATTCACTATGTAGAGGTTCGACTGTATAAACAAACAATCTATATCAAGTGCGTGCGCATTTCTTGATATTAACTTCTTGAAAAAGAGTTCAATTAAACAGGGCTGCCACTCTTATCAAAAATAAAAACCGGAAAGTCAAAGAGGAATGGGCCCCCTCAAAGTTAGAAGCTTCCGATCATTCAATATCACACAACCCGGTAAGTTTTGAAAGCGTTCAAGCAGAAGTTGGGTCTGTTCTAATAATGATGCTTCTGAATCCTCACAGTTAGCAAGTAAATGTATAAAATGATTACTGATGCTTATTCAATCATCAGTTTCAATAAGGTGCACTAGAATACATGACTCAAACAGCTACTATTTTCAGGAGAACCGTTTTTAAGGCTAGAGTGTATTACAAAAACCCATCTACCTGCCCCCACTGCAAAATCAGCATAAAGTTATTGAACGATTGACGATTTCAGCATGATATAAAGACTGCATATTACCGAATAATCAACATGTAGGCATATGGATAATTTTGCTTAACTGTTTTAAAGACAACTTTCTTCACTTCGTTCAAAAATTTTGCATTCGATGTAATGCACTATTCTCGTGCAGCTTTATCATTTTGCATTAATCATGCCATGACGTCACACGGTGCAAGATCCCGTCTTTGTTGTGAAGAATTTTCATGAAACCACTAGGAAATTGCTGTTCGGCTGTTAAACGTTTGGAAGACTGCTTCAGCAGAGCGGTCTGGTCACAGCAAATATCTTCATGCAAATTCCATGGTCAGCGCGGTCTAAATGCTTGGGCAGGCATTTCCACAAGCCATTTTCTTTGGGGGAGCCATTATTCTTTCGAGAAATCGAGAATGTGTGGTGAAATCTTCCTTTATATGCTGTATGAAAATATACCGAATGTCATGAAGGATAGGAATATCTGCGCAGATGAAATGCCAGCGCACTACTACGGACCCATCGTAAATTATTTAAACAGCAATTTTCCCAAATCTTGGATTGACCGCCATGGGAGCCTTTGGAATGGATTTCGATGCCACTTCATACACGAAAGTGACCTGCTGGATTTTCAAACACATCCACCTACCGATGGTCTGTGGAGTGAGTTTTTCATTTTACTTTTTCATCATTCGATAAACATTTACCCTGCATCTTCACGTGCATAAAGCATGTGTTCTGCTGCTTTATAAATTTCATTCATTGTAAGATACAACTGACATCCATGCTGGAAGGAAATCACTTGGCTCTATATAAAATACCGAAAACAAGCATTCCATGAAGTCATAGAAGGGCAAGAAAATGTAGAAATCTGGCCTCGGGTTTCTACGGTTATCATGCCCGCTGATCTCGAAGTATAGCCTGTCTTCTAAATCTGAGGCAAGTGTCTCATACCCATTGTGATTATACGAATATTTCTATGAAATTTATCCTGCATTAAAAAGTATTGCCTTTCAGCATTTTCATGTCATGGCACTTTACCCTCACATATTTAGAAGATAAGGTGATGTTAAATGAATTTTAGACCGAAAGTGAAGTTTTGATTTGAGCTCAAAATACGGAAATTCGAATGATTTTAAACAAATTATAGTATCACAATAAATGTAAATAAATGTCACAATAGTGTTTGTCGCTCTCAGATTCAATAAACAACGATTTATTTTGCAGCTACTGGAAATGCTCTTTTGTTGAGATTATAGCTGAAGCTGTTCAGTTTTATCAAGATTGCCTACTACGAACTATGTTATTAAATTATTATTTGTTCTTCCAAATCATGAATTTCTGCTCCAGTCACAAGCATTAGTACATTAAGTATATTTATTATTTATTATTAGTATATATAGCCAACCCTGGTATAAAATGATAGACAACAATGACAGGTTTTTGCATTCGATGAGCTTTAAAACTCTCCATTCTATTACCAAATGATAACATATTGGCACCTAATGATTCAGACAAACCTTCCAGTTCAGAAAAAAACTGATTGCTCGACCTACTTTTTGGTCATATCCCCTCCCTACTGCGAAATTGATGAAATCGATTATTCTTGATTTACCGGGTCTACCATCAATGCTTACAGACACGAGGCGGTCGAAAGTTGGGTAGCAAAAGATGGACAGTTTGAAAGCAGGCTCATAGGACGGCAAACAGATGTAAGAAATGACTAAGAATCTTTACTTAGAACTGGACTCACGGAAGCATATATCCAACAAGAAGAGAATTCGCCGATTGATAATTTTTTTAAGTTAGGCTAAAAATTGTTTAAGCTCAGGCAAGAAGTTATTGAAGAACGAAACAGGGATATCTTCTAGTCGAGTAGGCTTCGAGTCCTCGATACCAGCGATGATCCTTTCGAGGATTCGGTCTGTGACCGTAGGACGCATAAACCTTTCATTGGACTATGTAGGAGTTGAAGGTGGAATTCTACCTCAATCGCTTAATGATGGATTATTCGCTAGGTAACTCCTTGCAAAGAATCTCGGCTTTGTCTGCTGAAGATAAGGCCATCGAAGCACTGACTTCATCTGGATGAAGTGCTAGAATGAAGGATTTCCGCCTTATGGTGATACCGTTGCAAATCCTCCCAAAGTTCATAGAGCCAATCCTCTAGGTAGCAAGAGATTACGATTATGGTGCACTCTAAAGCTAAGGAGATTCAAATTCATATGGCTCTATCATATTATTGTACGGCCTATCTCAAAATGGTTTCATGTCAAAAATCAAGCCGATCCGAAAATGCCTGTAGAGTCCATCTGGTACTTAAAAGCATGCTGATATTTGCCAAAAATAGGCCTATTTGCCTCCTCCCTTCGGATTCTTTCAATTTCACAATCAAACAATCGGTCTTTACGATTTTTCATTCTAGAACCTCTTTTTAACAAAGTTTTGGGCTGGTCAAGGCCGTGCAATTTTTGCGTTGGCTTTAGTATTGTAACAAAAGCCGCCTCTGGAAAAATGCATCTACCAATTGCTAACAGAATTTTTCTATTTTCTATTTTCCTATTTTTGAGCATTTATGGTTTCTAGGATCATCCAACTAATGAGATAATTATGATGCTCGCAATCTTTCAAGTGCACCTGAGTAAAAAAAGTAGGACAACAGTAAGATACGAAAATCTAAAACAGTAGGATGAAAAGTAGGATTCTAGAGCTCAAAGTATGATAGTCTATAGCCAAAATTATGACGTATCTGCAGAAATTAAATGGGCGATACATAAAGTAAGCGTAAATACATGTGCCTGTACTAAAATGAAGAACAAAATACTAGTGTAGATAACAGTATATCAAATGAACTAGATATAAACTCATGATCAGGTAAAATTGAACAATTTAAAACAATGCATCTGAAAACAGCCATTTCCGAAGATTGTTTCAGATAAATGTTGAATTACAGACCCGTATTTGCACATGATCCGAGTCAACGTTCTGAGGAAAGGTATAACAAATTAAAAATGTCAATCAGCACTTGCGATAAAAATGGCTGAAATGTTGAATTGAAGCCTCCAGACTGTCGAGTAAAAGTTTTGAAAAAAGATACCGGTGCAAAGCTAGCTAACTGGTGCAATTGCATGAAAATTCAATGAAAGCACTATTAATTAAACTATCTTAAAAAGAGAAACACTGGTATAAAAGCATCGTCTCTATATTCGTACATCGACACATTTATTTGGAACTTTTCGTTGCTTCGCCTTAGTTTCGTGCATCATGCCTTTCCTCCAACGTCTCCCAAGCTGTGACATTTTCTTCTTAGCTACTTCCATCACTCCCTGAACAATACAAACTTCCGAAAAGTCCTTCGATTCGATGGCTTCATGCTAGCATTTTTCTGCTCCGTTATGCTGTTCAGATTCTCTGATAAAAGCAAATGGTCTTGTGCCTCAGTTCATGCGGCAACTACATCGGTTTCTCTGCCATCCAGTGCTGTTCTCCGAAGTTTCCAGCGGCCGTCTTTCCTCTCCAGCTTCTTTTTTCTTTTGTTCTTCCTCCAACTTTTTCTTCCTTATAATAAATCCTCTTTTTCTGAGGCGATCCGAGCAGAATATGCGCAGACGGCAAATTTACGAAATCACAATTTATGAATGATTCAGGAGCTATTGGCATGAGGTTCACATTTCCTTTGCCTGACGAAGACCGTTGACTGATTGTTTTGACGATGATACACATTCACTGGTAGCATTGGCTATATTCTGAGATAGGCTTCTTTCAATGTCGGCGTTACCGTATGAGAGGGACAAAATGCCACGCACAAACTTGTTGAGAATTCCGTATCATGGCAGCCCAATAGCATTTTTTTTCTCTTGCAAAAAAGCATTCCAGAAATTGTCGATTCGCTTATATCCCGATCTTTCGGTTTGTTTGTACCAGACTTCTGAAACTTGTTGTGCCTAATAAAGCCTGCATTCGTCAGCCAATACACATCTGTCGTGCAATACGTGTTACTTGCGTGTTTATTATTCTCCAGCGTTCATTGACTTCCAATTTTTTCTTGGTCTTGATCTGTCAAGCCTCCTTAGGAATAGCCGTCAGGAAATATTCCTTAATTGCCTCCATCATATGAAGGACCCGTTTCATAACAGGGATCAGCGTCAACCAACGACACTGAACGGGCATGATGAATGGCTTTTCATCACAGCCCATGTTCAATTGCGCTTTCGAAAAATCTTCTTTTCGCCATGGTAATGCCTTCATGTAGAAAAGGCAAGATCCAGCACTTATGAATGGTGTATGACCTCTAAGACCTATCACTTTCTTGTGCTCGTTGACCTTGTTGCAGATGGTTTTGTTAGCGCTTGAACCATCTGAGCCTAAAATAATGAGCTGCTTTAGTGGCAGTTCGACTCCTTCTTCACTCAAAATCTCGAAAAGGGCTTCAGGAACTTGGTTACCTTTGTCACGGCCAAACATCAGCGCCTTCAAAAAAAACGAACTTGACCCGCTTTCTCAGACCAATATGAAAAAGCAAGATACTTTGCTTCCGGTTTAGCGAATTTCCTACCTTATCAAGCATTTATGTGAATGCAATTCCAAACACGCGTATATCGACGTATATAGGTAGCCACGCAAAGAAAAATTACACGACGAATTCATGACGGAACAACATCAGATGCAGACAACTTGTTGATACGCTGAGTGCGCATCACACTGGAAAGAAATAGGAAAAAAATGCGTTTAATAATATTTCGTCAGTCGAGTTTGCAAATATTCACTTTGAAAGTCGCTCGTTTAGACGGCAGAAAATACTATGCAAACGACTGACGAGCAATCAGCAGCCAAAAAATTGAAAAGATGATTTGACATGATCTAACGGCACTTCCTCTCGCGGTCGGTTTTGTCTATCTCAACGGTGCAACTCGCATACTTAGATAACATCGACTCTTCCGAAAAAGATACCCACTAGTCTCTGAAAATGAAGTACAGAAACTCCTGAACATCACGCAAACAGACAATTATCTTTCAAAGCGGACCAACTGTAAAATGTTGCAAATTAGTTTTTTCACGCTTATCAATATTTGTGTCGCATCACAACGTGCTTCGTTGCAAAGTTTCGGTGATGACTCTGATAATAAAAGAGTAATATGAGGGGATAAAATCTGATTAGATGAGAACTTTGATGACAAAGAGGCGTTTGATAGTAGTGTTCTATATAATTTCTTCGTCTAGTTCATTATCATTATCAAAATGACTACTAATTATAGAATATCCAATACTTAGGTAAAAGTAGGTTTTTCGAGAAAAAATGGGAGAATGTGGGATAAAGTAGCTACATTTTAAGCCTGTGTCTCGGCATGCGCAGTGGTGAAAGTTATGTATAACATGCTTATACTTCTTATTGAGGTCGTAAATAGTGATGCTTGCATCATTCACAAAAATTACATTCAATGTGTATATTTACACGGATTTCTGATTATAGAAGCTATTTTATTACTTTATCACTTTCACGAAAATTGCCTTCTTTTGATGCATTTCTGAATATACAAGATTTCAATGCAATGAATCTGTAGGATTAAGTCCTCGATGAGAATAGCTATTATGCAACTTAACAAAATTGTGTGTTTGAAATGAATATGAAAATGCTATTTATAGCAGTACGATCAGATAAAAATTAAATAAATGCTCCCCACACAGATCACACACATGGAATCTGTGTGATTCCACGGGGTTCGTGTCATTGTTTAAACAATTATCATGAAATGAATTTTACAATCGAGCACAAATAGCGTCAGGAACTGAATTTCAAAATGCTGTATGTGATAAGAGATGGTCTGAGGTAAATAGAGCTACGGTTGAATAGGTGGTTTACAGAGGACACCGGAAATACAATTGTTGGATAATGACCAATGAATGCTGTCAACAAGTTAAGAGAAGTCGATAAAAAAGAAGGCTATGCTTCGATGACATCGCTAAATTTTAGTAGCATGTTTAACTATTTCGCAATGAATTGCATTTGGTGTGTCTGTGCTTCAAGTAACCAAGCGAAAAGTTGATAATTCACCATGTACACATTCTAATTGTTAGCAATTATCACGATTTTCATCTATATTTCCCAAACTCAACACAAATCCATGCAAAACGGTACTCATGATGACTAGCATCTTTCTACGAAGGACCAAAATTCCATAAATAACATATGACACATCAAAACATCACACTGCTGCTTTACGAATAATTCTCGATCGCATAGGATCTCCTTAATAGGCGACAGCTTGAAAGCGGTGACAATATGACAAAAGGATTAAAATTGGACACTATGTTCCAGGTATGTCCTCTGTCCTCGAATGTCTTTTACAGGGTGCATAGTTTTTTTGAATATATGGTTCACAGAATGTAAGCTGCTTACTTCGGGATTTTAAGTTGATCAGTTTTCCCGTTTTTTAAACGCAGCATATGGTAGCAAGCTAAAAAAATCATGTAATTTTAGAAAAACCTTATTCAGTTTCAACGAAGTCATTTTCAAGGTCATAAATGCATAACAACTTATAGAATCAAGAATCAGATTAACCTTGTGGCACTAAATGTGAGAACTGACAATAAACATCATATCCGACATTATCAAAATGAATCAGGGTTAGCTTTTTGCCGGCTAAAACTGGTTTTTGCCACTAAGTGGTAAAAACCCGGCGAAAACTGGTTAAAACCGACTAAAACTAAAATTCCGAATAAACAGTTTATTTCTCCATAAAATGATCGACAACAAGCTGGGGTTTAAACATAGCCATGCATGCGGGGTTGCAGACTGCAACTCTTATCTTGCAGACCATAACATAATGAATGTTGCAAAGAACATTCATTCTCTGAAAGAGCCACATGATGTCAGTTTTTATCACAAAGGACAGGCGATGCTGCCTTTGTTTACAATTGCTCTGCCCTTTTCCTGTACCCTTAAGAACAAATGTGCACTTCAATACCACGTTGGTCCATTTAATAGAAATTGCTAGGTACTTCCGAAATTGTCATCAAATCAATACTATTTTAGGTGAGAAAATGTGATTTCGTTAAATCTACATATAAAAAAATTAAACTAAGAATAATATTGGTTTATGCATAGACCAAATTACGCAAACCACCTTCTTCATGTGGAAGAGCTTCAGTAATCCCACTGTCATTCTTCTGTTCTTCTGCAAGAATGGAGAGTGTATTTTAAAAGTCTTAGGTTTGATCATATCTAGATTTGAAACCGGGTTTCATGAACGTAGAGAGAAACTCTATCAAAAAGCGTCTGCACCTGAAAATCTCAGCTCCCAAATCAAGCAATCACTTAGAATGTACTAAATGTGATAATGCTTGTGACTGGAAAATCATGATTTGGAAGAAAAGTGATAACTATAATTAAATAACATAGTTCGAGCAGCAATCTTGAGAAAGTGTGGTATACAAAGTACGCGCATACAGCCTCAGTTATAATCTCTATAAAAGAACATTTCCAGTAAGCTGCAAAATTAGTCGCTATTGATGGAATCTGAGAGCGATATTGTGATATTCGAACTTATTTGAAGTTCTTCGAATTTTTATATTTCGAAATCGAAACTTTTGGTATTAAATTCATTTAACATCACCTTATTTTCTAAATATGTGAAGGTGAATTGTCATGACATGAAAAATGTTGCAGGACAGTATATTTGATCTTGCCCTTCTGAGAGTGAAGGATAAGTTTCATAGGAATATTCTTATAATCACAATGAGTAGGGACATTTGCCATAGATATAGAAGACGAGCTATTCTATGAAACCCGCTGGCAAGATAGTCGCAGAAGGGCAAGATTTCTACACGTTCTTGCCTTCTAGCTTCATGGAATAATTGTTTTCCGGCAAAAACACTGTCTTCTATATAAAGCCAAGTTATTTCCTACTAGCATCTTATAATGAATGAAATTTATAAAGCAACAAAAAACGTTTGCACATGTAACATGTGTACAATAGCTTTATAACAACATTTTTTATAATAATTCATATTTTTGCACTTATACTTGGAGCACATCCTTGATTGAAACATGATATTGATAAGTTTTCAATTGTGAAAATACTCGCATCAATGTCTTTCGAATGATAAAAAAGTAAAATGAACTTATTATGACTAGTGTTCATCAGCTAACTCAGGAGTGACGATATTATTAATTTCGGCCTCTTCTTAGGCCATCATCAGAAGCAGAGAATCTAACTAGATTCTCTAATAAATTAATCATGATTTTTCCAAATGTTTTTCAGAAACATTACTTTTGAATGGCCAACCGTAAGTTGTCTTCTTAATTCTCCATCGTCTCCTCCCACCCATCATGATACAGCAAAGCACCAAAACATTTGAAACTTGGTACAATGTCCAACTAAAGGGTCGTTCACATTAGCATATTGCACATCGTTCGTTCCGAAAGCCATGATTTTAGTCTCCTTGACTTTCAGATACAGTCTCACTTTCGCAGTCTTCTTGCAAACTCACTACATTTTCGCAGTTGCAATAAGTGTGATGTGACTATATATCTCAGGTTATTCGTGGCTTTCCCATGGAAGCTTGCGCCTTAATTACGTGTGCCACTACATGTACTAAATCTATGTCAAAAACATCGAATAAAGCATCTATCGGCAACAAACGATTTAGAAAAACAACATAATGAATAAGTTGAACAACATAGCCTAAATGTCGATTCATGCAACGCAAACAGTCAATAGCGCAGCATGAATATACACATGTATCGGCGAATCTATTCGCTATCATATTTTATGTGAAACTAGCTATTATTATCTCGATATTACACGTTCATTGAAATAGAGCATAAGGTCAATGTAGATGATCGGAATTGCGTCCTCCTACTTAACAACATGTACTACGGTACATTCCTCGCACCGATGCACCACACTGAGACAAATTCTTTTACACAAGTCTAAGTTTCAAGTGTGGAAAACGCTGCTGAAATGTATTGAATCAATTCTTCAATTGTTCTCTAACATAGAAATCCACTGGTGCAAGATCAGGAGAATGAAGAGGAAAAATATTCGGTCAGACATCAGACAGTTTCGCATACACAAAAGCATGCTGAGGTGGAGCTCTGTTTTGTTGGAAAAATGCTGTAGAATGTGCTACAGGGCTGAAACTGCTCTGGTCATCAATCTCTGGATATTAATCCCTGGCATGCTTCACGAAAACATTCCGAATCGATAGAATCGTTTGCGGAGATACGGTACCAATGGACATTCGTTAAATTGGAACTCTCGTGCCAACACACACTGTTGTGGAGGTTAACATGTAGATGGAGTTTGAATATTACTTCGTGAGCCCAAACGGTGCAATCAAGCAGGCGGCGCTCTTCCTTACCTTGATAAAGGGAAATCTCAATCTCAATAGCCCTAGGTCTAGTTCAAAATCGTGTGAAATAAGTTTGTGGACAAAGCGCAGTCGAAAGCTAAGCTCCTTCAAATTGCGGAGCAAGACAACACGTCAATTGCTTTAGACTTGCAACAATATTGGACGTGCGCAACTAAGTTCTTATTCTGGTTAGTCCTAGCAGTCTGCAAGCCGGAACGAGGAAAATCAGTTACGCCATCCACATCTTAAAATATGTCATGAATGGGACATGTTTGTAATTACTTAATTGACAATTTGTTCCATCAAATAGTTTCTCTTATGCTATGTTAAGCTAGACGCTTTGTTGCAGGTTGACTTCATTATTGATACAATGGCGGATACATGATGACAATGACACATTCTTAACGAAATTCAAATGTCTATCCTCCATAATTGCAGATTTTTACAATAATTGCAAATTGAATTTATACGTTTGATTGAATTTTGGTTTTTTACTAATGTCACCTGAACGATGGAAGGAAGATAGATGGCCTATCTCTAGATATGGGTATCCTGCACATATGGGTAGTCCATCGTATCCTGCACTTTTAAAGAAGTTGTGTATTGTGTTGCATAATTGGAAGAATACAGTGATATCTATGATTTGCAGTTCACTAACAATGCCAATATGCCTAGTGATTTTCATGACATTGATATAATGTACTACATGCGCACGCATTTGATTGGATAGCAGCATCACAATGATAGATTGTGATATCAGACTTTCATGTGACAGTACCGTGAACTGGAGTGATGAATGCTCATCACTGTGCCTGTCTTTTATAAATCATTGTTTAACAATATGTAATCGTCTAATGCACCTGGTCTTGTCTCAATGCGTCATGTCCTTAGTTTACGTAGCTAGGTTTTCTCAATTATCACTATTGGTTAACGTAACTTAATGACGACACAAAATTGTATCATGTTGAATCATTTTTAATTGTTTTATGACCCCTCAAATTTTCACTGCCATGATTGTGCTCGAGAAATGACGAGTAAACGCTCAGGACAAGTTTTCTTCCAAAATCCGACCAAAAGTTGCAACAATCCCTTTAGTACATACCTTCATGCGCCTCTGGCAGTGCATCTATACCTCGTGAAGCATATTTGATTTAGCAATATAACAGTTGTAGCTACGGAAATGTTTGAGCTTTTGTGATGTTGCACTGTGTTTGCCTTAATAGTTCTTCATCAAATGCATGGAATAATACCTCTAAATAATTATTACCCATTCAAAGAACACCATAATGATTCCGAGCATCTATTCTGGTAAAATTTATTGCGCATCAGCGATAAATGATGTCTAGGCAACTAGCTTAGCAAAATTAATTCCAATCCCGCATGGACTTGAAATACAATTTTCCCGAGTTAGAACCTCCAGCACATTTCATAAAAGGTCATATGGAATGATAAATGATTCTCAAGTTGCTTGAAAGTACTTGATATTTAACTAGGTAAAGTGGAATTTCTTTGGTTGGGCTAGGAATGAAATGTTTATTTAGCAAAATCCAGTGACCTCGAAATATGAAATGTTTTATTGTGTTCATTTAGTAAATTCGACAGAAAGAAACAAACTAAAGAATCCTATGAGAAAAACAATAATTTATCGTTAGTCTCTCCCCAATACTTTTTTCCAATATGCGAGTGATTTGAAAAAAAGGCAGATGTTATGCGCCAGACGTTTCGCGTACCAGCCGCTTTCTCAATGGCAAAAATGGCAAAAATTTTTGCCATTGAGAAAGCGGCTGGTACGCGAAACGTCTGGCGCATAACATCTGCCTTTTTATTCAAATAACTCGCATATTGGAAAAAAGTATTGGGGAGAGACGAACGATAAATTATTGTTTTTCTCATATTATGAACCTCCCGACGAAATCCACCAACTATATAACTAAAGAATCAGTTCAATTCAGAGCAATTTGTTCATGTTTCACGCCATGTGGTTGGAGGGTCACGATCAGTCACGATAATGACGGCTGTAGAAGAGGGAGAATAACAGGTAGGAATAGGGTAAATCAAATACACAGAGCTGTATTTGAAGGAAGAGAAAAAATTAACCACGGTCAAAATCATAGACATCGAACATTAACAGTTGTTGTTCGATGTCTATGGTCAAAATAGTCCAGGTGTTGTCATTTTTAGTCATCACAATTGTGTTTAGTCGAAATTATAGAACAAAATATGAATACAACAACAAACGATTCGAAAATTTTTTGCTACTCTATGGATTACATTAAATAGAATTACAGACATCCAAAGATGCAAAAAAAGCCCCAAGTGTATGACTGCAGTTCAATGGCCCAATTGCAAGTGAAAGAAAGAGGAGGCATTGTCGATAAACCTATAGTACGTGGACAGCACGCATTTGCCTCAAAAAATTTGTCAACTGCAACGAATATTGACAAAAAAATTCATGAATGAAATTTCTATCCCTTGAGGAGAGATGCAAAAAGGCAAGAAACAGAAATCACGGAAGAAATTTGATAATGACTTTGTTTTAATGCATGATTAATTAAAAACTTACGAAATAAGACCGTTGCTAATAGAGACGGAAATGCACACTCGGTGTGATATTTAATTGTGATATGTAACTTACTTAACTAATGACCAGAAATCATTC
This sequence comes from Prostheceraeus crozeri, assembly GCA_907163375.1. Taxonomy (NCBI): domain Eukaryota; kingdom Metazoa; phylum Platyhelminthes; order Polycladida; family Euryleptidae; genus Prostheceraeus; species Prostheceraeus crozeri. The sequence continues at coordinate 100,887 of CAJQUW010016012.1, read as the reverse complement.
AATTAAACTTTGGTATCATTGTTTGTTGAGACACGTATTCATGACAAAATTATCGCACAACGTTGTCACTCACAGATCTTGATGTTGTAACAGACCGAGCTATGAGAGACCCTTAACCCAATTGATTACTACAGTAAGAAACCTACCAGTCTCCGTATCACGATCCGGTCACTCCAAGTTCACCACGTCGAATCCGGATGTGGACGAGCACCGGACAGCCACGCGAACGTCACTCGAAGATGCGCCTGGTTAGTTATTAACCCTGCCCTACCAGTTACTAGGTATTATAGGTAATACCCTAACTCGAATGAATCTGTGGGTATTACCCAGGTACGTTATAACGGTTGTGGGTAGCAGTTAATAAGCTGAAACAGAAGTATCATAAAACCCCAACCTCCTAATTCAGCTGAAATTATGTCTTGCTAACTTCTTACATATATCGTAACCCGCAGATGCGACGGCGAAGTTATGATGCTGCTTACGATTAATTAATTAGCCGCAAAGGAAGTATCATAAACCTATGTCAGAAACCTACGCCACTTGCCTAAAACTTCTTAGTTCAGTTGAGAGCAGTGACTTACCATCAGCCGTATAATTTTAAGAGAGCAACGTTTTGGTTGACCGCGCACGCTAGCCGCCGTGAGCTTTACTCATTGCATTTATAATAAAATGGTACATTCGCCCCACTGCCCCACCACTCGTCCAGCGTGGGGCACTCGTCCAGCTGCCCCACCCGAGAGTCAGAATCCCTCCCCGACCGCAGGGCCCTTTGTTGCCCTTTTAACTTGCGGACATGTCGCCGTCGATTGGGATGGAGATCACCGGTATCCTCCGACAAATCCCCCATACGCATGGCGCATTTCATGAACTGGTGGTGAGGAACTGACCAGCTGGAGCATATTTCGCGTACCCTGTCCTGCAGGGCTGACTGCTAGTCCGTCGGCGCTATGAGAGCCGCCTGGACGACTGCTCGGGAAAGACATCTGTCTTTCATTCTACGGTTCCAGCCGGCAGGACATTCGGGCAAAGCCCGTCCTGTTAACAAAAATGTTATTACTTGGTCTCTGGTAGTCTTACCATCTTCTGGTACAGCAGCAGTTGCCATCTGTAAAGAAATATGATTGATCTCGATTTCACACATGTCATCGTCCATCATTTCGACAGTGTCACTACTGGTACTGTTAATTCCCGCATCAGGATCAGAGTCTTGTATCATTTCTACTGTGGTTTCTGTTATATTACTTTCTATGTCCCCATCCAATTCCGAATCGCAAATCATCTCTGCCGTCTCATCTGTCGCATTACTTTCTACTTCGATATCTGCAGACAATCCTGTAGGTAATTGTCCTCTTCCCACCTCCCCAACCCGTTGCTGGGAGATAGGAGGTGAACATGGGAATTTCTTTAACCTATCAACATGAGTAACTAAAGTTTTCCTGCCGCCAATATCTCTGATCTGGTAGGTACTATCTGAGAATCGTCTTTCCACGATCCAGGGACCTACCCAAGGTCTGAAAAATTTCTTTTGTTTGTCCCTTGGGACAGCAGTTTTGAAATACATTACCAAATCACCCATCTGGTATTTGCAAGTACTTGTAGTCTTTCTGTCATAGCTTTCCTTTTGCCGTTCCTGCTCCACTACCGCACATTTTTTGACCGTTTCCCACGTCCGCACAAGCTGCTCTTGCAGTTCATAGATATAGTCGGAGGTTTCTCGTTCGACAACAGTGTCTAGATCCAGTTCGAAATCGACGGGCATTCTCATTTCTCGCCCATAAGTGACGGCCGCAGGAGAGAACCCTGTTGCGCTGTGTGTACTGGACCTATAAGCCCAAAGGCAGTAGGATAGTGTCAGATCCCATTCCTCTCTCTCTCTACATCCGCATGGGACAACATTAATTGCTTCAACGTTCGATTGAAACGCTCAACCCCTCCGTTCCCTTGAGGATGATATGCAGTGGTACGTGACTTCATGGAACCCAAAAGATTACACAACTCTCGGAAAATTTTTGATTCAAATTCTGTCCCCTTATCAGAATGAATTCTATCAGGGACTCCATGATGGCAAACCCATTCTCTAAGGAATGCCCCAGCTACCGTAGACGTTTCCTTGTTAGGAAGGGGGATTGCCTCAGCCCATTTGGAAAATAAGTCAACCATAGTCAAGACGTAACGATTGCCTCTCTTAGTCTTACGCAGTGGACCTATGAGATCAACTTCAACACATTCCATTGGTCTTCCGACTACGATTGGCATCATTGGATGTCGCAGTTTTGGAATAGGCCCCTTAAAGGTAACTCATACCTCACATCTGTTCAAACACGTCGTGGTATCATGTCTCATGTCTGGCCACCAGAACCTTCTTCGCAGTTTGTGGTAAGTTTTATCACGGCCCAAATGAGAATTGCCCATCCCTGAGTGACATTGGTTGATAATAGCCATTCGCTCGTCTTTTGGTGGAATTATTTTTTTCTTATCGCCATCTAACCGATATAAGAGACCATCTTCCACAACAAGAAATTCCCAAAATCGAACAATGTTCTTTATTTCCTGTGAGCATGTTTCCAGTTGTCTAGAAGATGGCTTGTCGGAAGGTGGTAAACGAGTTTTCCAGAACAGAATTTGCGCCAAGTCTTGATCAGCCGAAGTCTTGCGTTTCATTTCATCTACCCCAGCCCCTGGGGACCATAGACTAAAAATAACAACATCATCACCATCCATGCGATTCGGAGGGTCTGACGTCTCTTCGTCTGGCGCATTAGTCAAGCGAGAGAGAGCATCTGCGTTTTTGTGCGAGGTTCCGGCGCGGTATAAGCAATCGAAATCAAATTCTTCCAAAATTTGCAACCAGCGCGCAAGCATCCCTCTAGGCTCTTTGAAGCCTTTCAACTATTCAAGTGCTTTGTGATCTGTTCGTGCTAAAAACTTTTTACCCGTCAAGTATACGTGAAAGTGGTCGATGAATGTTACTAGGGCAAGCATCTCCCTTTTCGTAGGGCGTAGGAAGTTTGACCTCGATTCAAAGTTTTGCTTGCATACGCAATAACCCTTTCCTTTCCATCATGCTGTAGTTGTGAGAGGACAGCACCTATGCAGTGTTCGTACTGGGGCGCGAATTCCGTAAAAACGGGCGCGAATGCGCGAAAAATGAAGTCGGGCGCGAAAATTCCGAAAATATTTTCGCGCCCCAATATTGTCCCATATATTTTCGCTCCCCAAAAAATATTTGACTATAATATATCACTGGGAACTGTTAGATGTGTCTACGACTATGTATCAGATTGATGACAGTAATAGAATTGAATATTTTCCTTCTTATTCCAGAAAATGCCTTCCTGACATGACAATAACAAATAGGAATAGTGTGTAAACCTACTACGACATACCGTAATCATCACTGCGTATTCTACATTTTATTGAGGGACTATTTATCATCACTGCGTATTACATTTTTGAAAGGGTGAAGCGATTCTTCAGGAGGGGAACTGAAAAGCTCCTCAAGTACTTACCGTTTGAAAATGATGTGCTTCAATCGTGCCAATTTCTTTCCCCACATCATTTGAACGATGCTTACCTGGAGAACTGGGCGAAGACTCCTGCGAAGTGCTTTCCCCAAATTGTTCCTCAAAACGAGATTTCTACTCTTGAAGTTGAAGCTCGACTCCTCCAAGGTACAACAGAGAAGCCAATGGACATTGGAGAATACTGGCAGAAAATGTCCTCAAAGATGCCAACTCTGAGTCGTCTGGCTCGAGTCACGATGACATTACCCCACGGAAACGCAGAAGTGGAGAGGGTGTTCAGTTTGCTGCCTGATCTAGTTACAAAGAAACGGAGTAACCTGTCCGCGACTACAATAAATGCGATCCTCGTTATTAAGAGCGCCATGGCATCGAATAATATCTCATCGCGAAACTTCGAAGTGACACAGGCACTTTTGGAGAAAGTTGCCAAAGCCAAACAAGCATATGAGCTGCGTTTGAAGAGCGAGATGGAGGAAGAGGCAGCAGAGAAGGATATATTAAAAACTTTCGAAAATCAGAAGAAAAATGATTCAAAGCTGAATGAGTTAGAGTCCGGTCTCAAAAACAACGAAAAGCGAATCAGCGATATCATGAAACGGAAAGAAAGCCTCGTGACTTTCCTTCTGCCATAAACACATCAGCATACGATTTAAGTATGCTATCCAATTCTTGGCGTTCTCGAGCAGTTAATTCGGAAGACTGCTCCTCTGATTGCGACTCAAGAGTCACATGATTTACTTGAGCTGCAACATCACTTGGAAAAACGTCTTGAATATAATCTACGCTATCATACATTGCGGAAATCAATTCGAAATTGGCTACTGCTGTATTTTTCTTTAGAGTAACATGTTGCAAAGAGTTGTTGCAAACAGATATGGTGACTTCCTTTTTCTTAACGGTCGACACTGTTGGCAGAACAAACAAGCCAAGATCGTCCGTCTCTGAACTGGGCATGACCATACCCGTTAACGGTTCTGGACCCCTTCCTTTCACCAAAAATCTTGCTGAAAGCAGCTGTTGTGAGTGCGGCTGAAGAACAACTGTATTATTGATAGCGATTTCAAAAAACACAGTGTTAGTAGTACGACGTTTGCGAAGAGGTACTTGAACACCCAGTCGAGGTAAATGCAAGGTTTTAGTGCCCACGTCCACGTCACCGTCATAATCACCTAGGAAATCCATTCCTAAAACCAAGTTAGTGGATAGATTGGCAGAAACAAAAAAAGTGTGATATACTGTGCAAATTCCTATCTGAAAATAAATGACAGTAGTTCCCAAAATATGAAGTTTTTCGCCATTTGCAGTTTGAATACAGGACACATTAGGAATCGGGATAATATGCTGATCATGCACTAATATACTATTACATACCGACACATCTGCCCCGGTATCAACCAGAGCTTTAACTATCTGGTCACCAACAAGAATTTCTGCTATATTTGCTGAGTCCCGTTCCAAACGAGAGCCGGCGAGAGGCCGGGACGTATCTACCGCCGCTGCTCGTTTCCCTGAGGACAATTACGAGCTAAGTGTCCATACTGTCCACAATTATAACATGGACCCTGCCGAGCAGTTAAAGTAGGCTGTAAAGTACCAGTGTGCCTATTTTGCTGAGGCTGGCAGCCTGATGCCGATGCATCGGCAACCCCAGTATACGTAGTATTTTGTCCCGGAAACCCAGTCAATTTTTGAGCCGTGTTTCCATAACTGGTGGGTTGCTCGACAACAGGCAACCTCGATTCCCTTGGGAGTGTTGACCGAGATACCGTTGTGTCAGGACCCAAAATTGGTCTTACTTGCGGAACTGTAGGCTGAACGTTAGATGGCGCATTAATTAAACCCGCTTGTGACCGATAGAACGGTTGCCGAAAAAACGTTGAATTTGTCGGCCTGTTCATAGTTTGACGTGGAGTCTGAGACGGCCAAGACATGGTCCGTTGGAAGACGTTGACAGACTTAGGACAACCCCGAGCGATATGACCGAATTCTTGACATTTAAAGCAACGAATGCCTGAATTACTAGACGCAACAGCAGTTATAACTGGTGAGGAGGAGAAAGGAGAAAGGCGGACAGGAGAAACAGTACCACCGGTGGTAGTACCGGGTTTATCGATTCTTTCAAATCCCTCGACAATATCCAAGTAATTACTCAACGATGATGGTGGAAATCGACTCATTGAAAGTTTCACGTCACGATTAGCTTCGCGCACCATCATGGTATGCATAATCTTTTCGCGTAGTTCCGCTTCAGTCATTCTAGGAAATGCCTGGGCTCCGATTCTGCAAAATCCCTAACCGACTCTGCTGAACGACGTGTTCTAGAATCATAAGCTGTCTCCGCTTCCACGGCAGTCCTAAAGAGTGAAAATCGATTGCTCAAATCCGCGACAATCTCACGATATGTGTGTGTCCCTGCCTTATCTATAACAATCTCATTGACCTTACCCACGGTTTTTACAACCAAAACGCGTAATTTCTTCTCGTCAGAAAGGTCAGACGAGAGAAATTCAAATGACTTAACCCATCTCTGAAAATCGATTTGACCGTTAAACTTTTGCAGCTGAGACAAATCATCTGGAATTTTCTCTTTCTTGGTGCTTTTCTGATTTTCCATTAAGTGCTCTAAACGACTGGTCAATTCCCCAATCCCTTGTTCAACCTTGCCTATTTTTTTATAAATGCAATCAACATTTGAACTACGTGGCGTAAGAGGTGGCATGGACTGGGTTGGAACTTCATTATCCAGAAGTGGGAAACCACGGACAGCGTCAGTTTGTGTATTCGAAAAAAACAACCCACTGTCGCCAGTTTCAAATAAGTCAACACTTGCACTAAAAGCCATTTCTCAATTTGGTATGGGTTTTAACCGCTGCCACCAGTGTAACAGACCGAGCTATGAGAGACCCTTAACCCAATTGATTACTACAGTAAGAAACCTACCAGTCTCCGTATCACGATCCGGTCACTCCAAGTTCACCACGTCGAATCCGGATGTGGACGAGCACCGGACAGCCACGCGAACGTCACTCGAAGATGCGCCTGGTTAGTTATTAACCCTGCCCTACCAGTTACTAGGTATTATAGGTAATACCCTAACTCGAATGAATCTGTGGGTATTACCCAGGTACGTTATAACGGTTGTGGGTAGCAGTTAATAAGCTGAAACAGAAGTATCATAAAACCCCAACCTCCTAATTCAGCTGAAATTATGTCTTGCTAACTTCTTACATATATCGTAACCCGCAGATGCGACGGCGAAGTTATGATGCTGCTTACGATTAATTAATTAGCCGCAAAGGAAGTATCATAAACCTATGTCAGAAACCTACGCCACTTGCCTAAAACTTCTTAGTTCAGTTGAGAGCAGTGACTTACCATCAGCCGTATAATTTTAAGAGAGCAACGTTTTGGTTGACCGCGCACGCTAGCCGCCGTGAGCTTTACTCATTGCATTTATAATAAAATGGTACATTCTAACACCAGGAATACTTAATTCATGTCTATCTTATGTTTGCCTATACTTTTACCCAGAAACCACCCAAAACCCCATAAATCGGAAGCCACCAACACCTTACAATTATGTACAATATATACATGTCCGTGAAATCCTCAATTATCAATTGAATGTGATATAACTTTGCAACCCTTCACCAGAAAATTGCCAATGCTCCCAGATTTGTGAGCAATACCTATATACAATTTAGTTCTTCACATCAATAGTAAAAATACCAACACCTATAATTAAAATATTTACGTTAAGTACTAGTTATAAATTTACTACATATAAACAAATAAGCAACCCTGTTACAATGTGACTTCCCCAATTACATCATTTTTTGGATAATGCGGACTGAAATGATTTTGAATTTTGTTGCATTCTTCGTTGGCTTTATTGATTGAACTGTTGAAGCTTGGAGTTGGTGTTGCTTAGACCTTGGAAAAGTAGGTTTCTTTTAGGTTGTGGCAATTATCACTAGTTAGTGGCAATAATGAGACTGTTGTTGCTTACCTACTTACCCGTTTTTCGTCTTTGTCCGCGTTGAACGGGGTCAGATAATGTGGGTAAGAATGAAAAACGGAGTAGCAAGTCAGGGGTAATGTATTGGTTCGACAGCCTAGAAATACATGGGCGTTCGGGAGATATGGAAAACAAGCGTGTTTCCAGTTACACGTTCAAGAAAGTAGTATATTGTCTTCAAAAAGTCATAACACTAAAACACAAGCAATGTGTTTAAACATTTAATCGAATGCATCTATAGGTTTCACTAAATGCAAAAGTCATAGACATCACACTCTCCCCCTTCTTTGAAGAAGGCTAGTGTGTACAGTATTTGACAAAATTCATGCACAAGAGGAGAGGTTGAGCTTGTAGAAGGGCACTCGTCAAATTAACAGCTGTCACTTTGTCACTTCATGACATAGTCTTTGAATCTTGTCGGTCGCTTCCGATCCCGTCGTGGCTTCACCGACCGCCCTCTTCTCCATGGTTTCTCATTTTCTCGCAATCTTCTCCAATCTCGTAATCTTCCACTTTCTCGGAATCTTCTCCATTCTCGTAATCTTCTCCAATCTCGCAATTGCTCAAATTTTCTAACATCGGTTCCGTCAGTTCGCTATCACAGTCTTCAGGAGGGATAGCTTTAAAAAAAGAACTATTTCTGCACTTGACCTTTCCTAAGTCCGACTGTGCGATCACTTGTGATCCCTTGCTTCCTACGACTGTGTACTGAGTATTCTCGTAAGCAGGTGACCTTCTGACCTTCCTTCCACTCTACCGGTCGGACATTCTTCCGCCTATCAACTAGAACCTTCCTTAGAAAACCTGTCAGTGTCCCTAACCTGTTCGAGAAGCAAATCAGATCTGCAAAGCTTTGGCAGCTTTGTGCGCAACGTCCTCTTAAAAATCAAGTCAGCAGGAGCGACGCCTGTGACACTGTGTGGAGTAGTGCGATAGGCCAACAAAAACTTGGATAATTCAACTTCCCAACAAAGACCTTTGGCGGTGACAATTTTCAAGAATTTCAGAAGAGTTCGGTTTTGTCGTTCGACTGCACCATTTGCCTGTGGCCACAATGGAGTAATTCTATGGTGCTTCACATTAATCTCTTGGAAATAACTGGAAAGTTTTGTAGCTTGAAAAGGTGGTCCATTGTCAGAAGTGAGTAGTAAAGGATATCCATGTGTAGCCCAAATTTCATCAAGAACTTTTATCAATTCCTCACGTAGTATTCGTCATCACACGGGCCTCTACCCAACGGCCAAAATAATCTACGACCACAAGGATCTTCTTTCCATTTTGAAATGGTCCTAACAAGTCCATGCTCAAAGCTTCCCATGGATGGCTTGGTAATGGTGTACGAACAAGTGGTTCCTTATAGTTCTCAACTGTGACTAATGTACATTCCTTGCAGGCTCGGCATTTTCTTTCGACATCTTTGTCCATGCAAGGCCACCAAACTTTGGAGCGTAGTCTCTGCTTTGTCTTGACGACACCCTGGTGTCCCTCATGACCCAAGTCAACGATTCTTTGGCGCAAAACTTGAGGAACAACAATTCTAGTATCTCGCAAGATTATGTGACCAAAACTTGTTAATTCGTGTTTTATGATTTTGTACGAGAGAGGAATTTCACGTGATTCCCAGTCGTTTGTCCTAATGGCTTCGGGCACAATCTTTAATTCTTCATCAAACTCGGATGACCTTTCAATATCTCTGGCAAACAATCCAACTGGAACAGAAGCCTCAGTGAGAAAGCGAACAATGCCCTCAGTTTTGTCTTGACAATTTACATCAGTGAACGAAAGGCGAGACAAAGGATCCGCTATATTCAGACGGCCTGGGACATGTTGGACTGTAAAGTCATAGCATTGCAAACGGAGAACCCAACGTTCGATCCGTGCAGAAGGTTTAGATCTTCTTGAATATAGATACAACAGTGGTCTGTGGTCCGTTTTCAAGCGGAATCGACATCCAAATAAGTAGGTGTGAAAGTATTCGCATGCCCAAATGATACCCAGAGCCTCTTTTTCAGTCGTGGAATATTTCTTCTCAATTTTCGTCAACCCTCTGCTGGCGAAAGCAATCGGTCTCAAGGAAGAACCATCTTCACACTCTTGCAAAAGAACACCACCGAGACCTACATCACCGGCGTCTGTCATCAAAACAGAAGGCAAGTTGACATCAAAGGCGAATAATTTGGTACCTTTCTCAATTTCTTTCTTAATCGCTTCGAATGCTGCTATCTGATCAGGTCCCCACAAAAATTTGTGTTCATTTCTCGTGAGCTGTCTAAGTGGCTCTGACATGGTTGCCAGATGTGGAATAAACTTTCCACAGTAGCTTACGAGACCAAGGAAGGATCTTAGCTCACTGACGTCTGTGGTTAGACGCGTGTTAACGATCGCCGAAACCTTGTCTTTCGTGGCAGTCATACCGCTTCCGGAAATTCTATGACCAAGAAAATCAATGGAATCCTGCATGAAGCAACACTTCTTCTCATTCAAAGTTAGACCACTCTCTTGGATCGTCTTCAAAACTTTACGGAGTCGCTGGTTATGCTCGTGCTCGTCTTTCCCAAAAACAATGATGTCATCCATGTAACTGATTACACCTTCACATTCTGCGAGAGTTTGACTAATAACATTATGGTATATCTCAGGCGCTGCATTGATGCCGAACATCAGGCGCTTGTACCGAAAGAGCCCAAAAGGAGTAACAAAGGAAGTAATCGGTCTTGAATCAGGATGCAATTCGATCTGGTGGAAACCCCAGTTCATGTCAAGCCTAGAGAACTTTTTCCCTGTGCTGACCTCTGTTAGCATTTCATTGATGTTTGGAAATGGATACTTGACTCTTTTCACGGCTTCATTTGCACGCCTCATATCAACGCAAATACGAACATTGGACCCGTCTTTCTTTGGAACGACAACTATTGGACTGACCCAGTCTGAAGGGGTGTGTACTTCCTCAATGACATCGGACGCGGAAAGCTCTTCCACGGCCTTTTTAACTTTCTCCCTCATCGAAAAAGGAATCGGTCTCACTTTCTGAATGACTGGAGTAACATTCTCGTCAAGGGTTAGCCTCAACTGGTACTCTCGAAGCTTTCCTAGGCCTGAAAAAACGTGCTTGAACTCGTCCTGGACACACGTCCTGCTGTCAATTGCATTGACGTTCATCTCAATCAATTTCAAATCTATGGCAGTTTGCTTGCTCATAATGGGATCACCTTCACCGTCAAAGACAATAAATTCTCTGGTGCATGAATGACCAGATGGCACTTTTATCTCAGTCAGAAATTTGCCATATAAATCGAAACCTTTCTTATGACCATACGAGTAGAGTTTTTCCTGAACAGGCCAAGACTTACACTGGACATTTGCGGACTTCAACTTTTCCCATGTGTTTCTGTCCACAACATTAACATTGCTACCAGTATCAATTACCAGTTTCAAAGACTGACCCCCAACAACTGCCTCAATGGATTCATGTGGAGAATTCAGTGAAAATGCATAGTTGCCATAACCGATTATGACTTCAGATTCGGAAGCATCTGGGAAAGAAGACAGAGTATTCACTTGTTTGTTGCTCCTGCAACAAACTGCATAGTGGCCTTTAGACTTGCATGTGAAACATGTGGCTGTCCTAGCAGGGCAATTACGGTCATTTGCAAGATGATTCGTGTTATTGCAGCGAAAACAACGACGCTGATTAGATTCAGATGTAGGCATATTAGACGCACCAAGCGCATCGCCTTGCGAATTGGATCTGTGCTGAGGTTTGGAAAAATTCTGCGGCTTATGCTGAGTTCTGTGATTTTGTGGATTAGAAAAATTTCCACGGTTCTCTGGCTTGAAACAATTTCTGTGAGGTCGACCACCATTCCTAGGTGGACCAGACTTAATTCTGTTGACTTGGGAAGATCTGTCATCGAAATTCGTAGCTTGGTATCTTGACACCTCAAATGCGCGAAAAGAGCTAATGACTTCGTCGAGAGATTGTCGGTCACCTTTTTCTAGGATGCGCTCACGCAGAACTTGAGAACGCAATCCTTCAACTAGCTGATCAAGGATAGCTTCATCTGGATAATCATACTCGCAAAGTGCAACCTGTTGCCGAATTCTGGTTACAAACTGGTCAATCGAATCGTCATCTTGGCGCAGTCTGCGGAACAGATGTCGCTCGTACGTTCTATTGGATTTTGGAGCAAAGTAAGTAGTCAGACTATGAATGCAGCAATCAAATGGATCTCCGTCCGCTTTCTCCTTATCCTCTAGCGTAACATAAATGTCCTGCACATCAGTACCCGCTAAATGCAGTAAAAGAGCCTTTTCCTTTTGGATTCTGTAATTGCACGGTCTTCAATCATATACAGGAAACTCCTAATATACTTCTTCCGGGCAGAACTTACGTTATCTGCCTTCACGTCAAAACTCGGAACGCCCAGACTGTCGAAACTCATTTCAAGAAAAAAAAATTGGCTTGACCAAAATAGACACTTAACCAAAACAATGCATGAAATATGGACAAAACAGATTTATTAATCCTCGTCGCCAATGTAATGTATTGGTTCGACAGCCTAGAAATACATGGGCGTTCGGGAGATATGGAAAACAAGCGTGTTTCCAGTTACACGTTCACGAAAGTAGTATATTGTCTTCAAAACGTCATCACACTAAAACACAAGCAATGTGTTTAAACATTTAATCGAATGCATCTATAGGTTTCACTAAATGCAAAAGTCATAGACATCACAGGCAACAGCCTGTGAGTGTCTTTTTGCCACTTACAAATTGGTGCTTATACGACTTAAAAAATTCAAAATACACGCTGTTACACCGATTCAGATTCTTGAGCTGTTGACTCTATGCATGATTCGTACTTTACTTATACAAATAACTAGCTACATGAAATTCTCTTCTATAGCAGAATTTCTTCTCGGAAACTAATAATTTAATCCAATTTTTGAATAATCAGATCCGAACAAAATACGTTCGTTGATTTGTTAAATAGCGTATCCTACACTTACGATCAAAATGATTTCACTTCTGATAGACATGTCTTTTCATATCAATTGCTTAATAATTATGGATGAGATCATTCAAATATCATCATCAGTCCTTGTGAGATAATCTGAAAAAATTATTAGGCCTATTTCTGATATGAAATTTGGACAAAATGTCATATTCATGTAGCTAATTATTTGGATGAGTGTTGCATCAATTACACGTAAAAAATTAACTGTGCAATCAGAATCGTTGTCACAGCGAATGCTTGCAACAATAGCCGGTGGGTGTGTTAATGTTGTCACTTAGCGGTGGCAATGGCTAGGCCTACTACCTTCTTTCCTATGTATTTCAGCGGGATGAGCTCTGAGACTTTTCATGATTTTTGCATTATTTTTCTGTTCGCAAACAGTGCATAGCAGAAAGTCTCATGGATGCAAATGTTAATAGTTAGCTTTTTAGCATCCAGTAAGTCCTCCAGACTTTTCTGGTTGTCAATTTTTAGTCAGCTGTTCTACACTTTTTGCTTGTTACATGCATTTTACGGTAGTGAAGAGGCCGCTAATTAACTTCGCGTGGATTAATTCATTCAAAAATTCTATCCCCATCTCTGCGAGTATTAATTCATATGTTGAATATTTTTATTCCCCATTGAATATGGGTTTTTTCCCAACGTAACGTGGATTAGATCAGTAGAAGATTGTGAATTTTAGGAGAAAACTGCATGTCACTTAAACGTTAGCTTTTGTAGCAAGGAGATCAGCCTAGGGACTATTATTAAGTATTTATTTATGGAGAATATGACGATGTTGAAAAATAACATGCGATAAAAACAGACAAAATTACCAATGATAACTCGGCGACCTGAGTGCGATTATGGTAAAATCTTAGGAAGATTAGAATCGAAGGTCAAAATTTAAAAATTTCCTGCGAAATGACGTTGTTTTCCGGTTTTTCTTTTTTTTCAAGATTTTGATCACTCTCGAGATTGATGCAAATGTGCATAAAGTATATATATATGGGGGGGGGGAGGATGGGCTAAGAGGTAACAGGTTTTTAATAAAAAATATGTAATATGAAAGAAAAAATAGTTATTTAGTTTCAGCACGGTTATGTACGTTTTCTTCACAGAATTTTGGGGCACCCTATTAAGTTGGTCTTCTCTTTTTTTAAGCGCTTTTCTATAATATTGTTCTAAGGTGAAAATAAAGGTATAGATCTGCACTGTTACGCAATAAACTGCGTATAAAACATAGATCTGTTTTGACGGGTCTCCTCTGATAAATAGGAATAGTTCTGTACTGCTAGAATCTTCGGAAATAATTGTGTTCGTTTATGTCTCTAGAACGCGTGCTCAGATTTAAATCGGTATAAGAATATCAATGCGTGTGATTAGCAGATGTGCTCAGGGGATGCATATTTTTCGCCAATTTTAATAAAATGGCATTTATGTTCGTTAAAAATTTTCCGTCTGTGTCTCCTGTTAGGCTCCCTGAATGACGATAATGATTATTGCGAGAATATCGCCGAAATTCCAGAGTGTCTCTCCTTCGGTCTGGTACTTCTACTAAAAAGCATTTTCCACTCCCTCTCAAATACCTCCGACGCACCAGTGACCGGCATGGTACTTTCTATGAAAGCATTGCTTTCGTTTATTTCGACGGTTTTTGTCATCCGTTATTATTGAAACCACCAACGAGGTGTAATTCCAACAACTCGCACACTTCTCTGCAAAAGTTGCACCAATTGATAACAGAGCTGCTACAGCCTATCTGAATTGCAAAGCTTTTTAGCTATGCATGTATATGCTAAAACATGTCTCTTAGCAGGCCTATTTACTCTAGCCTCGTACGCTAGGCCTTCTGTTCTCAATTTCGAGAGCAATGGATAAATGACTCGGGGGAAAAGATTGAATTCGAATACATCGTCTGTGTCTGCAACCTTCGCAATGCCATTGTTTGCCTTCAAGCATCAGTAGTTAGTCTGAGTGTGAAGCAAAAGTACAGTGTTCCCAGCAGTTCGGACAGATGCGACTGTTTTTGATTTATCGCCATTTAGCACAAAATGCAAGTGGGTCATTGAACAGAGAGGTAGGCCTACGTGTAAGTAGATCAATGAGGATAATTATCTCTGTTGTCAAATGAACTACCGACTAATTCATTTGGGTCTACAAGATGAGTATGCTCGGAAGGACGCTCTCGCGGCATATTGAATAAAAATGGAACTTTCGACAGATTTATTCGCAAACATGTTTCAGTAGGCAAGATACCATCATCAGTGACAACGATCAATGAACAACGATGTAAAATACCGTAAAACTTCTCTTTGAACGGCAGTCTAGAGGAGGATTTGAAAAATTGAATGGCACCCTCTAATTGAACGTCACTTCTAATTTAACGACACTTTAATGAATTCATTTCCTACATCAATTACATGACTGAAATAATCTTCTGCAAAACGTGTAAAACAGGAAAATAGTTTGTAGAATGCTATGGATCTATATTTAGAGGCTGGGAAGTCCCATTCAATGCAGTTGCATCGTATTTATTTTTAGACGCTGGGAAATCCCACTCCCAGACTCATTCCCATTCGTCAATTCTGTATTATTGTAGAAGCTTACCGGATATTTAAACTTTCGCAGCGCGATAAGATCACAGAAATTCGGCAGCCATGTCTAGCAGCTCTGACACTGAAGATGTGACCCCTACAAAGCGGAGAAATTACGATATACATTTCAAACTTGAAGTTGTTGCATACGCCGAGAAACACAACAAATCAAAGGCTGCGACAAGATGTCGCAGACAAGAAGGTCCCTCGTGCATGCATCCAACAGTGGACGGAGCAGAAAGCACACCTTGAGGCTCAGTTGAAGGCGTCTTCATCTTCCATCTCATCAACTAAGCGACTACAAGGTGCCGGACGCCCTTTGAAGGACAAGGAATTCGACGAGGAGCTCATCTGTTGGGTTCGTCAGCAACGACGGAAAAAGCTCCGCGTCAGCCGCACGATAATCCAGAAACATGCACTCGCTTTGTCGACAGACGAGGATTTTAAAGCGAGCAACGGCTGGTTGGAAAAGTTTTTACTTCGCCACAACTTGGTCTCACGCCGCCCTACAACGACTTGTCAGAAAGAGCCGGAACAGTGCGCCGAGAAGATCGTGAATTACATTTTGTTCGTCGAACAGTGCCGTCGTAGCCCCAACTATACCTACATCTTTGCTGCCGACGAGACGGTCGTCTACTTGGACTACTCAAGCAGCCTTACCGTTGAAAGTAAGGGAGTCTGAGAGGTCCCGGTGAAGACTGCCGGTCATGACAGGTTACATGTTACTGTCATGCTGACCGCTCGATCCGATGGATACGATGTCGTAAATAAATGTCGTAATACGATAAATGTCGACCGTACATTCTACTCCCGAACAAACGACCAAATAAGGAGATCGCCACCAAGTTCAAGAACACGCTCCATCTGTGTTGGGCCGGCCGCACGTTCTTCAATGACGATCTGACTTCTGAGTTTCTACAGAATAGCATCGGTTCTTCAATGTTTGGCAAGCGCCTGCTGGCCTGGGACTCATACCGTTGTCACATTAGTGATACCACCAAGAAGGAATTGAAGAAACTACAGATTGACGTGGCCGTGATTTCAGGCGGGTGCACTAAATTCATACAGGCCCCCTACTACTGGAATGCCCCATTCAAGGCCAAAGTCAGACAGTTCTACGAGAATTGGTTGTTGCACGGCGAGAAGAGCTACACCAAATCCGGCAACATGCGAGCGCCATCAATGGAAGTATACTTGAAATGGATTGTCGATGCCTGGTATCAGCTGCCGAAGGATCTGATCATCAAGTCATTCAAAGGATGCGGACTGACCAACGCTCTCGACGGCTCGGAGGACTTTCAGATCGATTGTTTCAAGCCAGACTCGGACGGTCCAATTCAGACTGGTTTGCAACTTCTCCGGCAAGCCCGAGCCAATGCTGGTGTCGAACGTGGAATCAATCAGAACTTTGACGATGATGCTGAAGGTGATGCGAATGACGAGGACAGCTACAACAGCGACGTGTCACTTGATTTTCACTAGTGAGTTCGTGATTTCTAACCAGTGATTACCGGTAACCTGTGTTGGTTGACTTTTGTCAACTAGATATATGCAGAGTTCTTATGTTACATGTTTTCGCTTTTCATCTATAAAATTTACAGATTTAAGATAAAAATTACTGAAAATTTCATCTCTAATTAAACGGCAGTGCGGGGAAAGTTTCGAAAAATAGAGCGGCATGCCGTTCAAATAGAGGTTTTACGGTATACAGGATTTGATGAAATGAAAAATCAGTACAGGAAAATCGATTGTTTATGATTATTCATGAGACAATGTGAATTAAGAAATGACTTTATGTACAATTCATTCAGCAATTTTCGTGCATGGAGTGCCAATGAGAATTTTAAAATTATCTTTATCTGGGACATGAGCATGAAGCAATATTTCAGATGGGGGTCGACCTTTCACCGACATAGCATTAATTGCAATGCTCACAAGTCTATTTATACACTTCGGCTATGAGTATACAATGAAGTATTTTTGTATTTTGCATATCATCCAATTGGTTTCAAATTTGACATTTTTTATGGAAATATTCATATCTAGAGAATTGATTTTGTTATCTATCGATTCTTCTATAGTAAATTGATGTGATGAATTAACAGCATTAAGCTGGTCTGAAAAGTAAGGGCCTCGGCTCGAGACCGAAAGACGGCTAAAATGTCATCAACGCACTTTATTTAAATAGTTGGCATTTGCATTTATCTTCGAACCATAATGTTCTGTATGAATTCAGCGCATAAGTGGTGCAAGGGAAGATCCTATACTCATTCCTTCTTTTAGAAAGTAGTTTCTAATTTTAAACAGTAAACGGAACATTATTGCAAGCGAGTTGCAACAGAGTACGTAACGTGTTATCATTAATATGAAATCTTTCAAAATCTACTGATTTTATTATATGGTTTATATCATATGTGTCATTGACTGGAATATAGTGAAAAGTTGAACAGCACCGAAACTGACTAAGTAAGGTTTTTTTCTTGTGCTTCAAAGCTATCCTTAGTTGAAAAAGACTTTGGCAAAAAAGTTTTTTAGATGAACAAGAAGCCAGTCGCAAATGTTTTTGCAGAATGGGTCAGTCATTGTCAAGATCGGTCTCATTGGCGTTCTTGCGCAGCTTATGAAGACCATAGAGTCTGCTTGGCTGGTAGCGTGAACTACATCTCTTCTCTCTCAAATTAGACGCAATATTCGCCACATAAATAGGACTCAAGAAAACAGTATTTCAAGAATATCTTCAGGCACTTATTAATACACAAAATGTGATAAACAATTAAATCCTATTCAGTTAAGTGAGCCATACATAGCCACCAACTAAATGGAACTTTGGATATTTACTGTAAGTGTACATGCATGCTTTCATATTCGCAGATATAACGTATTCATATATCGAAATATGCAAACACGTGTCTGCTTTTCAAGCTCGAATTATGACTCGCGCCAGCAAAGGAAATGTCCATGTTATCAAGAACGTATCCCGCCAATAAAAAGCTCTGAAAATTCCGTCATTTCACAGAAGTATTTTGTCATGACTTAGTCGTTCTTTACAGAACTCGCTGGTCTTTCAATCCATAAATAGAATTTTTAGGGAGAAGATTTTGCGTGTGTTAAGGAAAAGAAGAGCCAAACCATAAATGTCTAATGATTTTAGCGTTCGCCATGATGGACATCATTGTAAACCGTACAAATTACACTCGATTGCGCATCAGCGCAATACATGCATTGTATAGCCTATAGACGCATCAAGTTTTGGCGGACGACAAGGTACATAATCATAAGAATAAGCGACCGGTTATGTCTCCAAAAATGCAGGCCAAGCCTCGACTTCCTCCTTGGAAGCGATTATCTCTATTTTTCATGTTTTTCAAATTCTTGGTAGTCCTTGGCCATGTCACGATCTAGTCTCTGTTTGATTTAGATCCGCAACCATTCACTTCGCAGCTTTTCAACTGCTATTGTAATATTGT
This sequence comes from Prostheceraeus crozeri, assembly GCA_907163375.1. Lineage (NCBI taxonomy): Eukaryota > Metazoa > Platyhelminthes > Polycladida > Euryleptidae > Prostheceraeus > Prostheceraeus crozeri. The sequence continues at coordinate 82,285 of CAJQUW010016012.1, read as the reverse complement.
GTAGTAGTTCTCACTACTACAGCTAGGGCACCTGGGTTCGAATCCCAGCGCGGAATATCGGCCTGTATATATTAATTACCGTAAATAGCGGATGAAGTTATTATTTACCAAATTGGAGTCCTACAGTAAGTAATTACGGGTCACTTCAGACCTCTTCGACATAATAAGGATGTGTTGTCCTTCCATGCCATCATTGCTAAGAAAATAGATCGGCTCTTCCACTACTATATTATTTCAATGATGCTGATTATCGCTGCAATTATGTAATCATATTAAATAAACTTACTCTATATTTCAGTATCTTCAATTAGTAATACTTTAAGTAGCCTACTGTAATCTAATTAAAAACAATTGATAAAGTTCTTATTGTTCATCTTAACGTAGGGCTGGAGTAGTACCACAACGCTTTTTGCATGGAACATTTAGGACATGTTTCACTTATTATTTGCTGTAGCCTACTTTATTATCATTAAGCTTCCTTTAACTAAATCGGCACTTTCAGTACATGAAAAAACGTCGATTTCAAATTAATTGAAATGAAATAATCGGCCGATAATCAAAGCATTAATTGGTATATCCCCTAGTCTAAAATACAGTATTTTCTCGATTAGATTTATTTCGCTCAATTACCATTTGTTTGCTCAGTGGATTGCTTTCCATCACAAAATATAGCTTCTTGTCTAGGGAAGCTGTCTTCTTAGTTGTATTTCGTATGAATTGCAGTTATATAAAAATGGAAATGAATGTCAGAATCAAAGTACTCCAATAATGCTGGTACTCCCATAAATCGATACATAGCAATCAATAAAAGTAATGCCGTGTTAATGGTAATTTCAATAAACTAGTCAATGTCATGTCGTAACTCAGCACAAACTCAGGGTGGCATTATGGTTCATAAATGGCATGATTACGGCTTTATCGAAGTTCATTTAACGATCATGTAAATATTAGATTAGTTAACGTGATATTAGAGGGCGTTTCAGTTTGAAACAGCGTCGAAATAGGATTTTATCAGGTTTAACCAGGTCACCAGATGCCACTTTGCATATCGAAGTTTCTATGTCCACTTTCTGCAAATCTTGCCTCTCTAGTTCGTAATCACCTTTCTGTTTGATTTCTTCCAATGATATTCTTTGTATCCATCAATTTTCATAATGTCTGATATTTGATCACTAAATAGTCGAGATAGTAAATGTAAAACTAAAAAATATTCACATAACCCGTCTTTGAATAGAGCCCGCACTTAATTTGTAATAATAATCATAATTAGCTTCTTGGGAATTTACGGAAGAAAAAACAACTATAACCATAGAAATTAACAATACCATAGAAAGTCCTAGAATGGAAATTGCATGAAAATTGTGGCACACGCCGGGGGAACTTAGTTGGGGCAAAAAGCAAATTTTGCGGACTGGCTTTCTTGCTTTCTGGTTGGCATTTTCAATTATCAAGTCAATTTGTGATCTGGATTGTTGCCCCTAGTCCAAAGATCATGTACACAAAAGCAATAGTGAAATTACAAAATAGTGCAGCGACAGGATGACAAAGAAGGAAATCCTTTAAAACGTTATGCATGGTCATCATTTTGAAATATCGCTCCTATAATCAATCAAGAGTATAATCAGACACATACGCAACTTGTAATGTCCATTTACAGATCATACATTGCTCCAGCTTGAAATCAGAGGCCAAGAAATCTTACAGTATTCATTTTATTTTGAAAGATTGCCCTGTTCATTATATTTGAACAATTTTCAAAACCTTTGCATGTTTTCGAATATGAGCTTCCAAAATATCATCACACTATATCACATATGTCATTTAGTGATTAATTGAAAAGTTCCAACGACATTTCATTTATCTGATAAATGACTGTCGCTAGAGAAGCTTTCGATATGTTTATTCCAGAAGAGCGCTAGGTTTCTTGACCGTTAGGAGGAGAAATTATCCAATAATTAGAATTTTTATCTTTGAATTCTTGAAATGTTCTTACAACCAGTACACCGACTACTTTCGACTATGACTCTGTGAACCAAATTTCAATTCGTATTCCAGTGTTGAAATATTTGAAAATGGTTGTCAATGACTCGTACAAATAGACGCAGTATATAAATCCATAGAATAGTAGGCTATTTCACATAAAACAATGCCACCATCTCACTTAAAATTCTCTCCATGAAAATCCTGCAATTTGCTGTCAACAACTTCCACAACCAACTTGGCAAATAGTTTGACTATAATACAATGTTTTAGATCGAATATGATCTTCAAACCATAGATTTTTCCATGTGCCATCATTGTACATAGGCAAGATATCAAACTTCCATTCTAGTGTATTATTATCTACTTCTATGACTATAACAGAGGTAGGAAACAAGGAAAAAAGTTAATGTCAAGAAGCTGCCTTAGTACCGACTATGCTAACACTTTGGGCGATACCCTTGGCAATGGCGATGCCGATCCGCTGCTTCAGCCAAAACATTTCTCTTGGCTCTCCTGTAGCTGAAATACGACTGCAGATGTACTTGATGAAAAATTGGTGCAGTTGCCGTATCGCCGGACGCTTCTATGCCCACTGGTTCAAATTGGAATTGACCACTCAATTCTGCGTATATGCAGCGCAGTAGTGTATCTGCGTAACCGGTCTCCAATGATGAGGTGATTATATTGAATGCCGCGAAAGTGTCCACACAAGTAGAACCCCAAATAATCATAATTAAAAGCGGATTAAATGGCAGGCGAAAACTCTAATCCTCTAAATGATCGAACAGGGTGGAAATTTTCAATGTAATTTGCCAGATAACATGACTTTTGTCTCATTTTTTCGCATTTTCAAATATTCCGCCTTATATTTTGCAAATTTTTCCCCAATAATTGACAGTAAGGCCAGATAGTGAGTAAGCGCAGGCCTTAAGGTTGCATGCTTCGCAACGATAGAAGTAATGGGTAGAAGCAGGGGTGCGGTTCGGACATCTAAAGTATAAGCCGATATTGACACCAATCATTACCGATTACCCTGGCATATCTCTGGGCCGAATGACTCGATTTCACGGTCAATCTATTTCAGTATCGGGATCCGGTCGTGCATCAAATCGGCTACCCGGGTCCGGGTTCTGTCCTGCTTCATTTCAAATCGGATACCCGGACAGCAAACTTCTCCGGCATGGTCGATCTCCCGTAGCATTGCAAAGAAAACAGAAAAAAATCAGGCTTAGAACTTCTGCGTAATCAACACGTAATCTTCACGTAATCAACACAAGTCGCTCTACTTGAAAAAGTGTACTGTCCACATGTTATGAATGAAATATTGTACCATGCCTATATGTGGCAGTTTCCCATGCTTTTCGAACCTCATCCTGAAAGGGAAAAGCGAAGTAATCAATTTGTTTTGCCTTTTATTCATTATTACACAGATAGATGGTAGATTTGCACTTATTCAAGTCACATAAGCTGTCCGTATTTTTACAGATCTATGCAGATGGCATGAATCGAATTTGGATACTTGCGATATTTATTATACGGTTTTCATCAACTGTTCGAAGGCATATAATGAATACCGTAAATGAACGTGAGTTGAACATGCAAATTTTATTTTTTGCTGTCTTCACTTTCTATGAACTTCTACTGCAGTAGTTTTAGTATTTTTTGTTCTAAAGCTTCCTTTTATTTGTTTTGATTATATATTATGTGAAGTTGTATTTGGGTCATTCCACATCAAAACGTCAAATTTCGGAAAAAATGAGTGGCGAAGGTTCTCAGATTTCCTTGAAATTCACATATTTTCTTCATTTGGGTCTTTTTAGATGAAATCCAAAATATTTCGGAAAAATTCTATCGGGCAGGTCACTTGCGTGGCCATGACTTATTCGAATTCTTCTATTTTTAGAGAATTTATAAAATATCATGTACATCTTTGTCGGCCTACATCACCGATCTCGCAGCGAAGTTGAGAAAAATTCTTCTTGGACTGCTTAATTGATACCAAACCATAGATATTCCAAGCGGAATTCATCACTTTTTCGCTGCGAGAAAATTTCTGTGGGTCCTCAAAAAATTTAAAATTTTCAGAAATTTTTTGAAAAAATCGAATTTTCAAACATTTCTTAAAAAATGCAAAAGCAACTTTACGGTCCTTCTTCCACAGGAGACCACAAATACATTCAAATGATTGTAAAAAAATATTAAGAAAATCACCAGGGATCGGGAAAGTGGTTTTTGAATCTCAAATTATATGAACAATGTTCAATTTTTGACATCTTTGACTCAGTCCTCACAATTTCTCGCAGCAGCTACGCCAATTCTGATAGGTCGAGTGTTTTACGCTTCACATGATCTATCTGAAACTGTAATCAGAAGTAACTTTTCCCACCCAGAAGTATGATTTTTATGAATCTGAAAATGTGGTAAAATTAGCTTGTTATTTGTGCTGCTACTATCAAATTTATAAGTAGTATGTTCTTTGCAATTAGCAGATTGTTAACTTGAATGAAGGGATATACTCGATGACTGAAGGAAATAAGTTTTTTTATTATTGTGACTCATATTTTTAAAGCAAAACATTTCAACTTAGGTAACTCTAGTACCTATTTCAAATCTAGGAAAATCTTTTTCAGAATTATCATGGCTTGAAAACTCCTCTGCAGTTAACTAGTGTTGGTTCTTCAATTCCCTTTACGCTGCCCTCCTTGGATGTCTGTGAATATCGGGAGACTTGGAGTACCTGAAATATTGTCCTCCTCTGGCTAGCGCACTGACTTACTCCCAAGTTTCACCAATCCTTTGTCCAATGTCAATATTTCTATCATCATATATCAGTCCAGGGTATTGATTGCTTAAGTAATCGACAGATACCCAATCATTTGTCGAGTAATTTTCTTCTTTAGTCAAATGAGAAGTAAGTAAATAGAGATCGGTCTTATGTCTAATTTGGCTTGCAATAAGCTTACTATTCTTTTATCTTAGAAAGGTCGAGATTAAAATGATTTACTTCTTAATTTTGTATATTATGGCTTAATCCGGCACAATCTGCCGTCGACGAATTTGTCTTGCATTCATGGTGGACAGGTGTAATACTATGAGGGGAGGACAAGGTGGATTATAGACACTTGCGAGGAAAGCTTTCCTTGGTGGTTGTTTCCTAGAAGTGGGCGTTCAATGTCTTGAGCAACTCAGCCGATTTGATATCTGATCTCAACACGTATCTCTCCAGTAGCCTAAGTTTCCAATACATGTAGTTCTAATCTATTTTTCGCCCTTTCGAGCCGAACTGCAGAGTCCTTTTTTGGACGAAGCGCTTCGTCAACTGTAGCCAAATAGTTTCGTGCTTATTTCAAGTCTTAGGATATTTCCTACTGATCAGTTATAGCGATTAAAAAAAATGACCTCTTCCATGCATTTATGCAACCATGCTCTTTGCGCGGAATGTAGGCGGCTCCCTACATGTACAAAATATTCATAAATTTTCAAGTATGTTGCTTGGTTTAGACTGAGTCACGGGAGCTTCGATGCCGTGTGTGTGAAGGATTCCCAGAAATTTTTGGATGGTTCGTTATGAGCGGAAATTGCGAGAGACTAGCACGTTACAGCAAAAAATTCTCATTTATTCATCAAATTTGAAGCCCAAAAGTATTCATCGAGACGACTAATTGAGGGAGATCCAAAAAGTAACTGATGCTAATACACACCTACTCTCAGCAAAGGCATGAATAACTGGGATACAATTTTATCAAGCTGTAGTTGTGGAAAGACTTAACAGACACTTGTACCAGAAACCATGCGTACTGCGTGATTACTTAGCGGTATATAAGTAGGAATAGTGTAAATGTTTACCAATTATCTTATGAGCTTCTAATTATGATCGTTTTTATCAATGAATAATTGCCGCGACTCTAATAGCATCCGCGAACTTCTTGCCCAATTATTTTCTGGCGAGAGACACTCATGATCTGTTTACCAACTTCACGTGCTGATGAAAGCCGGAAGTCTTTCCCATTCAATTCCTAGGTCTGTGTCTGTGATTCATTCATCTTGTCTGTAGATAATTAAGCAATTCGGTCAGCCTTTTGCCTCCCAATGAATTTAGAAAATTTAACTGCCTTTCAAATAATAAAAGGAAAATGTGAAACGTATTTCAACATTTAACTGTTTAGAGATACAATCAAATCCCTTTAATTAAGACCGTGAATGAGTTAAGACCTTAGAGGGCCTAATGAGCGGGTCTTAATATACGATGCCTTTGACAACACAAATTGAGAGGGTGACCATGGCTATGATATCCGAGTTCGAATTAACGAGATTCGACAATAAAATAATAGTATCTGCTAATTGCAAAGCACATACTACTTATAAATTTGATAGTAGCAGCACAAATAACAAGCTAATTTTACCACATTTTCAGATTCATAAAAATCATACTTCTGGGTGGGAAAAGTTACTTCTGATTACAGTTTCAGATAGATCATGTGAAGCGTAAAACACTCGACCTATCAGAATTGGCGTAGCTGCTGCGAGAAATTGTGAGGACTGAGTCAAAGATGTCAAAAATTGAACATTGTTCATATAATTTGAGATTCAAAAACCACTTTCCCGATCCCTGGTGATTTTCTTAATATTTTTTTACAATCATTTGAATGTATTTGTGGTCTCCTGTGGAAGAAGGACCGTAAAGTTGCTTTTGCATTTTTTAAGAAATGTTTGAAAATTCGATTTTTTCAAAAAATTTCTGAAAATTTTAAATTTTTTGAGGACCCACAGAAATTTTCTCGCAGCGAAAAAGTGATGAATTCCGCTTGGAATATCTATGGTTTGGTATCAATTAAGCAGTCCAAGAAGAATTTTTCTCAACTTCGCTGCGAGATCGGTGATGTAGGCCGACAAAGATGTACATGATATTTTATAAATTCTCTAAAAATAGAAGAATTCGAATAAGTCATGGCCACGCAAGTGACCTGCCCGGTAGAATTTTTCCGAAATATTTTGGATTTCATCTAGAAAGACCCAAATGAAGAAAATATGTGAATTTCAAGGAAATCTGTGAACCTTCGCCACAGGCCATTTGACGTTTTGGTGTGGAATGACCCATTTGTAAAACGTTCTTTATGAACAAGACATAACATAAAACTGAGCATAGTTTGTGAGTTTAACTGTATGGCTTCCTTGACTTACATTGCGACATTTAGTCAGATACGCGCATGCTTGCTCAACATAAAAAGCGTCGGTATTCCAGACTACAGATTTTTCTGGTTAAAATATTTGGTTCCCTATTTTGAAGAATAATGAAATGAAATCATAGGGGATTTTAATCGTCACTTGATAGTTACTTTCCACTAAGTCGAATAGCAGATGCATTCTTACAACGGCTGATTGCCTAGGATGTATATTTTTCGAAAATATGTTGAGAACAACCAAACTGATTTCAAAAATCGATTTCTACCAGGTTGCTGCAACCTGAAATCGCAGCGTTGCCACCGCTGCGCGGTTCCGCGCACCTGAGCGAATGAGGGGTTTGAGCTGCGCGGATGGACCTGAAGGTCTCGGAAAATATTCTTTTTGTTTGGGGTCATAAATTTAGAAGAGATATGTTTTTGAATTCCCGGTAGTTTATTTTTCGTAAAGACATGCATACAATTAAAAAAAATCTTACTTGAACTACTACTTTGACTTTATGTAACATGATTCTACCTTTAGGCTATCGACAAATATGTAGGTAGGTCTGTAGCTGAAAATGACTTTGATTTGATGTCCGAATTTTCTAACTAGTATTTGTGAGTTATATCAAGTAGGATGTTTTGTTAAGGTTGAAATATGTTGAAATAGCGTGTTTTCATTTACTCATGATAATAATAGAAACAACATAGTTTAAGCTCAAAACATAATTAGCGCGGAGCCTGTTATCGATGGGGTTGAGCTAAAATGGTCATTCGCATCAATGAACTCAAAAGAAACATGTAGGTCGATATATTTCTAAATTGGCTCACGTGCGTGGAAGTCAGGTTAAGTGATTGTTATAACGTCCTATAACATTTCCAATGCTTTAATCATCATATAGAGTATCACAAATATAGACGTTTTATTATTTATAACTAATCATAGTATTGAGTTCTTACTTGACATGAATATTCTAAAGCATGTGAAATTTATCTTACATACACGAGGTAATTTACATAGTGATCTTTTTATAATAAGATGATATAAACGTAAAATTTGTTTCTACTGAAACAAATTTGCTTTTTATTTCTATAACATGTACTTTTAACAGTTTTGATATTTGATTGTATACCTGGGAATAGAGGTCAGCCCTGATTATCAGCTTGACTATCACCATAACTAGTGTTCTGCATTATAGCGGATGCTTAATGTGCTAGTATCTATCACTGTGACACTAAATTTTGTGGCTTTGTTGAATATTTTAGTACACGGGAAATTTTTCAACAATTTGATATTTGATGTGTTTGGAAATGTCATTAAAATAACTCACAATTAAACGATATATTTAAGCACGGTCAAGAATACTGGATATTTATTAGGGCCCTGCGACTAGTCGAAAATGTTGAGTCGAGTCGAGTACTCGACTCGACTCGACATTTTGTGATGCCGTTCGAGTACTCGAACGAAGATGAGTATTTGAATCGAGTTGGCGAACATGTGCTGAATGAAATATCTCGTGTTTGCATAACCTTTCATTTCGATTACATTGAGTTTCTTTAATGACTTACCACTTTACCGTTTTTATTCAGAATTATGTTTTGGTCACATCCTGGTCACAGCAATATTGTTGAAGTTGCAATGAATTGTTCCCTAAATTCAGTCACATTTAACGACGGCCAATCACATCAGCCAAAGGGAGAAGATAAATTATTCCTATCTCAAAAACTTATCTTTGCAAAACGCGATTCGGACCTGTTATTTTAGCTTACCAGACAGTTTGCTTCCAATTTTTAGTTTATCACACGCACGTAAGTACTCACTCTGGCAGCTGTTCAGAAATCGTAATTTATTTTGTATTTTAGTAATAATGCGCACGTATATTGTCATCATGTTTTGTTAAAAAACGAAAATGTTTTGCAAGTATATGCAGATTTTTGCATAAAGCGTTATTTTCTATTTTGATTCAATACACTATTCACAAAAAATTGCGCTCATCAACTTAGGTAAACAGGCTTCTCATAAAGGCAAGTGCAAGATGATATAATGGTCAGCAGACTACAATTCGGGAAAAGTCACATTAATCAGTTGCAATTGATAGATAGTCTGATGATGTGCCGTTCTCTGAAGTGAGAAATAACTACACAAGCAGTTTCATCGCATAGACAGAATAGATTACTTAATTAGATAAATACACAAAAATCGATAAAGGCACATTGCAATAGTGTAAAACTTGAATAAAAACTGCGAGCTCCGTTAATTTCTATAAATATAAAAATAATAGAGCTTTCTATGACATTTAACAGCGACCAGTAGACGTAGCACTTCATAACTGAGAAAAAACAGGTTTAAGTTAACTCGTTAAAGATAAAATTGATCTTTTGTCAATTTCGTAATGGAAAATTGAGCGATGTTCTCTCTCTCACCCTGTACGGCAGTCAGAATAGTGGCACGATTGCTTAATAATTATTGTATAATATGGCTACAAGGTAAAATATATTCAATGCGTGAACAAAAGGTTTCAAAAAATTTATTGCAAAAATAATTCAAGTAAATGATTGCATGCATAGATTTTTTTGTATTCGTTTAATGTATATCTAATGTCCACAATTACATATGCTGTACTTAATAAAGGGAAACCCACTCACTCGATCAACGATTTGCGTCGCCATATACCTTTTTTTATTCTCTTCATTGCCTTTATTGACCTAAGTAGGCCTAAACACATATTTGCCTCGTGATATCGATGAAAATTTTACTCGACTCGACTTAACTCGTGTTTTAGCCGACTCGACTCGAGGTTGACAAAAACCCGACTCGCAGGGCCCTAATATTTATACAACCTAGACTAGGCTAAAAACAGGTTTCCAGCAATAGAAATTTTCCTTTCGAAAACATTTTCCATGAAACATTTTGCCAATCCACTGCTTAGTAGATAGTTCCCAAGAACAACGAATATGTTGTCCTCACTGAACAAAAGTAAGTACTCACTGAGACAATTTCCTAGTATATCAAAGGCTTGATTTTAGACCTTCATTTATACTACCCTGAATCGATTCACTGCCTGTGCGGATGGGGTCTCGATGCCCGGTGGCAACGCTGGTTGCATTTCACTCAATTTAGTTCTTAATTCTCCCATGCAGGAAATTTGTGTAAAATTTGGATGGAAATGTCAAGATAGCAATTTGTCAATATTCTTGAATTTTCATTCGTGTAACACGAAGTAAGTGCTGGATTGCCTCCATTTTCTAAGGAGTCTCAGACGTCACGCTTTCATATGTTTTCATGCTTTTTTGGAAATTGCCATGCTGTCAGGGTACGTACAGATCGTCGAGAACCCTCGAATATCTGTATTTTTCTCGAAAAACCGTCGAAATTTTGATGAATGAAATACACATTTGTGAGACATTTTTATGAATATTTTATCAAAATTTACAAAATTACATCTTCCAAAATGCAGTATTTAAGATATACGAATGTTGTATGCCGGTGTCAATTTTGGAAATTTTAGTGAGTGGATTAATTTTTATAGTTAACCATACATAATATTTTTGTTTTTCTTTCAGGTAAGCATTGGCATTACTGATTGAACATGTCTCTATTTCAGCTGATTTTAAACAACTGTCTATTCAGACGTAGACAGATCTCATTTTTTAATGATTCACAACCAGTCGACTGAGACTCAAAAATTTGATTTAAGCGATGTCACCACACAAAGATTATGGATGATAAATATATACTGAAGATATTTTGTGATTAAGAATTTCGGTGATCATATTATCCTCTCTTGACTGGTAGTCGGGAATCGTAAACGTTTCACGAATTTCGTCCAGATTTTGTGATACTTTCGTCTACAAAGATGAAAGACTTAAAGGGCATGTAGTTTACCATATGTTATACCTGCATATTATTAGTTTATTCTAGTTACTAGTTTGATCACGAAGTTTTTATATTCTATCTGGTATCTAGAATCATTGTTTGATATGATAACATGATTTTTAGAGTATGCAAATTTATAGCTGATCGAATTATTTTTGTTTCTATTGTTTGGTTGTAATTCATTTTTGTTATGAATATTGGACTGAGATTTAGGAAAACGTATGAATCACATCGCTACTCGCAGTAAATGTCTGGTGACATTGGTCCTTTGAGGCAATTTACCAAACCTCCTTGTTATGAAATGTCTTTCTTGAATACTTTTATTCCTTTATATCGCTGAAAAATTATCAAATAATGTGTGTAATATTTGCAAGATTTCCGTTTGATCATTTTATGACAATAGAGGCACACGAGCGTACAATTAACTTCATGAAATTAAACCTAATATCAGTGAAAGAAAGTTCTCCAAAACGTGAACGAAGTTTGTTTGATCACATCCGTACATACGTGGAATAAAACATTTTTTCAAGGAGCAAACAGAAGCGGTCATAGAAATTTGGTCGGATAAACTCGATAGGTCTTTATTAATTTTTGAATTAAAATTTGCATTGGCCAAAAATTACTGAGGGAGGTACTGAAAACAATTTACCACTAAAATTGATCATTTTTGGACGTCTTCAATTATTAAGTAATCTAAAATAAAAATGCTATAATATGTATTAAATGAAGTCATTCATACATGATTCATTCATTGAAATGAATGAATGTACTCATTTACGATCTTGTAAATTGCCTACCGTGAGGGTCTCAAGGAGGAGACATCTGATAATTTCAAATGTCATAAAAATCATGCTGTTCAAAGTATGGCTTGTTATTCAGCGGTTATTCAAATCTGCCTTCCGAGTTGATGGATTTTCATAATCTCATGTAGAGAATTGCAATTTATATGTCATTTATGCCTCGAAGTCATTATTATTGGCATCGTGTTATTCATTTACTTGGTAGGTCCACAAAAGCGTGGAGACATCAAAATTTTGAAAAGTAGCAAATGTATCTCGAAAGCTATGATAACCTTTTATTGAGTGATCTTTTTTTGTAGGAATGCAATGGGATGTAAGCTTGATTGTTATGAAATTCTACTATCAGACTTTCTTTCGAATTTTATTATCTAACAAAGGAGATATAAGGAGTGAGACGCTCTTTGAATGATGTAAATGCTGTATTGTAAGCTTATTTCAATTTCAATTTTTTTGTAGATAATGCCTTGATGATGGTGATCACACATCACCGGAGTATGTCGGCTTTATAGCAGGGTGTATAGCGACCTAGAAAACCGGGAAACTGAAAACACTCGGGGAAAGCCGGGGGAGAACTCAGGAAAATTTGAAAATCCTGATTTGAAGGATGAATTTCTTGAAATAAATTAGGGAATAATCATAAATTAAAATGATGAAAATGTAGTTTTTGTATTTTTAATGGCAAATTTAGCATCAATTTTCCTTTTCAATGATAGGATGTATTGAGCGACGTTATACTGTATTTTATCACACTACTCTGACCAACTATTTAGGATCATTTGATAGACCTGTAGTTCTTAAAATGGTGACATCAACTTACTTCGATATTTTCTAATAACGGCGTGTATGTGTATGATGGATTCTAGATGGTCGTAAGATGTATTAAAGCATGCTATAAATTATGAATGTAGCGTGTAGTGCTCTATGAACATAAGTCTCCAATGTAAATTTTCCTGAAATCATCAATATACCTGTACTCTGGTGTTCAGTTATAATAAAGGAATAAATGAAGCGATGCTTTACAACGAACATATTACTGGATCGGGAGTTTATCTGTTTTTTTTATCATAGGTCAATAACGGAACGTATTGTTGATTCGAATAAACCGTCAGTTGGAGACTTATGCTTGCAAAATACCATGTTGATATTTGATTGACATCTTAACACCAAAATGCCACATCATTTTTGTTTTGCGGTTCTGGTAGACATGCTATGTAGTGGTGTCTCCCAGAAAAACTCATGTGAACTCACATGAACAAATACTTTTATGGAATACCTTGTAGAATGCAGCCTACTTCCTTTGCACTTGTTCCATTTTCTTTGAAAAATTAATACGCTGCACAAATTTCCAAAAATTCTGATTCAATAACCAGTTCAAAATAATGCATTTAGAGGTGAGGTATGCCTAGTCCATTGGTCAATTTTTAACTAAATTTTATAATTTGTAACTTTGATGGAATTTACGTGTAGAAGATAATGTGCAAGTGCAGAAACCACTGGAGGAGGTCGGAATAGGAGAACGAAACGCTGTGAATTAATGGGTAATTTTCTAAAAAATTCCATCATTTGGCTGGTCTACGATCAAATTACAGAGAATGTCGGAATCAGTGCCACTGTTGCCGATGTACGACTTCAAGGGTCTCTTGAGCATAACATTGCCGGGCTGTATTCTCAGGAATACAAAATCCCACATTCACGTCCGATTTTGTGACATTAACGATGCAGCCTACTACAGGGTTGCCACTCTTCCGGTTTTTTCAGACCCAGCAGTGAGAAAATGTTTTGCCGAGGAACAAAAAATTTGGATTTTGAATTATTTAAGATTTTGAAGGGTGCCCTTTTGAGATTGTGCAAGGGTCTTTTAGGATCATGAGGTGCCCTTTAAGATTGTGAGGTACCTTTTTGAAATTGTAAAGGGGACCTTATTGAGATTGTGATGGGGCCTTTTAAAATTGCGAGGAGCCCTTCTGATACTGCGAAATGTCCCTCTTGAGATTGTGCAAAGGCACATTAAGATCGTTAGGGGGCCCTTTTGATGCTGCGAAGGAGTCCCTTCAACAGTGGTCGGATTCTGACGCGAATTTCGCGTATTACGCGAATTTGACTGGAAGTACGCGAATACGCGAAATTGAGGATTTATACGCGAACGAAATTATGCACTTAGATATATTATAATATATACCGCGAGCTAATGCTCTTGTCACTAGATAACCTGATATTGATATTTTAATTCTCATTCATAATATCAATCTTCGATAGAGTTTATGAACTGCTTTATGTGTTTTATACTTGTGACTAACTAGGCATTATTTAACATCTTATCATTAAGTTTGTAACTCCATCTGAATTAAGTTTGAACTGCGATGTTCCATATGATATGCGATGGATTTATTAATATTTTTACCTTTTCCAGATCCATTTTACACACGATTGTATGTTGCTTATGAATATGCTGAGGTTAACATAAGAATTATGTTAGTACTTCATTCTGAGAGTATGATTTTCAGAAATATATCAATTGATCAGATCCCTTCCCGATGCTGGAAAATTGATGTATACAACTTTGATCATTGGCACAACGCCTACAACATCATCTCGAAAGCTCGAAAAATCTTCTCAGGTTTATCAGGCCCCAACCAGGCAATCGCCTTCAAGATCATGAAAGCCTTTTTCATGGAAATTACAAAAAGATTGAGCGACTATTTGCCCTTCGGGAACGAGCTACTGAGGGCTACTGAAGTCCTCTGTACTAACAGAGTGACCATTATGAGAAATGGGTTTTTTAAATTCGTCAAAGCCATCCCTAACATTTTAGGAGATAGCGACCAATCGACATTGCAAGTCGAGATTAGGCTTCATCAAAGCCTGGTAAAAAACGCCTATGGAAACGATGTAGGAGAATTTTGGTCGAAAGTCGACAATGTGGGAAAGACACCAACCCTCGTAAAAGTCGCCAAAGCGATTTTTATTTTACCACATGGAAACGCGGAGGTCGAACGTATTTTTTCGGGTCTATCCGATGTAATAACTAAGAAACGTCGATCGCTGGGTTCTGAAACCATAAAGGCGTTGTCCGTCAGTAAGTCTGTTCTCAACAGCGAAAAATTGGACAGCTCTACATTGAAAATAGATTGTCAACTCAGAGATTGATACACGGCATCGCACTCGAAATATGAAGCATGGAAGCAGGAGCAACGAAAAGAACGGGAAGAAAAAGAAAAACAGAAATTAGAAGAACGTCTACGAAAAGAATTGAACGAAGAAATGAACACAAACGAAAGTATTCGAAAGCACGCGACTGAGATGGAAGACATCGCAACTTCTCTTAAGAAAAAGGAAGATGAGCAACGGCGACTGACATCTCTTGCAGAGAATGCACTGCAGCAGGCCAGAAAAGCCGAGAAAGACGTGATGGATCTTCGACAAGAAAAGAATGCATTAGAAATGAAAAAAGAAGCCGCGCGCAGTAGAGCACTCGATGTGATTCTAAAAAGACATGTACACCAATTCTCAGATTCTTCTATCCCGAGTAACAAATATTCGCGCTTCGACAAAAGAGACTAATCTGAGTAATTCAATGGATTGCTTGCCATTATGAGTTACATAGGCGTATAAAGCAAACTTCTGTGTGTGTTACTATTTGTATAAAGTTATAAAGTAGATGGTGCATAAGTTAAAGTCGTAAGTTTTCTTACCTAGATTGTGCATGTAAGCAATAAAATACAAATTATGGAGGATCCATGATCACAATCAAGTATGGTGGGAAAAACATGTTCTATATTCTACAATATCTTACATGTTCTTATTATATGGTTTTGTATGCTATTTTATTTTATCAAGTAAAGTTGGGTGTTTCTATTTTCCTGAAAAATTTCCTTTCCATAAGAATGAACAGAACACGCCAAGCAAATGACACGTGAATATTGCGAATACAAATTAAGCTAATAAAATCTCCAGTTAAAACGCAATCAGTAATTTTACAGATACATAACTACATATCAAATCCTGTATTTCACTGTCACTGTCCATTTATACATGTTATTATTATTCAAAAGTAATCGCCATGAGACTTAAGAAATGATAAAGAAAAATTAACGTAGTCTCAAAATGCATCAGTTTATCGACAAATTTTCGTCGCAGACTTCGTCAGGTGCACGATGCAAATGTTCATTGGCATCGTGCACCTGACGAAGTCTGTGACGAAAATTTGTCGATAAACTGATGCATTTTGAGACTACGTTAATTTTTCTTTATCGTTAATATTATTGTTGATATCAATCTTCAGATCTACACACCTATAACATGCGGCATGTCCTTTGAAATGAATAAAAGGAATTAACTTTATTGATTTTCCTGTTTGAATGAAAGAAGTTTGTTTACACGATAAAAAGACTGCACATACAAATTAGCGAAATGAGATGACAAAATTTATATAAAATTGTTCTGTGTGTGATGTATTGACAAAGCATGAAAATCAGTGAAATGCCTATCTGCGTCATCCATAAGATGTATGTCATCTGATAGAAGACGAAATTCTCTCTATCATCTATTTCTGTTCGCTGTAAGTGGACTTGTTCCTGTAAACTTATAGTACGTAAACTTGTGTTACCACATAAAATATATACTTGCTCGTAGGGTACATAAAACAAAAGTAAACGAAATCAGTGCTGATACGCGAAATTTCAAAATCCGACCACTGCCCTTCAAGATCGTGGGAGGCCCTATTGAGATTGTGAGAGGGTCCTTTAAGATCGTCAGGGAGCCTTTTTGAGATTGTGAAGAACCTTCAAGATTGTGAATAGGCCCTCTTACATTTTGAAGGGGTCCTTTTGAATTTGTGAATGGGCTGTTTAAGATAGTGTGGGTGCCTTGTAATATTGTGCAGGAGCCCTTATGAGATTGTGATGGGACGCTTTTTAGATTGTGAAGGGGGCCTTTTGAGATCCTGAGGGACCCTTTGAGTTTGTGAACGGCAACTTTTTTAGTTTTTGAAGGGCTCTGTTCAGATACAAATGGGCCTTTTGAGATTGTAAGGGACCTATAAAATTGAGACCGGGACCTTTAAAGATTTAGTACGGGGACCCTTCTTATATTATGTAGGGGCCCTAAAATTGTGAACGGGGCTATGCAGATTGTTAGGTGACATTGGAAGCCCTGCGATTTTGAAGCTTCATCAATTTCAAACAGCTGCTTTCTAAATATCCGCTTGACGATTAAGCAGAAGATCCTTCTACAGGGAAGTTAGTGATTCCTTGGTCAATCTTGAAGAAGCAGGAATCAAGGTTTCGAAATTAGAAACAAATTTAGGTGGGAATGCCTCACAAAAAAGTTGTACGTTATTATGGAGTAGATTATGAATTGAATTTTGATTACTTTGATGCTTTCCAAAACGCGTCTTTCAAGAAGCGGCTGCCAAAAAAACATGAAACAGAAATATACCGAAACGTTTTGGGTACGCAACGGAGTGACAAAAGAAAATCTTATACGATCACTTGTTGCAAAAGCGGCTAAGTAAAATTCGGCGAAGACACCAACGAAAATTGAAATCTTGCAAACAACTGCAGAAGTGACTCCTCAATTAATCAGTGGCAAATTCACCACAGGTTTCAATCTTTATGGCTGAAATAGCAATATAACGCTCCATTGAATAAGTCCAAGTGGTATTTCCTTATCATGGTTTGATTATCTTCTATTGGTTCATAATTGATTTTGTCCATTACAAAGCCAATGTTCGTAACGAAAAAGTACTAAAAGTTTGAATTTACCCAAGTAATTCAGTATGCTGATCAATTTGATCAGCTAAAAGAAAGCACTTCAACTATCTAGTAGTCATGCTATGTCAAGTTTTAAATTTTAGCTTTCATGTTTTGAGATACAGCAAACTATGCTTTCGTGCGGATCGTAACACCCAGCGTTACGAATGTACTATTTCACATTCTTACGTTCGTAACATTTCGATTCTGGTAACTTTTTGTCGGCAAGTCATGCTTTCCAAGATGTTTTCCATCATGTGAGAGAATTAGTGCAACATTTGCTTTCTGGAAATCCCAATTACGGTATTTCATGTCTAAAAACTGTTTGTCTTGGAGACCCAGACGAACTCCTAGAAATCATCAACTGCTGCAAGGAACTATTTTTCGTCTAGCCTCCGAAGGTGAGTAAGGAATGCGACACTGTTTCCTAACCATTACAATTACATCAAATAAACACTGTTATAAAGTTGTTCGGCACTGGAGATAAGTAGGAATAATCTCTGATATACGGCCTACATGTGCAAAAACCTGTACATATTTCAATTTGTCATTAATCTAGGTGTAGAGGCATCATAATCAATATTTGTTTAACGCCGTGTAATAATTAGTGCTTTTTCTGTGCTAATTTACCAGAATGTGTTTATATTTTTAGCATCAGTTAATCGAAGTGTTCAATTCTCTCCTAGGGTATTAAGTAGGCCACAATTATAAACAAGAGGAAGATTTTATGAAAGATGTTCTATGTTCACACGCAATGATATTAGTTGATTTGAACAGACATTCAGTAATTAATAGTCCTAATGATTGGTTTTACATGCCAATGTTAAGTGCTTACATTATGCTGACTTCTCCCAGAAAAAGGAATAAAAAATTAGTAGGCCTATCTGAGAAATTTCAGCAACTTGTTCTATTTGTTTTCAACAACCTGCTCTATTTGCTTTCAACTTCAATAGGTCTAACAATAATACAACGCAGATGATGTATTCAGATTCGAATTGGTACGAGTGCGTGTTTCAGGGAATCAATAAAGGTTAGGCTATTCGTGACATTTTTATCACATTTCAGTTAGGAAAGAGTGATGAAACGAATCAGTGATGAGTCAGAAGTCATTAAGGATTTTCCTCACATAATGGAGAAAAAATATTAATACACCTCTACAACCTTGAATATATTCAACAATGTATTTTCTATTTCAGGTATTTATTCAGATCATCATTTAGAATGCAGTGATGGATATAGAGACTTTGTCATGCTCCACCAATTTTATGTGGTGCACTAATAGATGCTGGTCAGAAAATGGTCCTAATCCTGGTGTAAGCAGCTTGTTAGAGTAGAATTATCTTCAGCTACCGGTCCGTGCTGACTCTTCCTATCAATGGTCTTGTCTTCTGAATCCGTGCAGATGTGTTTGAAATATTTAAAATCAATATGCCTCAATGCATTCGCATTTCCGTCCCACGAAGATAGTTTACAGAATCAGGACAAAACGTTTCGCTTTGTCATAAACAACAAATTTCGGATCAAAGAGAAGGATTTTATATTTGACTGTGACGTTCTTTCTAAATATAGAGATATTTAGATTTCATATATTTTTAACACAACCCAAGCGTACAACAAGGTCTGCCGTAGTATAGAACATCTGATGATAATGACGGCGGTTGACTCACTAACACACCTAACACTTCACCCGCTAGAGTGGCCTGGTGGAGAAGTTATGAGCTCATCTCCATCACGGACTTCGGTTCCATTCCTGGGTCAGGCGAGTGAGGTCGGGGAATCAAGGGTGTTCGTATCTTTTATTGACTTAGCCGCTGTCATTCCCATTAGATAATCCTGATTTGACATTAAAAAACTTCAAATAATTAACCATACTACTGATGATAAATGGAATGAACATGCTACTGACAAAATTACATCGTTGTGCCGATTGTCATTTTTTTGTTATAAAAGATAAGAAACAAAGGTCAACGAAGCGCAGAAAACTACAAAAAATCCTGATGTTTGTCGTAGAGCATATAATATTGTGTTGAAACTACATGGACAAATTCGTACGTTCGTAACGAAGCCTTAAAATCAATATGTGAGTGTTACTATATTGAGAATTCTTGTGTTCGTTATTTTTGGGTTCCCAAGTAAGTTGCTGTTTTTGGAGAACAAGAATTTTCGCACTAACGTTTTTAGTTCGATAGAAAGTGCAAAATTCGAATTCTCAATTTTTTCCTTGTCCAAATGGCGTGCGTTCGTAACAAGCAAATACATGTACCTAAACACGAACGAGGATTAGCTATAAATGTCTGAAAGTCAAAATCACCAACTATCTTCAGTCCTTTATGGATGTATATGCCAGTTAAGGATACAAGTGATGGCAACATATACTTCTGATCAAATGAACTCCAAAAGTTCACGAAAAGTACGTTCGCAACAAGTGGAACTGCCCATATTTATTGAGGGTTTTGAACCGAAACGGACCCCTGATCGGATCCAGAACGTAAACAGAGCATACCTAGATCCTAATATGGCACACAATACATCATTGGCGCATATAATTGATATAAAACTATGTGTCAATATGTCAATAGCAGCCTTCTATTGCTTGTTTATGTTAGAGGAAATCCCTGAGGCCATGATCGACACTGTTGTTTCCGCCATGTTTTCGGGTCCAGATCGCCTCTTTGATCAGTCTTCTTCTCCAACCACTCTCTTTGCTAACCACTGCTGTATTAGAGAAGTACAGGGTGTCCGTAAATTCGCTTGACTTTTAAATTTAACATCTACATGAGAAAACAATAAACTTTTGTGTCACAAACCATGTTATATTACGCAACATTAAGGGGAATTTACGAATTTAACCACAAGAAATGAATATTCGATTATTTGGCTGCTTAAATTTTACATTCTGCATGCAGTCAATTTTGTAATGAATATTACATGCACAATTATAGTTTTGGTGAATTCATTTCAGTTTCAGTAAATGTTTAAGTCAATTCGCCGTATTGTCAATTATTTCAATTAACCTTAATTAGGAAACATAGCTCAAAATTTCCCTTATTCAATTCTATGAAACTTTCATCACCAGTCATGACGACATGCCTGGTCATTGATTGATTCATATCGTATCATCTTCAATTGAGAAAGTCAAATTAATCAGCCTTCATGGCATAGAATTGAAATATCCCAAATCCATGACGTGATGGTTTTCGCTAACCAATGACAAAGACGTGTGTGTCAACCAATAGGTTTAGTCTGCATCATAGAGTTTCCTCATGCTATGTTCGAAATCCCACTGTGAAGTGGTACAATCGCTGCCTATCGTATTGACAATGGATCCTCAGACTCGGATAGAGATTGTTCAGTGCCTCTATGCATGCAATAGAAGTGATACAGCTGCTCTTCGAAAGTTTAAGACTCAAAGGCGCATTCAAAAAGATCCTTTTACAACAGCATCGATTACAAACATCATCAAAAAGTTTGAAGAAACTGGCAGTGTTCATGAGAAACCTCGAAGTAGTTGTCCTTCAGTGGATGACTTGACAATTGCAACTGTGAATCGCGTCGTCGAGGAGACTAGTTCAAAATCAATGCTGGGAGTCACGTCAGTTCGCAAAGTGGCTGAAGAGGTTGGTACCATTTCAAAGACTAGTGTCCATAAAATCCTTCGGCATGAACTAGGACTCTACCCGTACAAATTACAAGTCGTGCAAGCACTTGAGTCGGCCGACAAGACAAAGCGCTGTGAGTTTGCGAGATGACATCTCGACAATCAGAATGTAATCGATGATATCGTCTGGTCTGACGAGGCGTATTTTTCACTCGATGAGATTGTTAATGCGCACAATTGCCACATCTAGTCAGATGTCAAGCAATCAACATGCATCTCAAATCGCTTGATAAGTCGAGGATGTGACCGTGAGTGTCCTCTACGTTCACCTGATCTGAATCCTCTCGACTTTTGGTTCTGGGGATGGATGAAAGCGAAGATATACGATCATGGTAAGCCACAAAACCTGAACCAGTCGAGTGAGAAGATCACTGACATCTGCAATGAAGTCACACGTGAAGAACTTGCCGCTGGTGTTTTCGATATTATTCGGCGATTGACTGCACGGATTGATTGCGACGGCGATCATTTCGAACATTTGATTTGAACATTTTAATCATCAAATATTGGCTTCTTATTGTTAGATTCGTAAATTCCCCTTTATGTTGCATAACATAACATGATTTGTGATGAAGAAGTTTATTGCTTTCTCATGTAGATATTCAATTTAAAAGTCAAGCGAATTTACGGACACACTGTATATGCGATGATCACTCTCGAAGGTATGCTTCGCCACCTAGGAACGATCCACATCGAGATTCTTTACCGCACGCTTGTGTTCCTTCTGCCTGTCATCCACTGTCCTTCCGGATTGACCCACATAAACCTATTCGCACTCCGAACAGTTGAATGAGTAGACAAGACTCAATTGTTTATCAGGACATGGGCGTTAGCTTCTCTTCTATGATTATTTTTCGATTATCTTCTTCCTCAATAAAATAGCACTAATCTTCCGAACAGAAACCACGTAATAAAAAAACCAACAGCAAAAAACTGTTGGTTTTTTTTATTACGTGGTTTCTGTTCGGAAGCTTAGTGCTATTTTATTGATTAAGTATGACCACGTTGAACAATTATCTTCTTCCTTTTTTCATATTTTAACTTTCTACTTCATATCGAATTTTTAGTAGTGACTTTAATAAGTTATTTCTATCTTCGGCTTAAGTGCAATCCATAGCTTTTTGTGTTTCATTGCGGACAATCATTGATTCCATGAATGCATGTCTATTTGATGTCTGTTCAACCTTTTTGTGCCCAAATTCACGTTTTATACAATGTATTTCTCTGAAGATGATGCGCGGAGCGCACCGAAAGTGCTCAGTACAGCTGAATTTGTTTTTCTTGCCTACATCGGGCCTCAGGGATTTCCTCTAACATAAACAATACATCATGTCAGTCCCTTATTTTCAACGGATAGCTTCTATGTTGCTGTAATCTTAATCTACTCAACATTACAAAACTTAATCTACGCAATATTATTGGATTGCGACTTTGTATTTAGATTATTGTACTCAGATTCTTGCATTTAGACAATTTTTGAGACACGAACATCCTTTGACTGCAGTCGCGAGAAGGGTTAAGTAAAGCTCGACAAGTATCCCAACTTTCGGCAAAAAACGAAACCCCGTTAGCATTTCGCCTCCGCGACAGGACTGGCCCTGCCGCACATGTTACCACTGCAGTCAGTCTCCTCACACTTTGTGTCAAGATCTGTTGGCTTACTTTTTTAAAATACAGCAGGCTATGTACCCCTCAATACACTGTGACTTTAACATATCACAATAACCAATAAATCTTTGTTATTCGGCCTCGTAGGACACTGAAAATTCATCTTAACAAGGAAGAATTTCACGGTTTTTCTGAAATATTCAGGTTTCGACGTTGTTAGGTGACTCCGCACTCCAGTCTCTCAGCCAACCAGTCCGGTCACCGAACATTGGTTAGGCGCTGATTCTTCGATTAGAAACGCTGCTAAGAAATAAAAAAATGCCCAAGAAATCTAATACTGATAAAATCCTTCGATATCACCTATCCATGGACATCAATGTAATATCCAGTTATCCACCTTACTTCTATACATTATAGTGTGATTTTTATGATGTATCTCAACAGGTGTGTTTTGTATGCTGCATATATGCGCTCAATTTTGATTAGTGGCATGAGTGACAAAAATTCATTAGGGACGACGTTTGACGTTCCTTACCTGAACAGTCTGGGTAAAAATTGTCAAAGTTTACTTTGAGTAAATTGCCGCTCACCCTTAAGCTGTCTACACCGGATTACATGAGCTGAAGAGAATGTCATGCGTTTGCTGACCTTTGGTAATTTCAAGCTTCAGACCTCATGATATTTCCTCATTTCTAGCTCTTCAAAAATGATTTGTCCTGTTTCAAGTTAGAGACTCCCCACAATTTTTGGCATCATGCTGTGGTTACTTCTTTTGAGCAAATCATTCGCTTGAGAATGACCTACGTCGTAAGACGGAATATATTGCGCGCAGATAAACGATTTATTTTTTCAATTAATCAACCAAAAATTGTGGGAATGTTCTGACTTGAAAACATGATGACATTCCCTATTTTTCAAAAGATGGTTGGCCCTGTCTATGCAGTATACACATAAGTGGTTTGAATTAATTATGTCGTGAGATGTCTGGGGATTTTTAAAGGTATGGAAAATCTCTGAATTTCTACACTCAGAAGCCGCGGGAGCCATGCCTATATTTTGGTTTGTAGAAGTTTGTGTGAATGAAGTAATAATTGTGTATGTGAACGTATGTCAAGGTGACAGCGCGTACACGCGTATAAACTAAATTTAAAATTATTTTCACTGTTTTCCTGAAGCAGTTGAAGCTGAAAGATTTTCTCAGCTGTGTGTAAATTTTTAATGATGCTCATACCTCAATCTCAATCTTCTTCATGATATTTCAAAGCAGAATATCTGATGGGATCCATGGAATCACCTTTTGTGATGTCCCTATTTGGCAGTTGTTTCTTTCAACGCACCTCTAACTGCTAAACTGCTAACTATCCATTTGTCATCTCTTGTAGGTGTATTTCAAATATATCCATTGATGTTCAGGAATCCCGTGTATTTCAAATATGTGTGGAGCTACGGAGAATGTGAATGGTTTCTTGATAACCATCTACTCATAGTAAATCAGTCGAAAGGATTTAAGTAAGATCATGTTCTCATGTCTGATGTATATGTGAGTAAGAAAATACTGTAGTTTTCTGAGTATCGCTTAAGATAAAAGTAAGAGGTAGACTATGTTTTTAATTGGCATATTTCAATCTGAATGGAGTGATGAGCTCTCGGAATTGCCGTTTTCGGAGCCAATTAAATCCGCACGAATGGTCCTCTAAGATAGCTGCTAGGATTGAATTTTGACGTTCGTTCATTCTCACAACCGTGAAGCAGCGACGCCATTGCGACTTGATAGAGAACCACACTACCTATCATTTCAAATCAAGGCTAGCCTATTCTAAGACATTTTCTCAACTGGACGGCACTGGTTTTGCCACTCCGCAAAACAACTTCTTTGAGAGGAATTTAGTGGTTATCAACCCCAGGCTTTAACTCCATCCTTATACTTTTTGATTCAACCCACTTTCCCTTCCAACCTAAGAGTAGCCTATACAGGGTGTCCGTAAATTCGCTTGACTTTTAAATTGAATATCTACATGACAAAGCAATAAACTTCTTCATCACAAATCATGTTATGTTATGCAACATAACGGGGAATTTACGAATCTAACAATAAGAAGCCAATATTTGATGATTAAAATGTTCAAATCAAATGTTCGAAATGATCGCCGTCGCAATCAATCCGTGCAGTCAATCGCCGAATAATATCGAAAACACCAGCGGCAAGTTCTTCACGTGTGACTTCATTGCAGATGTCAGTGATCTTCTCACTCGACTGGTTCAGGTTTTGTGGCTTACCATGAGATTACATTCTGATTGTCGAGAAGCCATCTCGCAAACTCACAGCGCTTTGTTTTGTCGGCCGACTCAAGTGCTTGCACGACTTGTAATTTGTACGGGTAGAGTCCTAGTTCATGCCGAAGGATTTTATGGACACTAGTCTTTGAAATGGTACCAACCTCTTCAGCCACTTTGCGAACTGACGTGACTCCCAGCATTGATTTTGAACTAGTCTCCTCGACGACGCGATTCACAGTTGCAATAGTCAAGTCATCCACTGAAGGACAACTACTGCGAGGTTTCTCATGAACACTGCCAGTTTCTTCAAACTTTTTGATGATGTTTGTAATCGATGCTGTTGTAAAAGGATCTTTTTGAATGCGCCTTTGAGTCTTAAACTTTCGAAGAGCAGCTGTATCACTTCTATTGCATGCATAGAGGCACTGAACAATCTCTATCCGAGTCTGAGGATCCATTGTCAATACGATAGGCAGCGATTGTACCACTTCACAGTGGGATTTCGAACATAGCATGAGGAAACTCTATGATGCAGACTAAACCTATTGGTTGACACACACGTCTTTGTCATTGGTTAGCGAAAACCATCACGTCATGGATTTGGGATATTTCAATTCTATGCCATGAAGGCTGATTAATTTGACTTTCTCAATTGAAGATGATGCGATATGAATCAATCAATGACCAGGCATGTCGTCATGACTGGTGATGAAAGTTTCATAGAATTGAATAAGGGAAATTTTGAGCTATGTTTCCTAATTAAGGTTAATTGAAATAATTGACAATACGGCGAATTGACTTAAACATTTACTGAAACTGAAATGAATTCACCAAAACTATGATTGTGCATGTAATATTCATTACAAAATTGACTGCATGCAGAATGTAAAATTTAAGCAACCAAATATTCGAATATTCATTTTTTATGGTTAGATTCGTAAATCCCCTTAATGTTGCGCAATATAACATGGCTTGTGATGAAAAAGTTTATTGTTTTCTCATGTAGATGTTAAATTTAAAAGTCAAGCGAATTTACGGACACCCTGTATTTACTCAGCCTGACTTCTATGTATTACTCAGCCTGACTTCTAGAAAAAGAGGAATGCTAAAGACTGCCATATAGACTCCAGTACCCACTGATCTCTAGATGCGCGTAGAAAAGAAGAGTGCATCTTGTGTTAGTGTTATCCACTGCACCCTAATGTGCATCGCACCATTCCAATAGTTTCAAACCAGGTACCTGATTTCCTGCTAGCTCAAACATGGCATGTGAATGATGAACTCTAGATGATTAGCGCTCTTTCTTCTGCGAATTTAACGGCAAGGGCAGTATTTCGAACAGACGAACACTTCTTGATTTACGGCTTTTGAAGACGACTTTGAACATAATTTGTATATCAAAGGAAAAAGAATGATTCCTCAACATTGTATTTGGTCAGTTTATTTTTCTTAATACATGCAATAATATTTCTCTAAAATGGACCAGTCATAAATGTTCGCATGATTAAGAAAAGTCCATGTTTGATCAAGAGAAGAATTTTATTTTAGATAATCAGGTACGACGTCTTTCAATTTTGATGCGATGTACTTTTGTCTGATGATGATCGGCGGTGCCTTATTTTCTATAATAAATTTTTATCCTGATCAAACTGAGCTTTCCTTACTCACACGAACATAATAACTATTATTACACGCGCCAACGACGGATGGCGACATCTCATTTCATCATTCTCAACATCGGAAGATGCCTCTCTTTGCTTGAAAGAAGACTAGCACAATTTTGTTAGCGATCCAAAATATACTGATTGTCGAAGTTTGATTTCCTCTGATTGTCAGGCACTTGTTTTTATGCCTACGAATTGTGCCCAATAAAGTTGGATCTCTATGAAGAAAAACACCTGCATGCCTATGATTGGCAAGATCGGTAGGCTAGAGATAATTCTTCCAGTGTCATGAAAAGGAACACACAAATCGGTTGCTAATGAAAGATAGAAGATAACAATAAAAGATGTACAGTGCCATCATGATCAGCATTGCAACTTCCTTTCAAAGATTCAAGGCATAAGCAGTTGAGGATTCACAAGTCCAAAGTATTTTTGTAACCGATTTGACTAAAGTAAAGCCAAATTTGAGAACCGTTGACTTCTAAAATAGATACCGACATTGTCATGTGAATTTCCTCGAAGCTCTCAAGAGCGGAATTATGATGGGAAGGTGTTTCCAAATTAATTAGGATTCCAAAATTCGATAAGGATGCACTCTATCAGCCGCAATTTTCATTATTGTGAGATTTGTGCAACTTTGTCTTGTGCACAATAATTGTGATTTTTCTCTTCATCAATGAAAGCTACAGTTGGAATCTATTAAATCAAAAAACTTGCGTAGGCCTACTTGTGTAATAAAAAGCATGCATTCATATGAAATAAGGACTGATATCACCGCTGCTCTGGAAAAAAAGTTAAACAGTTAATCGCTGTGCTTGAGTAACATAGCAGCAAACAATCTTTTAAATGTGACCTGCTTCACAAACGGAAACAAGCATGCTTCTGTACCTTTAGCTCATTCGACTACGTAGAAGTCGGAAGCGATGAAGTATCTGGTGGAGAAAATCTAAGAGTTCAAAGCACAAGTAGTATTGATCTTTTACAATTTCGTCTATAATCATTGCAGATTTTGAAGTTTAGCGCTTAGAATCTATCCATCAAATGTCAGTTACCTCAGCAGAGCGCTGAAAATAAATGAAGTATTTCATGTACAGTGATGTGGACGTAAGTTCATTCCTATTGAGCTGCCACATCATTTCATTCGTATACCTGTAATTACTTATTGTACACTATGATTGAGAATTTGAAAGGTGACTAAACAATAATGATGATCATTATTGCTTGTAGAGAGTGCGTCTATGATTCTTCTGTCTATCATCGGGTGATATGCAGAGAATTGAATATGACGCTCAATCCCAAAGAACGCCTCTACCGTCTGGAAATTAAGTGCACTGAGGAAGGCAGTCGTCCTTACAAGCTTATCGTGCCATTGATAAATTCCGATGGTAAGTGGCATTTATTCAACATTTCATTGCTTTCCTTTTCCTGTTTGTATAGTAATATAATCCTTTATAAGCAGACATCAAAGGATCTTTCACACTAGCTCTATAAGTAAAAAAAATAATTGGAAATAAATCGCTGTGCTTGAGCAACATAGCAGCAAACAATCTTTTAAATGTGACCTGCTTCACAAACGGAAACAAGCTTGCTTCTGTACCTTTGGCTCATTCGACTACGTAGAAGTCGGAAGCGATGAAGTATCTGGTGGAGAAAATTTGTTATGATCAGCTTAAGTGTCTAATTTGTGTTGACCTGAGGAATTTTTTGTTAGGACAACAGTCGGGATTCACCAAGTGCCCATGACATTAGTGCATGTTGAGCATGCTATTAGCAGGGTTCCCACGCCCCCGGAAAATTTGAAAATATAATTGGAAACCCAGAGAAAACAAAAAATGCAGAGACATCCTGGAAATTTGAAAATTTAAGTTTTTGGTCTTGAGAGGAAAATTCGGTGATTCAAGCAATTTGTTAGACAGCTATCTCATATCTGAATTTTACCTTGTTTTCATTTCGTATGCACGGCATATTACTTCCTTTCAGACGATAATTTGGAGCGTCATTTATAAAGTGAAGAAGTCCCCTACGCTTGTGTAGAAACTCATGCGTGTGATTGAAGCAAAGGTGCAATGCTTATTTATCCTAGGATTTATCCGACTTTTTGAGAATGGTATTATATGTATAATACGTAAAAGCTGTAAAATCGCTTTTAATCTCATAAAAGCTGCTAAATTGCTTTTCATCGAATCAATCACGCAAGCAGTCGAACGTGGATTTTCAATCAATAAAGAGGATTCATCGACGAACATTTCTCAAAAGACTTCGGTAACAAGAAGAATTATAAAAGATCACGTGATAATTATTGGTGGGATTGAGCATTTTGCAATTACAAAAGAACTCGTCCAATCATGCAAGTTATCGCGGCAGCAACATATGAAATCCTTGGAATCGAAAAAATCCAAAACTGAAGAGAAAGCTAAATCTGAATAGCGAAAGATAATTGAGAAAAATATCAAATTTCTTGAAGAAACAAGGAGAAAAATGGAAACTGATACATCTCTCTTGAAAAGTAATGCTGACCTCACAAACGACGAGGACGATCGAAAGGGACAAATATCACTATTAACTAAAGCAACCGTATTGAGAAGGAGATCCAACGAGCTACAAAGCTAGGTTCGCAAAATGACTGCCGAATTGGAAGTAGTGAAGAAAACTACTGAAAAGTAATAGAGAAACTATTGATGAACATATGATGAAACCATTCATAGTGCTCCTTTCCAACTTTTTATTGAGAATAGTTCATACCGTCCTTTGTTTAGACCGCTTGCATTTTTCAATATTGAGTAATTACTTAGCGATTTGACTATAAAGTCAACTTGCTTCATATATATCTTTGTTTCATATCGAGTTCGTAATTGCTTAATGCTTAATTGCTTCGTGGAATTGTCAGCATGTGCGCATATGATATTCTTCGCCAAAAAGCGGCGAACTTCGAGCCATACCACCATGGAGTTGCATGCCCCATGGGAATAGAAAAAATCATCCACCAACTTCGGCAAGTAATTGATGAACACTGGCATGACAACGACCTCGTGCTGTTAAAAGTTGATATGTCTAATGCGTTCGATGGGGTCTCTGCACACATCTCTGCAAATATTGGTGATGAATCTAAGCGAGCACTCCTAGCTATTGCTACAGCGGAATGGAGAATCGCTGCAGCACGAATGGGAAATGTCTCAGCATTACATGCTGCAGATTGGCTAAGAGTGGTTCCATCACCTGGTCTCGGTCTAGTACTGGAGACAAACGAGATGTCGGTAGCCTTAAAATGGTGGCCGTTTGCCGTTTCACCACTTTGCCACCTTTTAGAGTACGCAATTATGAAGCCCAATATTTGGTTGATCACCAGAGCCAACCGTTTTCCGCGCTGATTTTTTAAAAAATCCGCGTTGTTTTTCTGCGTTGAAATATGAAAATTCCGCGCTGTTAATAAGCCCATATTTTCTTCGCCAAACAAAAAGAAATTCATGAAACTCGTCATCAAAACAATTTAATTCAACAAATTTCATTTTCTTCAAAATGATGATTATGTGATGGTGAAAATCAATTCTTTGGGTGAGAGCAATTGCTCGAAACAACAACAAAAATGTAGAATAACTCAGTGGTTCACTGCAGCTTTCAAAAGCCCCTCCAAATTTTCATATGTAAGCGAATGACGCTTTGATGTCAACACCAACTTGACCAAGTTGAAGCTTCGTTCTGGCAATTGAACGATATAAATCCCATTCAACGTTGGTGCAACCATCCATTTTTAGCTCATCCTTCACTCTTGAGAAGTCGCCATCAAATAGTGAAATTTGAGATGGATCGAGTAATCGTATTGATTTTAGCAAATTTATTCCAGGTTGTTTTCCAAGATATTCATTCAGTTTCGAGGAGGCAGAAGGAGGACCTTCTCGACAATCAACCGATTCAGATTCTGATGCAGAAGCATTAAGCTGTATGTCCAGTTCTTTCAGAATGTTGTAGGCAGAATATATTTTCGTATCGTTGGATTGACAAGCATCTAATACCCCAATGATTTTCTCACAGTGTCCAGCAGTAAATAGCAACTGTTCCTTCATGATTTGTGATTCCAACAATCGAGCAGGTTCTGCAAGAGCTTTCGTATCACCTTCTTCCCTTCGTTCTTTTTCGATGAATTTCTGATACAAATGAATAAAATTGGCATGATATCGAACTGCACTTGCAGCAAACCAAGTATTCCATCTCGCAACGATTGGATTTGGAGGACATGTTGGATTTTCAACGTTACAAGACCTCAGAAAAGACAAAAAACGATTTCGTCGGGATGGTGCTTTTACCAAAACAGATTTGATCAGTGCAATAAACCGATCCACCTCTGGGAATGAATGCCTCCAGGCATTTCCTGCCAAATTCACAACATGAGCAAGACAATGAATGTAGTTGCAATTTGGCCACAACAATGAAAGTATATCAGTCCAACATTTGCGCATGTAAGACGCACCATCGGTTACAAAATACAAAATGCTGTTGATGTCAATCGAAAAGTCGCTGCAGCATTGAATGATAGTCTGTGAAACTGTGGAAAAATTAACGCTTTCGAGAATAACAGATTTATCCAAATATGATTTTGAATCTTCGTTTTCGAGAGGTCGGAACAGAATATTCAGAAGTGGACGATTCAGTGGATCAGTTGTTTCATCTGTGGGGGTTGTGCAGAAGCAAATATACCCTTAGAAAAGGCAGACAGTGATTCATTCAGTTCGTCAAGATCTCTGGGGGTTGATCTCGGTCCTCCGTAGTATCTTCGCTGCTACCTGTCTGGTAGGCGTTCACGATGTATTAATTTCGAGATGCTTTCGCCTTTGGTAAAAATATTCTTTAATTGAGAATCTCTATTCACAAATAGCTTGGGAAGCCAGTTAGAGCGAAGATTTGAAGCATTAAGAATAGAACCACTTCCCTGAACATATTTCTTAAAAATTGACGAACTGAATGAATCACTGTCTGCCTTTTCCAAGGGTATATTTGCTTCTGCAAACATTTGAACGAAATCACTCACCAAAGCGTCTTTTGATAATTTCGCATCTGAAGCTCTTTGGAAAGTCAAATCAATCGTTCCCTGTCTCTTGGCTTCTGGTTCCAGCGACTGCAATAGATTTTCGTGTTTTTTGCTTTTGATGTGATCTTTCATAGTCTGAGAGCGAATATGATCAATCGCTTTGTTACATACTGAGCAAAATAAAATACCACCATCAGTGTAAAAATGTTTTCCAAACTCTTCGGCTCTACTAGCTGCCGTTATGCGCGCCGACACGTGAGACATTTTGTTTTGCAAATGGCCATGTAGGACACGACACAAGTTGTTTTTTCATTCTTTCCCGTACGCACGGATCACCAGTACTCCCCTTTAACATTCCCCTCCAATCACGATTGTTGATACGTGTATGACTCAAATACTATGAACTATGCAGGTATTTAATGGATTGACTGATATCTTATGTCTTCATTTGTTGAAATTTCTCATTTTTCTGAATTTCATCCAATTCCGCGCTTTTCTCCGGAATATACAGAATTCCGCGGTTTTCTCCGTTTTTCCGCGCTCCGCGGAAAACAGTTGGCTCTGTTGATCACCTAGTGGATTCGAGAGGGAGATGGTTTATCTGACCATCGTGGTGTAGCACGTTCCACCTATCATCGGAGAGGAAGGGGTTGATCTCGGTCCTCCGTAGTATCTTCGCTGCTACCTGTCTGGTAAGCGTTCACGATGTATTAATTTCGGTTGATCATCCAGTCTACTGGAGAGGGAGCTGACCCTCGGGTTGGCGTGGTACAGTGAAGGTCTTACCTGTCCTTTGACAAGGGAGACTTATGTCGTTGTAACATCATGCCACTCACTACCTGTCGGATTTTACGATGATGTTCTGATTGATCATTATTGAACTTCTAATTTACCTTGATATGGAGTTGACTTTTGTCGACGTAGAGTTGACAAAAAGTTGCACCTGTCCTTCAGAGGGAGAGGGAGGCGGGTTCTCGTCTGCCGTAATGCATGAAGAGTCGGCTGCGATATGAATCTTTTTTCCGTATACATGCACGACGTCCAGTAATTACCTATTCATTCACTGACGAGCAGGGAGCTGTATGGAAGATATCCTCTTGAGATGGCGGGTCGGAAGCCTAAAGCCGACTATTTACCTTTCTGACCGGATGCAACCTACCCCTGCATCTCAGGGCGAAGGTCACTAAACTAAATGGGCTCTCGTCCCGTAACCGCACTGCCCTTTAAAGGAGGAAAAGCTATCTGGGAAAGATGTGAGGAGTTGTAACCAGACTAAAGGTACTGTACATATCCGCGGAGGGTGGCTTAGAAGATGACGGTTCGTGGTAGCTTTGATAGTGAGCCCACACGATTCCCTAATGGGCACCAGACGACCGTTGAGTATGTGAACAGCGTCGTTTTTCAGAGGCTTAGGCCTCCGGCGGACTTGACGGACTGCGTTCGGCTAGCTCACTTAACTTCGAGCCTTCGACTGGTCGCACGATCTCGTCGCCTCTCTTCCGCCGTCAATCATCAGATTTCGCTCACTATGTTCGCTTAATCTGGCTTGGCAGGCTTGCCGGTGAGATGGAATTCTTCGTCCTATTCCCATCCCATTCCCATTCCAAAAATGCTACTATATACGGCCTACTATATACCGGGGGTATAATAGAATAAAGTTACTACGATAGCTATAGGCTCCCAGACCTTATCCTTAGACCATAGGCCCTATACACATATTTCTTGGTTTGTCCATTGGGTTTGGAAGAGGAAATGTCTGCGAGACTTCGTTTCAGATCAATGCTTGAGGTAGACCATAGACCGAGTTTCAAGCATACCGGTAGTAAAATTTTACCGCATGAAATTGTTAGGTCACATGTAGGGCGTAGGTAATTGACATATAGGTCCTATTATAACGTGTCATGTCTTCGGACCCTTTCGGTGATGTTAAAAAAGGCTCAAAACCCCAATGTCCTAACCATATATACTGGTGGTCTGGCTTTCCCTGAATACACTTGAGCTAACGAGCTCTTCTCACAAGCCTTAATTTCTACATGTAACTATTAAACCTCGAATCTAAAATCATCAACTTTCTTGGCATATGGTAGCCCCTACTTTAAGCTTTTATGACGAGCTTATAACGTACCTGAATATGCCTACACTTGATTTCCCCTCTTTATCTAGACCTAGCTCCAAGTTTACTAATAGACTAGACTAAAGATGAGCGTCGGGTCGGGTTCCAAAAGTTCGGATACCCGAGTCGAGCAAAATTTCAACCCGAACCCGATGTCGGGTCGGGTACAAATGTCTGACCCGAACCCGACAAACAGTGCCAGAACCCGATCCGACCCGATTATTTTCGAAAAATCAGAAACATTTCTATATATGAAGCGAATGCTTGATCCCAATGTGATGCCGGGCTGTAGTCTAACTTCTTAGTAGTATCATTTTAATATTTTATTAAAATACGTAGTAGCTGGTATATTATTTTCTCGAGGCTAATAAAGTATTCAAACAAACACTAAATGAGTCGCATAATTACCCACGAAATTAATATAACCTACAATACGTAACAAAATTCGGAATGTTTACAAAAAGATCGACTGCTTCGCGATATATCATAGGTGTTACAGCATGCTCCTTCAAATCTCTGATTGAGACACTTTGACTCTCAATGTTAATGAAGATGTCAAGGTCCGAGCAGCTGAGCTGCATCACTACATGTAACAACATAATTCTGCAGATAGATGCTAAAATTTCAATTATGTAATATTTGATGTATAGTTAAGCTTCCATTCCTATGTAAAGCTTAATCTCAAATTAAATTTCATTTCTTTCCGTCCATCCTGGGAGTCACGATCTATATGTCATAATGAGAATGAGGCCTTTAGAGACCACAAGAACAGATTCTCTTAATTTGATAATGATCTTTCGTTGTTTTAGAAGCAAAATATGTTGCGCAAAGTATTTTATTAGATCAATAATTCACAATGAGAATAATATGGTGAGCCACAATTTCTTGAAAAACTTCATTAAACTACAAGTGCATATGAAATAGTACTAACTTCACAGAAAATAATTTTTAAAGTTCTGAACATTTTTCAAATTTGTATGCTCCAATCCGAAAAAACCCGAGTTCGGGTAATTTCGGTTTTTAGATAAAAGAAATAATCCTACCCGACCCGAGTTCTTAATTGCTCTACCCGAACGCGACCCGAAACCGAGCATTCGGGTTCGGGTAGGATCGCTCATCTTTAGACTAGACGTTATAGGCCAAAAATAAACACCAAATTTTTCAATTGGTGATATAAAAATTTCCCATGGCACAGTGGGCTTCATATCGTCCCATTCCCATCGGTTTCCACCGGCAACCCTGTGTCTTGGCTTGGAGCTGAATGAGGCAATTGAATGTCCGCATCACTCTTAGGCTTGTCTGGACCCATCTGGACAACATGCTCTGACCTACAACAAAGGAGATGTAGTGACACAGCATTACAGCATGCGAAACGTCCTTAACGATTCCTGTAGACGTACTTTACTGCGACACCAACTTGAAAGGGTTAATGGACCGGTCAGAGAGGGTTTTCAGCTCAATCCGAAAACGCGTCCAGCTGACATATGCACACCTGATTGGTCTCTCGGTAAGCCAGCAGCTGTGGATGTGACTGTTACGCAACCCGCTCAACCACACAAATATAACAGCCTAGCAGTCAAACATGTGACAACCACAGCTGAGGCCAGAAAGCGGAACAACGCAGAAAAATGCCGCGAGTTGGGATGGATATGTCTCCCATTTGCTTTAACAGCATATGGTGCCCTTGGAGACGAAGCCACCAATACATGATCCATGCCAAAAGTGCATGATCTATGTCCTTCCTTCTATTCCTGATGGAGGATAAGACCGGTTGACCTACTCTTACCCAAAACCTGCTGAACAAAGTCTTGCGTAATTGCATGAAAAAGAATTTCTCGAGTGAGATGGCCGTTTAGAATACTCAGTTGTTTTGTTGATTGTTGCCAGTAGACGATTTTACTATGTCATGATTTTCCATGCTTTTGAGGAAAATAGATAAAATGGTCTATCACAATTATAATGCATCCAACCTTCATATGATTGATCAATTTCAATTTTCGATACTAAAAATGAAAATACAAAGAATGCATAAGGTACAATTATTATCTAAGTTTCTGGACGGCTGATACATATTACGCAACTGCTACGTGCGTCATGATATCCGGGAAAACTACCGGAATTTTATTTTTCAAAAATGTGTGGGAACTCTGTATTAGCGCCTGGCACAGCAACGGACGTCATCCAAAGAATACAAAGATAGACATCCCCGCTGATCAGCACTCAAAGTGTTCAAAAAAAAGGTAACTCATGCCCTGACCTCGTTACGATGATGATGTGATGCTCAATTTACATATACTTAGCTTAGTCAAGGACTATTATTCAAGTAAAGAAATATATTGAAGTTTGTACCACCAATTTAATACATTCTTTTAGAATACTTCTTTTCCTACTAAACTGTTTTCTTATGGATGAGATAGGTTCATAAAATCAGCTCATGACCCCACAAAAATATGGTTAATTTAATCAGAAAGTTGAATTTGTCGAAATGAAATCAGCGTAGAAACCTTGCCTGGTTGAGAAAAATGTAGGCCTTTTTCGGATTCAGCGATGCAAATTGTTCATAACTCCGTTAGAACAGCAAAGACAACAGTATTTACTGAAAACGTTTTTGTAGGTCAGTGCAATCAGCGTGAGTCAATAATTTGAATGCAGACTACAGTACATTTCGCTCCGTAATTTCGCTGCGCATTGAAGTAAGGAACTCAGAGATATGCGGTCCTTTGGTCTTTTGATTACACCACCCGACAATGCTGCATCGCAGCGAATATTTGATAAATCTCTAGATGCGCAGCAATTTACTTGTCATTGAATGGATAAGTCGGATTATGTGATGACAAGCGGGTTAAAAAACATTTTCAATCATAGTGTTCTCGAATTACCTCATCAACACATTTGAATTGATATCTTTTAGCAACACAGCGTATTGAAACAATACTTGATCCTGATTTTCTGAAGCACCCAATATTGAGTATGGCCTTGTCTGCGATAGACAATGTGACATAAATCAAAGCGTAGCTCGCTAATGATCAAGACGCGGTCTGTCACGGACAAAACAATGTATGCGAAGGTATTCTAATGACAGAAGATGCCACCAAGGCTGCAATTTTTGGCTAATCATGAAGATAAAATGCCCGTGAGCCATCACATGACTATCAGTTTAGGGGCCATCCATAAAGGACTCCGCAAAATAATGGTATTTTTCGACTCCCCCTCCCCTCTTTGTCCGCATGTCTAACCGTTTGACCCCCACCTTTCCACAAGATGTCCGCACTTTCACAGAGCTTTCCATTTGTAGGTTACAATAGGTCTATTTGTAAAATAAAAACTTACGTGCTGGTATATAGTTTTTAAGCGAATGTATGACTGTCTGCACAACATTGTTTATGCATTACATGGTACTTAAGTTTACAATAGGCCTATATTCAGTAAATCAAAACCACGTCACTGTAAAAGAGATCAGCACTTTGAATCATTGGTAGACCTACACACCAACTGTAATTTTCTACAATTCTATCATGTGTTTTTATTACCCGCTAACTTTTATGCATGAAAAATGCGTCCATTAGTAATGGCCGTTGTCGCAAGTTTAAGTCCTGATAGTAAATTTAAATATTGCATCTGAAATCACGAAAAGCAGTAAGATAACATAGCTACAGTGCGCAGCGATGTATTTAGTTAATTTTATGCAGGCAGCAATTTCTCTCGATATAAATTGAAGCACTCTTGAGGACCACATTCTATATTTTCAGATTTATGCAGAGCAAATAAAATATTACGCAATTCAACCTGGAAAAATTACGCCCCGCTCAGTCAGAAATGCATGAGCAACTTCGTAACTTTTTTCAAAACCGTGTATCTCCTGGAATCTAACGCAGGTAATTAATTAGCTTGTTATCATTTTTTGTTTTTATTCCATTTCTGTACCAGGATTGAAACGGGTCGAATTGTCGTTTAACGGCCGATGTCTCCTTAAAACTGAGAAATCGACAGGTGTGTGAGTGATAAGCAACAGATAGAGCTTTGAAGGACGGCCTTGTTTCAGTGAACTACTATTGCGGGTTTCATTGAGTTAATAAAAAGTCAGCAAGTCGGACCTCAAAAATTCCATCAGCTGTACATCAGTCGCAATGTATCGATATTCCTATCTAACAGAGTGTTTGTGATCGAAGTTTCGGAGTTCCAACTAAGACGTAATTTCGATCCAATTACAGCAGTAGCTAGGCAAGTGGCACTTGCGCTTTTCATGCATGCTTAATGCTCATGTACGGGAAGAAGCACAAACGCAAAGTCTTAAAGGCATGTAATATACGCGCTTATTCAATTCAAACACATAAACATCGCGCGAGACCAAGTTTGCAAGTTTGAAATTCTTTCCAACCGGACGCGCCGCGGCGCGTCTCACGCGCCCAGAATTTTTGTTCAGAACCTTAGCAAGCGTATGGGGCTTTTCCCACAGAGACGCGCGGGACCACGGGCCCAAGTAATTTCAGAAAAAATTCTCAAATGGCCCGCGGTTTGCTTATGATAGGCAACCCGCGGCAATACGCCTCGCGGCTTGCTCTAACCCCGCCCTGAAAGCTGACACCACAGGTTGCCAGATGTTCGTGCAAAGAAATGATTGACTTTCGACATAGCTATCCGACAATAGCTAACCTGTGAGGACAATTTGACCAAATGAGCATCAAAATCCCTTATCAGTGAACTTTCATACTTTGTCAACCATGAAATCGAATTCATGAATGCATTTGGAGATGAATGGTATTTTAGTTGCAAAACGAGTATCGGAAACGAAGATGAGAAATTTGTTATTGTTCTCAACTTATCTGATAATCTTCGATAGAGTGATGCTCCCGATTACCGTAGAATAGACGGTGTCAGTTAATAAAGGTCGTCTTGTGAGCTAGGTTATGACAAAGTCAATCCGTACGTCAATTCTATTTCATGATCTGTGACCTGTGCCTTGTTTGCATCCTATCAATGAAAATGTGTAAAAACCTTATTCTTTACAAATGTGAAATATCAAATGATTGGTTTTCTCAAAATTATATAGTTTATAGCAATTCCCATGTCCTAACGATTAATTTGCAATATCCATCACTCAAAAGTATGCCGTACTTCATTTGCAATCGAAAAAAAATACTTCAGCAATGTTGGCCCCTTTCACCTGTCTTTAATTGTTCGCCGTTCCTTCAAGCATTATGATGAAGTCAGCAAAACGCTTCGCATAGTTTATTTGATGCAGATCGCAGAAGTGTTAACCAAATTAGTTGAAACACATTCATTTAAAAGGAAATTTCATGAAAAAGATGATGGTTGTGTCTATTTTGCAACTAATAGCAATTTATTCTTCTCAAATGTTCGTTTGTGTCGCTCAGTGCATGACAACAGCCGATTAGTTTATAATTGTGTTGACAGCTTTATAAATGATTGCAGTGAAATATCTGATCTGATATTCCCTCAATCATGCGACAACTGTGACAACCACAACTTGCAGAATTTGATACTCAAGAGAATTATTTTTGTAGATTCAGATATACTTGACGAAAAATAACAAGACGGATTTTGCTTTTTATCACCATGTCATACTGACCCAATGATCTTCTCAGATTGACCCTATTTTCTAGATCGTTGGTCCACCAAAACTCATCGGATATTGCTCTAAAATAGGATGCGCCAAGCAATACTTCAATTAATCAGCGAACTATTCTCGTCGGATGAAGCTTGCAGATCTAAGAACCTGATTATATCATACTTTGTTCACGCGCGTAAATCTAATGCAAAATGTATAAATTTGTATTTCCTCGAAAAAGTGTCGTTTAGATATCAATTTCGAGTCTACTCATGATGCTTGAAATGTTGCATCTGATTTTATGAAAAGTCTGAAGACTGAATGCGTTATTTCACTATCTCGGGAAAATGATATATATTTGTGTCATCTTTGGGCTCATTCGAATGCATGTAACACAATGAGTGTGAATATGTTAATTAGCTAGCAGTAAGAAGTGTCCGTAGTGATATAGCATCTGTAGTTGCATATTTCGTTATTATGTGACATTCCCCTCTCCCGCCACACGGCTCGGTGGGAAAGGCATTTTTGTTGGACGTGCCGCGCCGCGTTCGGTGTGAATGAACCTTAATTCTAATGTTCGCCGCTTGATAAGTTGTTTACGAAAATAATTATTTGAACAATGATTCCATAACTCATATGTGTTATACAGTTCATACAGTTCCTTCATTTCAAGAATTTTGATAGACAGTTATTGCCAAAGAAAATTCTTCAAAGACAGATTTAGATATTTATGCAGTAACATGCTCAAGGGAAATTTATAGGCTTCATGAATAGCCAGATAATGTCCATGTGCAATGCACATTACCGAAGAAAATTCTTCAAAGTCAAAGTTCTCATCGATATTTTTATTTGCAGATTTTCAGGTGATTCGCCCTTCCTCAGTCACGGCAAGTTGGAACTGAATGAAACACAGACTGGTTCTTATGACATACAAAAGCTAAGTATAAATCACTTTGAATAACTCGACACTCTACTGACACCTGAATGACATTATCCTCGTGCTAATTCAATGTATTACAGAAGCAATTTCTATAGGAATCTGACAGCATCCGGCAACAGGAAACCTGTTGCAAGCAATCGATACTTGGACTATGATTCGGCACGTTGCCAACAAGTGAAGTTGGGGATCATCTCATGCTTCAGAAGGCATACAAAGGCAATCTGTGAAGTTGAACATTACAAGAAGAATGGATGAAGCTGAAAGACATTTCTGTAAAGAATGGATGCCCAGAGCGTGTTGTAAGGAAAAAGACTCCCAAGAACCATTATTAAAGTCAGTGAAAAAAGGAAGAAGCTCCAGTCTTGCAGATTCCTTATATATAATGTGTTGTAAAGAAAGTTGGATTTAAGGTAAACTGGTGATTTGGAAGTTCAACTTGGATTTGTGTTCCAGATCTTTGTCTCTTGGAGATGTGGCCAGTCATCCGCAGGTGGACAAGACAGATATCATGCGCCGAGGAGGAGTGATTTACCAGCTGAAGTGTGGATACTGACAAAATGAAGTTATGTGATCGAGACGTCATGAAAAGCTGGGGACAGGAAGAATGAACATGAAAAGGATGCGCGTGAGATGAATCCTCGATAGGCCGCTAGTGAACATTGTCACAGACTTGGTCACCGGCCCGGATTTGAAGCCTTTGAGGTCATTGGAACAGAGAATGAATGGAGTAGAAGGTGAATGAAAGTAGGATGCATATCCTCAGTAACATCACAAGTTTACCAGAGACTGTGGCTTTTCAGTTGACCGGTGTTTTTCTTTCGGTCGACTTTTTTGGTAACTTCGCTAGTTTGATGCTCTTTTCAAAAGTATTCCATGTTTTGCATGATGTTTCATGATGCAGTCGTCAGCAGTAATGGTGCAATCTTTTAATTTGCTTCTAATGCATTGCATATTAGCGTAGCCTCTATGAGCGTAGCACAAAGATAGTACTTCATTTAGTTGTCAGTAGTGTGTATTCACAGAGGATGATCGACGCTCGTGTTTATGCTTAGTTTTTGTATGTCATGTGAACCAGTTTATGATTTATTCAGTTTTAACTTGCTCTGCCAGAGGAATTGTGAATCACCCGAAAGCTTGCAAATGAAAATATCGATGAAAACTTTGTATTTGAAGAACTTTCTGTGGTAGCATGTATTGAACAGGGACAATATTCCCTGGATCACGTTATTTCATATAAATATCTCACCATTAGTGCATCCCTTATCATGCCCTCTGATTCTATGAAAGCTTTCACTTGTGTCGGCGTGGAACATGGGAACTGGCGCACTGTAGTCAATCAAAGGTTTTGGAGCCAAACTGTGATATGAATTGCGATATTTCCCTTTCTCACTCAACCTGCGGCCTCAAAGCGGTGAAAGGGTGAAAACGGAGTCGCAATAAGGCTTTGTCGTCTGAAGCTCATGCTTCTTTGGGTTCTACCTTGTCGGAAAGGTTTATTGTCGGCGGTTTGTGACCGTGCTCCGGCTAACTAGCAGGCTCTGGAATATTATTTTTATTTTACTGGTCATTGAATTTATTTATGTTTGATTAATTTTTCATTCTTTTTCTCCACGTTTGTTTATTTTAAATGTGTGGTAGGCTTCGGCCGTCCCAATTAACACCACCCCCTGGTTTGCGAGATATGAACAGTCATCAGATGTTTCATGTTCTTGAATCAGGTTTTTGGGCATGGCACTTATTTGGCTCATTTGTGATCGAACTTCCTTACACTGCTCTCTTTTGCACTTCCCCATTTGTTGCAGGTTAAGGTGTGACAGATCCAACGTATTCACGGCATACGGGCGTCAGGTAGTTCGAGGGTCCCGAACCCACTGGTAATGCTTTGGGAGGCAGGCCCGGTCAACTGCTCGAAAAAAGGCGGTACAGTTCCACTGCCACGGACATGCGTGGGTAGCTTTACTGAGGGGTTTAGCCCGTGTAGC
Source organism: Prostheceraeus crozeri (assembly GCA_907163375.1). Taxonomy (NCBI): domain Eukaryota; kingdom Metazoa; phylum Platyhelminthes; order Polycladida; family Euryleptidae; genus Prostheceraeus; species Prostheceraeus crozeri. The sequence goes on along the minus strand of CAJQUW010016012.1, from coordinate 39,879 downwards.
TGTATCCGGTTCCTCTGTGGCCTACCTGACTTGTACCCATTGTTACGGCAAAGGGGTTCTCATTTGGGTTTCTTCAAGCTTTTGCGACATGAACTGTGCCTATAAGTGTCTTTTTTGCGTATTATTTGTTGCAGCTTTGTTGCTATTATTTACGTTTTTTCTGATGCCTTCCAAAGTTTCTTGTATCACTTTGTTGTACAGTATAATTTTCGTTTATTTGATTGATATTCTATGAGAAATTATGAAAATGAGAAAGACACACAAGAAACGTAGTCAAGCCGTCAAGCTCAAAACCCCTCTCAGGATCAGCTTCAGCAACGTAAGAGGACTGAGGTCCAATTACGACGACATCAACATCTTCCTGCAAGGTAAGTCACCAGATCTTCTAGCCCTGTCGGAAACCAGGTTAGATCCCAGTGTGTCATCAAGCGACGTTACTCCTGATGGATACATATTTCACCGGATGGATAAAGCACCTTGTCATGGTCTTGGAGTCTATGCCAAGACAAGCCTTCCCTTGAGAAGGCTTCGCAGCTCAGAGGATCCAAGGCATGAGTATCTTGCCTTCATTGCGCCGCTGCAGAAGACCACACTTCTTCTATTTTTCCTATACCGCTCTCCATCAACTAATGCGGATATTTTCAATGTTCTTTCTGACAAGATCGATTCTCTTCTACAAGAGTATCCCAGCGCTGAAGTTGCCGTTTTTGGTGACTTCAACGTGCACAATGTTGACTGGCTTGTGCACTCACGCACCAGCGATCTCTCCGGTCAGGCAGCCCAGGATTTCGCTGTCTCTCACAACCTTAGTCAAATTGTCACTTGTCCTACCAGAGTGCCTGACCGAGCTGGGGATACTGGATATCTCCTTGACCTGTTTCTCACCTCAAATCCAACTTGTTTTTCACACAAGGTTACTTCTCCCCTCGGTACGTCTGATCACTGTGTTATCACAGTTTCTGGCAAACAAATTTGCTCCACACCGTCTGCACCCTTCCATAGAACAGTTTATCAATTTTCCAAAGCAGACTGGTGTGGCTTCCGCACTTTTCTTAGTCAAGTTCAAGCTGAGAATTTGATTCTGAGCGAGAACGTCCACAAGTCGGCGCAAGAACTGACAGAGTGGCTTCAGATAGGGATGTTGGCCTACATTCCTCACCGTACTTTCCAAATGAAGCCCCACTCACAACCTTGGTTTACACCAGAATGCGCAGCTGCAACTTGCCAGCGTGACCACTTTTTCCATAAGTATAAGCGTGACAGTAGCGCTGGCAATCTTGAATTGTACAAAACCGCACGTAGATATTGCAAGGAAACCATACATCAGGCCAAAAGCCGTTACGCTTTGTATGTACGGAAATCCATTGCTACCCAAAAGCTTGGCTCTAAGGACTTCTGGAGGATTTACAACAGTGTCACCAATAGGAACAAATCCTCCATCCCAGCACTCCGTCATGCCGAAGTCAGTACTTCTATGGCGACAACCTCAGCAGACAAAGCCGAGCTTCTTTGCAAAGAGTTTGCGAAGAATTCGTCATTAGACGATGGAGGTAGAATTCCACCTCCAATTCCCACGCGCACTGATGAGACAGTTAGTCCTCCTTCAGTCACAGTCCGAAACGTCAAAAAGATCATCGCCGGTCTCGATAGCTTTAAGTCTAGTGGACCAGATGGCATCCCGGTTTCGGTCTTCAAGCATCTCTCACCTGAGCTTTCTCCACTTTTATCTAAACTGTTCAGTACATGTGTATCCACCGGTGAGTTTCCCTCTTGTTGGAAAGTAGCTTCCGTGGTTCCAGTTCCAAAGAAAGGTTCTGACTCATCTCTTCCATCTAGTTACCGTCCTATCAGCCTGCTTCCAATTGCTGGCAAGATTTTTGAAGCAGTGATTAACCAACACATTGTTAACTTCCTTGAAACTCAGAACCTTCTATCAGAAGAACAGTATGGCTTCAGGCACTCTCGATCAACTGCAGATCTTCTTTCATATGTCACTGAACATGTGAGTCGTGTCCTTGACAGACAAGGTGAGACGAGATCAGTTGCCTTGGATATTTCCAAGGCATTCGATAAAGTCTGGCATCAGGGACTCCTTATGAAGCTCAAGTCCTATGGAGTTGCTAATCAACTCCACAGACTTCTTGCTTCTTTTCTTAGTGATCGGCAGATATCTGTCGTCTTAGATGGCCAAAAGTCTTCCACCAAGTTTGTCAATGCAGGAGTTCCTCAAGGGTCAATTTTGGGACCCACTCTTTTTCTGCTGTACATCAACGACCTCCCAGACTGCCTAGTCAGTAAATTGGTGATGTATGCAGATGACACAACACTCTTCAATTCCAATGAGCGACTCGCTAAGAACACTCAGCAACGTCAGCAGCTATGCGACGTTCTTAATGAAGACTTACGCAGGGTCTCAGAATGGGGCGCCAATTGGCTTGTTTCCTTCAATCCTTCAAAAACTCAGAGTATTCTGCACTCACGACTTAAAGGAGATGATGATCATAGCATTAAGATGTCAGATAATAGGATCAGAGAACAAGATTCCATCTCCTTCCTTGGATTGGCGGTTACGAAGGACTTGTCATGGAAACCGTACATCCAATCCATTAGCAAGCAGGCAGCTCAACGCATTGGTTGTCTCTATCGTGCCAGCAGCTATCTTCCACCACAGACTGTCTGCTATCTTTACAAGTCCACTATTCGTCCTCTGATGGAGTATTGTTGTCATCTGTGGGCAGGCGCCCCACAAACGCATCTTAACCTCCTTGAACGGGTTGAGAAACGTGTCAAGAATCTCATGGGTGAAAAACTTGCTAGCAAGTTGCAGCCGCTCTCCGTCAGACGGGATGTTGCTTCACTCAGTCTCTTCTACAGGTACTATTTCGGTAGAAGCAGCTCTGCAGTAAATGAGTGCGTACCCAAACCTAAGATCTTCTCCAGAAGCACACGCAGAGCTAATGCACTCACATGCTATCATGTGAGCTTAGAACGCGCACGTACTGTGAGTCGCTCGAAAAGCTTTTTTGTTCGCACGGCACAGCTTTGGAATCAGCTTCCCCAGACCACTTTCCCTGACCAATACAATCTTGATACTTTCAAGAGGCGTGCGAACATGTTTCTGATGGGGACAGTTTAATCAGATTAGAAGATCTGTTGTTTTTTTCTATTTTCATTTATTTAAAATAATACAATTTTTACTTTTCATTGAGTAACCCCTAGCTTCGTTCATGGCTCATAGCTGTGCTAGGGGTGAAAATTCAGTAAAAAAAAAAAAGATATGATATTTACTCCACTTACGAAGCTTTTCCTTAGACATCTGTTTCTTAGTAACGGTCCGGTCCTGATGCTGTCGGCTGGATTGATGCAGGGAAGCTATTCCATGACTTAGATATTCATACTGCGGAACATATAGTTTAACTTCCTGCTAACATGACAAGGCTGGAATGTCCCTGCATCATGAGGAAATCTCTCGTTCTGGCTCTGTAAATTTTGGACGTTGATTATCCGATTTATGTGGGAGTCAGAATCCATGAATCCCTCGACCATGTGTCTCCTTCCTGGACCCGTGTTGGAAAAACGGGCTCAGATCAACAATTTTGTCAGATGTTTCACTGTCAAATTATAGTTTACGTTGCTGCACACACTGGAAAGCAAATTTCTAGACCAAAGGCGTGAGAGTCAACGTCGGAAAGAGGAAAATTCTCGTCAGTCGAAGTACGGACAAGGGGAAGTTCTCATCTGTGGCGTACAAAGGGAGTTGGACGGAACACAATCAATTGTTCAAGTTGTAAGTTGAGGGTTCACAACAAGACGTACACGAATCTGGCTGCTCTACGTAATGACCCAAAGTTTAAGTGTCGACGATGTTTGGAAGATCTTCTCGTGTCTCAAGCAAAAAAGATCAGTGAGACTGAAATAGGCGAAGACTCCATTGAAGTTGTAGATGACTTTTGTTACGTGGGCGATAGAATAGTTGATTCCGGACGTTGTTGCGAGACTGTAAAAATAGTTGCCAGAGAAGGAGCTGGTAGTACAGCGTGAAGAGAGCTCTTGAGATCCTGCATCTGAACCCCAAATATCTCAAGATCGAGCAGAATGGAGAAGGCGCATCCACCCGAACGGCAACCGACACAATCCCAATGTCCGACCCTCAAGCGTGGGGAAGAAGAGACAATAAACGAGGAGTTAGAGTAAGTAGGAGATCGGAAGATAACCTTCCGTATTTCTTACAAATTGCAGACAACTGTCGCGTGGCTCAATCCCAGTTCCATGAAAGGCTAACAGGCCTTCTTCACAGGTAGTAAGATCAAACGCCATCGGTACTTCTGGATAAGAGCGCTTGATGTGGACTCTTTTTGGATGCTACTTGCAACAGCCTTACATCAACCTTCAATCATGCCTCTTTTGTAGACGAGAAATCTATTTCTCGAGAGTGATTTGATGCCGGAATTTCATAAGTGGATAAAATCATTTCAGTGGGTTATGCTATCGAATAAAATAACAGGCATGGTGTCACTAAATGGCAAAATTTACTATGCGATATTTTTACTATACCACAGATCCAACGCAGCATGTCCTAGAATCTCTCAGAATCTGGACTCCTTAGTCTATGTCATTCGTGTGGCATGTGTCAATTTTCGCCAAATCCTGTCTGTTTTACATATTGCACTGCATAGAGGATGGTGCATGCTTCTGGAAGCCATTGTGGAAGCGGTCTCGGATACCGTGATGCCCACCTGGTATGTAGCGGAATGGTCAAGCTAAGAGAAGAGACGAAATTCTCCACATGAGTCTCAATCTGTCCTGTGGAAGTGAGAAGTTCGAGTGGATAGACAGCTGTCAGATGAATTGTTATCTGAACAGCGGCCTGATCTGGTGTTGATTGGCACGACAGGGAATAGGATGATTATGGGGGAAGTAATCATTCCCTTAGAGGATGCCCATGAGAGGAAAGCTGCTAACTAGAACTTGTCGAAGGGATTCAGAAGCAAGGGTGGAAATGTGAGTTTATTTCTTTTGAAGTGGGATGTCACTGCTTCGTTGCTCCATCGGTGAGGAAATTCCTTGTCGAAGCCGGTGTTCAAAGCGTGAGAATCATCATGAAGAAGTTTAGTGCGAAGACGACAGAAGGCAGCCGCTTTTGTGTTAAATACCTGGGCTCAACGTGCTGTTGTCGACCCATTATCTTGAGAGATAGTAATGGGTCGAAATCTCGGCGACTGATGGCGCTCACTCCACGACTCGGGTCATTTTGGGTGCAGCTTTTGCTGTTTCACGTAACTATGTGAAAGACGTTTCTTCACTTGGTCGAATGTGTGCGTGAGACCGTTCTAAAGCTCCACTGTCTATTGTTTGATTTCTCAATACATGGGCTTTATTGATTTCTTCAAACGAGGAGTGAGAATCTTCAGGAATTCACGATTTTTTTAGACACAGTCATTCTCGTGATTCGTCGAAAAATGTTATTATATCCTGTTCGTTGGTGGGGAGCCGGCACTAAGATTTGCAGAGTACTTGCTTCCCGCGCGTACCTTTATGAAAAACACCACAGGATTCTTAAGCTTCTGAAGAAAATTCTGGACGAGTGATGACAAGCCATCCCGCTTTGTCTCCAAGTGAACCTTTATAAGACAGAACCCCCCAGAGGAAAACAGAATGATGATGAGCCCTCTACCAGAAAGTCAATGTTTCTCCGTGAGAGGGAAACAGAACTATAATAGTTGCCCAGAAGAACACAGACTGGTACTGGGCTCCGCGAGGGAAGCAGAATGCAAATGGCCTCGAAATAATGTTGATGGTCCCTTCTAAGTAGAATTTTAGTGAGCCCGTCAGAAGCCTTCTTGAATGATATAATTTATTCTTTAATCAATGTGCCTCTCTACACGATAATTTGAAAGCGAAATTGTCATGATCACATTATTCGCTCCATCGTGTTTTTTCGTTTCACGAGCTGATATCGATTTTATCTATGTTAGTGTAATCAATGTCAAAACTGTTTTTGTATTAATGTTTATAATGTGTATACACGAAAATTGGTCCTTTTAGAACATTATAAATCCTGCACTTCATTTTTGGCAGGCATTGTGATAACCGCGAACCTTTGAGTTCCAAGAAGAAATCATACTGAATTGCAATAGTTTTGTATTGGAACTCACCACATTTGACACCAAGTTTTGAAATAAGAGAATATAGTTTGTAGCAATTCGTTTCCTTCTGGCATAGTCTACTATAAAGCTTGGTGTTCACCCATTTTCATCCCTGTTTAAAATGTGCAATGATGCATTTTCTCAACGCATGTAGTAGCATCTTTATGCTACTGAATATTCATTAAAAACCACATTCCGCTGGAAAAATTCCACTGAAATTTTTTAATTCCAATTCCGGAGCAGAAATTTCAATTCCATTTCCAGTCGAAACAGTTCAATTCAATTCCAATTCCATAATAAGATTCAATTCCGATAATTTCATGTCGTGTATAGTGTCTTATTTTAATGCATCTAACGTTTGTTCGTTTCAATCTAACCCATGTGCCCTTATCCTATCCTCGTTGTTCCTGTGTCCCGTTCCCTGCGTCGTTCCTATGTGCGTTCTCATGTTCATGGTTCATATTTCTTGTGTACATGTATACATGTAGCCGGTCAGCCTATGCCATTTTCGTATCGTAAACGAGATCTCGTGAAAAAAGTAAGAAAAGTAAAATTAATGGTCAGCAAAGCATCAAACGCTGAGAGAGAGAGAGAGATGAGATGCGAATAAATCTATTAATAAACTGACAGAAGATAGAAATTCAGTGAGCAAATAACGTGATTGTTGATGAAAGAAAAAAACGACGATAAAAATGATATCATGAAAACTGATTACCAGTCCATGTTAAAAAAGGAGATCAAAAATTCCGTGATAAGAACGAAGTGTGGTCGTGTCGAAAACTAACGAGCAGAGATTAAAGGAAACTCTTTCAATTTTCAAAAGAAAGTGGTTTTATCGTCAAGTCTCAAAAATTTGTATAAATTAGAAACGATGAGAAATTGACACAACCACAACTACCAACAACATATACGACATCTTCAGTGGCTGTTAGAAGAACTCCGGGCTCTCGCGGTGCAACTTAACTACAGAAATAGCAATAAGAACTGCCTGCCAGCGAACAACAACACAGCAGCGTATACGGCAGCACATCAGCAAGCGCAATTGAAGATTGGCGGTATAGGTGACACTGATATTTATGATATTATTTTGATATAAGTGAGTCCGATCGAATTGAAGTGAATTCGACATTAAGAAGTGAACTGTAAGTTTAAGGTTTTTCTTTCATCGTTGCGTATCGCATCTATATAACTATAGTCTTAAAAATTAATATTGTTAATTGTTGTGATTGGAAGTTGAATAATAGTTCATATAATTGCCATTTTAATTGAATCATTAATTATTAGAATAATTTGTTGGCACTGTCTATATTGTGATTTGAACTGACAGGGTTGCTGCCCTTTAATGCAGCGTTAATTTTCCTCTTTCCAAACCAATTGTTTTTCGTGTGTACAACAATTGAGCTAATCTCCAATTTTTGTGCTTATCCTGTCAAGAACTTAATTCAACAATTGCTTTATTTTGATTAATTATCTTACTTGATAAATAATTAAATAACAGATTGAACAAAGAAGATTGTCTTTTCATTGTCTGCTTAATCGCTGAAATAACATTGTCCGGGGCTGTAGGCCCATCAAAGTCGCAATTACCACCCTTTATTCAACAATAGAATAAAGCTACCTCTATCGATCAATCTCTCTATTGTCTCTGCGTGCAGTCAACACAACGACCGAGTACTGTGATCTCAATTTTTGTACAAATAGATTTATCACAAGTCTATCGAAAAAGTGGAATTGAGGTTTATCAAGGTCAATTCCATTTCCAATTCCAGTAGATTTAAATATCGTCAATTCCAATTCCAATTCCGACTTTTCCAACTGCTCATACCTATGAACTTGGGCTCATCCTTTTTATGTCCAGGTTGCAGATTTGAGTTTAATAGTCCTCGGTCTGCAGTGTGCAATATATCCTTATTCCTCATTCTCGCTGATCATAGGATTCACTTATGTTTGGCATTTCATTTTCAGGATTGAGGCGCTGTGCACTACGTCGTGAAGGCGATATATACTTCAATGGGCACGTTAGTATAGAAACATATCTTCCTGGAGACTATGACTGGAGACCATGTTATTTTGATGGGTTCCCACGTCCGAAAATAAAATATTATTTGAACGGAACCAAATCACGAGTGAGTATTCTGCTTTGACCGGCGCTGTGGCCATGTGGTAGTGTTCTCTCTGCATCCGGGAAGCCTGGATTCAATCTGTTCAAGCCTAAGACATTTAAATTAGGTACACATTGCATTCTTGCTTAACAGTAACACTCATCCAGGGTTGCCATTTGGTCTATATTTACAGAGTAGTCTGTAAATGGTCTGTATTCTTCACTGATATCTGCATTCACTGAGAATGTATAATATGGGCCTGTTAGTGGCAATTATACAAGTTATGGAAATAAATTATTCATTGTGTTTCTTTGACGCCCATATCGCATCGCACAAGATGTATCACGATAGACAAGCCTGAAGTATTTTCTGTACAATTCAAATATTGCGTTAGAATAAATTTATTTTACTATTTTTTTAATAAATCTATTTATTATATTAAATAGATGACCATAAAATGAAGTAAAATCATCTTCATGCAGTGTACTCTGATGATAAGCGAGAGAAAAAATTGCATGGATTTCATATGAGTCTCTGTCGTCTATGTTCTAGGTGAAAGATTGTCGATATTTACAATTTGTTTCTATAACATTCATGCATTATAGCAGTGCTGTGAGAATCATTCCGAACTGCATGTGCTCCGATGAGTTTTGATTTCAGAGAAATATGGGTTATACACTGCCTTCATGCATTATAAATGTGTGCATTACCGAACGTCATGTATTGAATGTGAAAGTGGAATAAATTCTTCAAATAAGCTTGCATGTTCTCTCCAACCAACTAGCAAATGCAATTTACTCATTAAGATGTTTTTTAATTTTTGGTCTCAATATAAAACTTACCTTCAGTTTATGAACTTATTGTGACTTATTAATGTGAATGGAATGGCTGGTGACACAAGGATGACTACTGCGTAAAGTGATGTATTTACATATGCGATTGTACATTAATGTAAGATCAAGAGGGCTTCGAGAAAATGCGTGCATTACTAAATATTTTGTGACAGATAATAGAAGTATTGCGAACATCGTAATGATTTGGGCATAAATGAGCGCGGACCCTATTACTCATCATAAGGGTGAAATAAACCGGGATGAAATTTCCCGTGAAGACCCCTCCGCTTTTGCAGAGTGCACCACAGGTTTTTATGATGTTCAATCTATTGATTCCAACACTTAATTCATGGTATCATAGCACACTGTAAGTTAGCTAAACATCATCTGCATGACATCATAGCGTACTGTAAGTTAGCTAAGCATCGTCCGCAAATTTGTCGTGAGTTCTATCGGCAAGCTTCATGATTCTCCTTACTCGATTATTGCATTCTTAAGACAGAGAATGTATTTTTATACTAAACATTTTACAAATTCCTAGGAAATCTTTGAAATTGATGAAAAATAACATCAATATAGATCGATGAGTATTCGAGCTTTAAACAGAGCTTTGATCGAAAGGACTTTAAAATCGAAGCCACTTTATTTTATCTTAAACCAAGCCGAGACCGTTGTTAACCAGCATGCCTTCCTTTTACTGGTTTGTGAGAATCTACTGATCTCAATCTCACATGAACCAAAATATTATGTATTGTGATTGTCGGCAGGGTAGTTGCAAGCCGTGTTATAAAGCAGTTGGCGTCCCCGAACACACACTCGGGTCCTGTACAGGGGTGCCGAGCCGTAGTAGGGCAGTCTGACCTCTCGAACTGTTTTTTGAGAGGAATCCATGCAGTACTCATGCCATGCAGCATACTGCAGTACTCATGTATCACATTGTTGATTTGCATGGTCGTCGATTTCACAGAATTATTGAATGTCAGATGTCATCTGAGTTTAAAATATTTGAAGGATAAAGATTTGTGGTGTGATTTTCTTTCAGACGATAATGACCGAGATTCAGAGCCCTTATCAGGTGCGTCCAACCTGGTGGACATGTGAAGCACAATCAAATGTCAGTCAATCTCTGGGTTACCAGTTACAGATTTTATATCACAAAAGTAAGTTAGTGTAAATTCACCGGTCAATAAAAAAATTACAACTTGTATAGCAAGCAGCTTAGGCGTAGGAGTGTGCTACAAATTCAAGCTTTGGACTTACGATGTGTAAGGCGGGATCGAGAATCATGGGTGTGCCACTGATGCCTTGGCATACCTAGTATTTTAGTGCTTTTTGTACAGTGTTAGTCAAAGCAAGCTGCAACTTCGAATTGAAAATTCTACATCTATGATTATCTCAATAACTGAACAAATGAACAAGAGCACATGATCGGCTTTGATTTGTTTAAATCCAAAGGCCACTTTTTCTATTCGTATAGAAAGTATGAATGATTCTTCATTTATTTTTCATTGTGATCAAAGTAGAAACTATTTTTGATCTTTCACAAAACACAAAAATTAACGCTGGGTAAAGAAACAGCCGAAGACATTCGAATTTCTGTGATTGCTTTCTCATTCGCCCCAAATGTACTAGACACATGAAACTAAATAAATCGGAAATTTGATAGAAAAATGATATTTATTTGTCGCGGAATTAATATTATTATCGCGGAAATATTATTACATCGCGGAATATATTTATTTAATCGGACTTTATCAATCCGAGGCCATTCCTGAGAATTTTTTAAAGATGAAGTTGATGGAAAGGTTCCCCGCATCGACCACTACTGGAGTAACATCACTGAAATGAAATTCGAAAACAATGATTTAAAAAGTATGATCTTTTTGGGGAATTGATTAAGACCTGTTTGTCTTTAACGAACAGAAATGCTGATGGCGAACGTTCTCTGTCAGACAACAAAAATACGCTTACTGTTGAACGAACCAAATTAATTGAACAATCACTGGAAGCCTTGAGAAAAGCAAAAGAGCATGCACGGCGTCATGGTGTTGCTCACAAATATACCTACGTCTTCTAAGGAAATATCCAAAACCGTTGAAGAAGCACATCGAAAATTCACTGAAAGAAAGAGAAGCATTAGAGATCGTTCGGAAGAATAAAAAAATAAGCTGAAGAATCAGAAAGGAAACGCCAAGCATTAACAGAAAAGTCGGTCAAACGTCACGAGAAACTTGTAGAGTGGGAAGGAAAATTGAAAAAAGAATAGAGCAAGGTGACTGAAGAATAGCAAGTGTCTCAACGAATGTTGGAACAGGCGAAGTCTCAAATGGACAAGGCTATAGATTCGAATGACATTGTTGGGATACGTGTCGCTCTGCAACTGCAGGCTGCTGCAAACGATAGAGTGCACAAAGTTAATGAAATGAATGAGAAGGAAAGAGTACAGATCGGGTCAAAACGGAAATGTGCATTTGAGAAACTGATGAAGAACGTAAAACCGCGAAGATTTTAAAAGAGACAGAATTTTGATAGATTTAGTTAAATAAACTGTTTCATTCATTATCAATGTTTGTTATGATTGCCATCTCATTTAATGTATACATGATTATTATTGGCTGTCATGCAGTAATAAGCGTAAAATTATCACTATACGTTTGCGTATGTAATTTATGCATTAGATTTACCAACTTTCCCTCTTTTTTCTCACTTATGCTCGCTAGGCAGCCTTCACTTTGCACAAGTACTTAAAAGTAAGCATAGCCTGTAAATCGTGGTCAGTGTAGTAAATGAATGCAATCAGGTTCTGTTGGTGAGTCCACATTCGATGCATATATGAATGAGTGCAGTAGTACTTATCTACATGTACTATTCATTCTGTACGACAATTTTCTGTTCTTGGCTAGGCAGTGCACAACGATCTATGTCAATAACATAACACTCCGTATTTTCTGCTCATTTATGCACAAATAGTTCATCGTGCAGCGGTATTAGTATTATCCCTGGTTATTTTTTTGCTTTGTGGAATTTCTGGATGACATCATAGTGACAGATCTTCTGCATGTTGCGTTAATTTATATAATCAACACACTGTCTTTCAAACTTTGGGCGCGGAATGTGTCGAGGTCACATTATCGTCATGTCCCCGGTCAACATTCGGCATAATTCGTCATTTGTCACAAAATAGTTTTGAAGCCACAGATCAACAGTAAGTCATAAAAGATTAAAGTGAACTTCTATTCTGACATCACATCAAGCACAAAAGATAAGTTTTAATTTATGACATCGTCTTTTTGCTGCGACACTTGGTCACCAATTTTTAGGATTAAAGGATTCATAAATTAAAGACTTCTACATTTTTCGCTACTCTTTTACCACCTTATCTCCTGCATGATCCTCCATCAATTTCTGAACCAACTGTCAGTTTATTAGTTTCATGTGTCAATTCATATGAGTAGTAAGTAAAACTCCACTTCTGGACCGCGCAAGATGGCCGCCATCGCTGAGTCCCCCCCCCTCTGGCACGGCAGAGTGTCGTGGTCGGCCGCCGTGGTGCTTCGTGTCTGAGTGCCCCCCCCTCTGGAACGACAGAGGTTGTGGTCTGTCGTGGTGTGCCGGCCAGGTGGGTCCACGTTCACAACATGTTCGCTGACCCCCCCCCCTCTGGAACGACAGAGGTTGTGGTCTGTCGTGGTGTGCCGGCCAGGTGGGTCCACGTTCACAACATGTTCGCTGACGTCCCCCCCCCTCTGCAACGACAGAGTGTGAGACTCGGGTGAGTTGGTCCGACCGCCTGGTTGACGTGGGCGACCGTCTAGGTTGACGTGGGCGACCGCCAGGATTAGTCTTGAGGCTATAGTGTGTGTGATGTTTTTGGTGCAATCTGCTGAATGTTGGGTTGTAAAATGGGTTGTTTCGAGTGGAAGGAGTGGTCGGATGAGAAAACGGAGGTCGGATTCGTGTTCAGCGTGAAATTCTGCATCGGTAGGGTGAGTTTCCAGTCAATCGGTGAGAAAAAATTTTCAACATTTTTCGAAAAACGACAGAGTTAGAATTTGGGACGTTTTGGTGTGTAGTGTCCAAACAAAGCATCGGATGAGAAAACGGAGGTCAGATTCGGATTCAGCGTGAAATTCTGCATCGGTAGGGTGAGTTTCAAGTCAGTCGGAGAGAAAAAATTTTCGGCTGACGTCCCCCCCCTCTGGACAGCTTGCTTCCAGTGGACGGATTTTGTCGTGCGATAGCTCGTTTGAAAGCTAAGAGTGAGACAAATTCAGTGAAAGAATCGGCTTGTTCCTATCTGTCTTCGTTCAAAAGTTAGAGCGGTTACAAGATTTTAGGTCGGAGCTCGCTTACCTGAAAAAATCCTAAGTGTCAGAGTGACTTTGTATGGGTAAAATTTTGAAAATTTTCCAAAGTGTGGAATTTCGACCTGGGACCGTCACCAAAACATTATTCATCAAATTTCACTGACCTCCCCCCCCCCGACAGCAATCTTCTAACTTTGGTTCTAGTGGACGGATTTTGTCTTACAGCTACTCGTTTGAAAGAGGAGAAAAAACTGCTCGACAACATTTTTTGTTGCGAGTCAATCGGACCAGCCGTTCAAAAGTTAGAGCGGTTACAAGATTTTAGGTCGGAGCTCGCTTACCTGAAAAAATCCTAAGTGTCAGAGTGGCTTTGTATGGGTAAAATTTTGAAAATTTTCCAAAGTGTGGAATTTCGACCTGGGACCGCCACCAAAACATTTTTCATCAAATTTCATTGACCTCCCCCCCCCCGACAGCAATCTTCTAACTTTGGTTCTAGTGAACGGATTTTGTCTTACAGCTACTCGTTTGAAAGAGGAGAAAAAACTGCTCGACAACATTTTTTGTTGCGAGTCAATCGGACCAGCCGTTCAAAAGTTAGAGCGGTTACAAGATTTTAGGTCGGAGCTCGCTTACCTGAAAAAATCCTAAGTGTCAGAGTGACTTTGTATGGGTAAAATTTTGAAAATTTTCCAAAGTGTGGAATTTCGACCTGGGACCGTCACCAAAACATTTTTCATCAAATTTCTGTGAATGAGGGGGGGAGGTCAGTGAAATTTGATGAAAAATGTTTTGGTAAAGGTCCCAGGTCGAAATTCGGAAGTTTTAAATTTTTCAAAATTTTCACCACACTGGAGCTCTCACACTTAGGAATTTTTTCACTTGTGGCATGTTACATGCATATGTGCTGACGGACCAACTTCCCGTGGTCATATGAGAATGGTTCAGGTGTCATATTGTAAAGAATGATGAGACGAATCGTTTGCAACAAACCGCATGTCGCTACGATGAATACTTTCGGAGATAGAGCCATTTTAAGTTTTCTTCCGAGCATATATAAACCCCCGACAACGTAAGTCTGATCACTTCATCGAAAGACGAGGTAAGCGACGGTCGTCGCTCTGAGCTCCCGATATCGGGTGTTTCAAAGGACTCTATCTTTTGAAGTAGGCAAGCTATCTTCTTACTTCAAAGTTTGTATGATAGAGTTTGATAGTGTCTTTACTACTGATAAAATTTTTTTAAAAGTAGTATGAGTAGTAAAATGCGGAATTTTTTTAAAATTCTTAATTTTCACTTTTTTCAAAGTTTTAACATATAGACTAAGGTTTTCAAGTATCCTGAGTTCAAATATGCTATCAGATTTGAAATTTAACTAAGTCTAAGGCAGCTTTGAGGGGTTAGATCCCAGCTACTGATCACTACCTTTGACTCGGCGTTCCTGTTACCACTTCGGGGCAGTGACAATGATGTCTTCAGCTGTAAAGAGCGGGTATCGGGGAAGATCTCTCACTTCCCTAGTGATCAGTACAAGGCCTTCGGGCTGTCGACGGGATCGAGTGCCACTCGCTACACTCTTTAGGAATATGACTGTACTACATGATTCCAAACTTATACAAATTTCATTATCTTACAGCTAACGATAAATCAGGCATGGCTAATGACAAGAATAGAAAATACCATATCAAAATGTGTGTGTGCGGTCGTATAAATCGCAGTGCGGACGCCAAGGCTCACGTCAAGAAGGCGGGCACCGGCCACATGATTATCTTGAATAGGGTTGCGTGCGTGAAGTGTAGTGCTGAAGGGTGATGAGGATGAGGCGCGTTTCTACAGAGTGCATGCTGACTGTAGTGGTGGTTTAGTGACTGATTTGAGATTTACGCAGTTGATTGTGGAAGAGAGGGAGCGAATGTTGGCGATCGAGCGAGAGGGTAAGGTTGAGAATGTTGTTGAGAATGATGAGTTGGCGAGAGCGGTTGCGCGTTTGTCAAGTTCATTTGATTCTATCATGTCAGGACTACACACATTTGATTTACAAAACATGCTTTGAATACTCATACGATGAAGGTCTTACTTTCATTTATTTCTAACGTGCACACTGTTGAAACTTTATTTTTCAACTTGTAAACTGTTGAAACTTTATTTTGTTTCTAACATATAAACAGCTAAAACTTTATTTCTAACGTACACACTGTTGAAACTTTATTTTAATCTGTAAACTGTTGAAACTTTATTTTGTTTCTAACATATAAACAGCTAAAACTTTATTTTTAACTTGTAAACGGCTGAAACTTTATTTCTAACGCGATTCTATCATGTCAGGACTACACACATTTGATTTACAAAACATGCTTTGAATACTCATACGATGAAGGTCTTACTTTCATTTATTTCTAACGTACACACTGTTGAAACTTTATTTTTCAACTTGTAAACTGTTGAAACTTTATTTTGTTTCTAACATATAAACAGCTAAGACTTTATTTCTAACGTACACACCGTTGAAACTTTATTTTTAACTTGTAAACGGCTGAAACTTTATTTCTAACGCGATTCTATCATGTCAGGACTACACACATTTGATTTACAAAACATGCTTTGAATACTCATACGATGAAGTTCTTACTTTCATTTATTTCTAACGTACACACTGTTGAAACATTATTTTTCAACTGGTAAACTGTTGAAACTTTATTTTGTTTCTAACATATAAACAGCTAAAACTTTATTTCTAACGTACACACCGTTGAAACTTTATTTTTAACTTGTAAACGGCTGAAACTTTATTTCTAACGCGATTCTATCATGTCAGGACTACACACATTTGATTTACAAAACATGCTTTGAATACTCATACGATGAAGTTCTTACTTTCATTTATTTCTAACGTACACACTGTTGAAACATTATTTTTCAACTTGTAAACTGTTGAAACTTTATTTTGTTTCTAACATATAAACAGCTAAAACTTTATTTCTAACGTACACACCGTTGAAACTTTATTTTTAACTTGTAAACTGTTGAAACGATATTTTCATTTACAACTAGTAGAATGCTGAGTCTAACTTGCAAACTAGTAAATCCTACGATCGTACTTTACAAACAGATAAAACTTTATTTCTAACGTACACACTATTGAAACTTAATTTTTAATTTGTAAACTGGTGAAACTTCATTTTATTTCTAACATACAAGCTGACAAAACTTTATTCTTAACTTGTAAACTGGTGAAGCTTCATTTTATTTCTAACATAGAAACAGATAAAACTTTATTCTTAACATACGCACTATTGAAACATTAGTTTTAACGTGTAAACTATTGAAACTTTATTTTTAACTTGTTAACGGTTGAAACTTTGTTTTATGTCTAACATACAAACAGATAAAACTTTATTCTTAACTTGTAAACTGATGAAACTTCATTTTATTTCTAACATACAAACAGATAGAACTTTATTCTTAACATACACACCATTGAAACTTTATTTTTAACGTGTTAACTATTGAAACTTTATTTTTAACCTGTAAACGGTTGAAACTTTGTTTTAATTCTAACATACAAGCAGATAAAATGTATTCTTAACTTGTAAACTGACGAAACTTCATTTTATTTCTAACATATAAACAGATAGAACTATATTCTTATCATACACACTATTGAAACTTTATTCTTAACTTTTAAACTGGTGAAACTTTATTTCATTTCTGACATACAAGCAGATAAAACTTTATTCTTAACTTGTAAACTGATGAACCTTCATTTTTTATTTCTAACATATAAACAGATAGAACTTTATTCTTAACGTACACAATGTTGAAACTTTATTTTTAACGCACAAAGCGCTTAAACTTTATTTCCATCATAGACACTATTGAAACTTTATTTTAATCTGAAACTTGATTTTTAACTTGTTAACGGTTGAAACTTTGTTTTATGTCTAACATACAAACAGATAAAACTTTATTCTTAACTTGTAAACTGGTGAACCTTCATTTTTATTTCTAACATAGAAGCAGATAGAACTTTATTCTTAACATATACACTATTGAAACTTTATTTTTAACGTGTTAACTATTGAAACTTTATTTTTAACTTGTATACGGTTGAAACCGGTTTTTTAATTCTAACATACAAACAGATAAAGCTTTATTCTTAACATACACACTATTGAAACTTTATTTCTAACGTACACACTATTGAAACTTTATTTTTTAACTTGTAAACTGGTGAACCTTCATTTTTATTTCTAACATATAAACAGATAGAACTTTATTCTTAACATATACACTATTGAAACTTCATTTTAACTTGTAAACGGTTGAAACTTTATTTTATTTTTAACATACAAACAGCTAAAACTTTATTTCTAACGTATACACTGTTGAAACTTGTAAACTCTTGAAACTTTATTTTATTTCTAACATACAAGCTGATAAAACTTTATTCTTAACTTGTAAACTGGTGAAGCTTCATTTTATTTCTAACATAGAAACAGATAAAACTTTATTCTTAACATACGCACTATTGAAACATTAGTTTTAACGTGTAAACTATTGAAACGTTATTTTTAACTTGTTAACGGTTGAAACTTTGTTTTATTTCTAACATACAAACAGATAAAACTTTATTCTTAACTTGTAAACTGATGAAACTTCATTTTATTTCTAACATACAAACAGATAGAACTTTATTCTTAACATACACACTATTGAAACTTTATTTTTAACGTGTAAACTATTGAAACTATATCTTTCATTTACAAATAATAGAACGCTTAGTCTAACTTGCAAACTAGTAAATCTTATTCGTCATCAAATCTAACTGTTATAATCCTCATCATGGAAATCAATGTTCCACAGTCCTTTGAAAAAGATATGATCACCCTTCATCTAACCCATCCGTCGCATGATAACAACAACAACTCTTCGCATAATAACATTTATTGAATAACTGTAACAAGCATGCATTACAAATCAATGGTTTGAAACAGATAAAATAGATACAGCTGGTAACTGTCATATAGCGAGCAATGATAACCATATAGGACTTTGGCAGTGTTGAGGTAAGGAGGAAAGAAGCATTGGTTATGAACGTAGCTACTACAACGAACAGACAAAATAGGAACACACAAATCCTTAAAACGTTTCGTGACTTCATGATAGTGTTGATTCACTCTACTATCCCAAGGTGGGAGCAAAATATCATTAATGACTAGATTGGGAAATACTTTCCTCTCCTTACCAGGATTATTACAAAAGATGCGTATAACATTGAAAGTAGCTAACCATCGTTTAAAGTCAATAAGAAGAGCACTCTCACAAGAAAAGCCATAGTCTTGCAAATATTTCAGATTAAGTCCATGAATGTGTTTTCTCGCCCATTGATCAACATTGGGATCGCAGTTGGGATGTTGATGATAGACACTAACAATCTGATATGACCAATTGTTCATAGCAATAGCACTGAGCTCCTGTACAGGTTCACCCTCACAATCCATAAAAATGATGATAGAAGCCTAAAACGGAAATTACATATCTAAGGAAACGTTCTATAACATATTGCAAAATGAAGAATTACATCGATGCTTTTCACGACAAAATACACAAATGATATGATGGCAACGAAGAAGTAAAATGTATCTAATAAGACCACGTCTACGACACTCAAAGCACATAAGCGAATTGTCATAGGGTAGAGTTAGGAAAGGACTAGTAATTCTCCTTTGATTTGCGTTTTGATGCAGCATTCTTCTCCGACTTGCGCTTCGTACCACTGCTGTTAAGGATTTCGTCAATAATGTCATCTACGCTGGGTGGCTTTGGAATATATATGATGGATTCAGTGTATATCGAGAGAGAGGCTATTTTGTTATCCTTGTGCTGACCATAATATAGTCCATTCACTTTGAAAATGATATCCCAAGTACCTTCTCCGAGCTCATCACATCTGATGGGTATTG
Source organism: Prostheceraeus crozeri (assembly GCA_907163375.1). Classification (NCBI taxonomy): domain Eukaryota; kingdom Metazoa; phylum Platyhelminthes; order Polycladida; family Euryleptidae; genus Prostheceraeus; species Prostheceraeus crozeri. The sequence goes on along the minus strand of CAJQUW010016012.1, from coordinate 20,528 downwards.
ATTGATCTCTATCCTTTTTATAATAACTACACCAATGTGATAATGGTAGGCAAATTTGATTGCCATCCCAAATCTTTCTATAGGGAGTATCCTTTTCATCTCTCGCCTTCCACTCTTGAGCAAGAGGAGTAGGAATGTCCATATTTAATGTCACGTACTCTTCAATAATGTCAAGTTGGTGGCGAATGTACGGACTCACGGGGATGAGTATGTAATCCCCATACTGATTGCTCAATATCTTCACATCAGTGGAAGGGAGCATTCCCGTTCGCAGTACTACGCTGTGATCCTCATGACGCAAGACTTGTTTAAATTTACGCTGTAGCGGTGTAGGATTATGTACCTTTGTTGTTTCTTCCACTGGTCTCAGCTGTAGATGATCTGATTGTAGCGAACCTTGTAACGTCTGACCACCATTTTGTCCTGTCAGTGTAGTAGATGTAGAAGATGCCTGAAAATAAAAAAGATTCTATCAAGTTTACGTTCAAGGGAGGAGAGGGAGGAAAGTAGCGACTTACCATTTTAGTTGGATAATATAACAGGGATGTAGAGAGAGAGAGAGAATGTGCGTCCGTCACTTGTACGATTCAGCGATGGAATGATTCTCAGTGTGGAAGGCTCTCTATTTATAAAGGAATGCTTGATTCTCATTAGACAACAATCCTCATTGGAGAATAGAATCAAGTTGATTCCCACTCTCACCGATGCTTCATTCGCCCGCTAGCGCTCATCGTCTCCTTTCACCGTCTCGACTAAAGCTCTATTGTATTCTTCCGTTGATAGGTGTGGTAAAACACGGGTGGGCAAATGTGTGTCGTCGCGCCATTGATTATAATACTCCAACAGTAGGCGACCATGCTTGAATACGCGCCTTGGATATTTCAGCAAAGTCTCATCAATCAATTTCCTACTTTGAGCCACACTCATGAATACAATGTGGCAGACAAGCTCGTTGTGGGGGAGGGTGTGGGCATACACCAATGGTTGAATGTAGGTCGTAAGCATATCATCATTCATCATGAGTTGGAAGCCTATCACTGAAGGTAGCTCGACATACGCCCTTAGAGTCACCTAAACAATGTCCTCCATGCTCTGGGAAACTACCTGCGCCATCGGCTGAATCGCTCCTCTCATCGTCACAAGAATGTACATAGCTCATGCACTCCAACTCTCTCAGTGCTGTAGGCGTATTTTATACCACCCACCCCTACGCTCCTCTAGTGTTAACTTTCGTTTAGCAAAAAGTCGTCATGAAATTTCAACGACGGAGTAAAAGTTTGAGATGATACACTCCTGGCAAACTAACTCATGAAGTAGCTTTGCTGTGATACATTTCTATCTGTAAACATATGGTAATGTTAAAGTGAATCTAAAACTTTTCAGCTTATTAATTGTTCATCGTTGCATCAACGCTTTAACTCGTGAACAGTTATAATTTTATTTTAATTTACACTTAGTCTAACTTGTAAACTAGTAAATCTTGCGATCTTATTTTTACTATTGAAACTTTATTTCTAACTTGTAAACTCTTGAAACTTTATTTTGATATACAAACAGCTAAAACTTTATTTCTAACGCATACACTATTGAAACGTTATTTCTAACTTGTAAACTCTTGAAACTTTATTTTGATATACAAACAGCTAAAACTTTATTTCTAACGTGTATACACCATTGAAACTTTATTTTGATATACAAACAGCTAAAACTTTATTTCTAACGTATACACCATTGAAACTTTATTTTTTAACTTGTAAACTGGTGAAACTATATCTTTCATTTACAAATAGTAGAACGCTTAGTCTAACTTGTAAATCTTAAAACATTTCATATGGGCGATGATGGTAGATGAAATAGTGTCAAATAAATTAAGATAGCTTACACTTCTGATACAGGGATAGCAATCGACTGCGATCCATGTGTAAAGAGCTTGTTAGACTACGGAAGAGAGAAGTGTGTTATGTTGCGTGTGGCGCGTGAGTGTCCTCCCATTTCATTCCATTCATCAATTCGTCTCATTGATAGAGACAGGTAGAACTCATGGTTCTCATAACGTATGCAATGGAAAGTTTTAGGCAACCCTCGACAGTTGGCTAAATGTCGCCCTGGCGCGAATGCATACTACGTTGAGACAGAGGCAATCACTTCCAAACATGACGCAGAGAGGTTTAACAAGATTGACCATTGCCGAATGTCCCTTGCGGTATACATAGCTACGGGTTTCACCGCCGCCCTTTACAGGAACGCCCGTCGAAAGGAAGTATTACACCGAACTTCATTTGCAACGTTCAAGTTGACTGATAGCAGATTCAACTTAATGATAGTATTCGCCAGTCCGAAGACTGCCCAGGGCAAACCGCGAGGAGGTTCTATCATGTCTTGCCCCTAGGTGGCCCTTAAGAGAGCCGATGGTTCGTTCTCGGGGACGTGAATTTGACTATTGACTGGAATAGTCAATGGGTATGACGCTTAGGTTGTCGTATACCCTATACCGCCTAAGCCGTGGTGGTGCATCTGGCACCTTTCGGATGCGAGTGGTATTTGGAGTCCACACTCCATCCGCCCAAACGATCCTCTTGATCTTCCCCTTCTTCTCATCCTCCTCATCCAACTCGTCGAGGATGACGAACTCGGGAATGCCGTTGTCTTCATCAGTGAAGACGGGAATGTTGTCGGCAGATGTCGCTTCCATCGTGACTTCAAATTGAATGAGAAGCGCTACAATCTTCTAGCTTATATAGGGTTTTCAACAATGAATTGCTCAACAGCGAATCAGAATGCTTCAGGGATAGCAATCGACTGCATAATGTTCAAGTTGACTGATAGCAGATTCAACTTAATGATAGTATTCGCCAGTCCGAAGACTGCCCAGGGCAAACCGCGTGGAGGTTCTATCATGTCTTGCCCCATGGTGGCCCTTAAGAGAGCCGATGGTTCGTTCTCGGGAGTAACGTCATCTTACACCCTACCAATTCTGATGAGAGAGTCTTTGACTCTCTCTTTGGTAGCACTGTCGACTTCCACACTAACTGGCACATGACTAAAAATTGGAATGTAGCGCCATTCCGTTGGATTGACAGCAGTTGCTGTCATCGGATTGCCAATCCGAGCAAGATTATTAAAAACTCTGTCTTGCTCCTCTAGCCTGACAAACTCCTCAAATAAATTTCGCGGCCTTAACTGTGGTCCGCGAGGAGAGCTGACTTGACTGTTCGGCGTCTGCATGATTGAAATGAAATGAAATGAGAGGCAGTGGTTTATATACCCCTCTAACGCGACGCAACGTTCAAGTTGACTGATAGCAGATTCAACTTAATGATAGTATTCGCCAGTCTAAAGACTGCCCAGGGCAAACCGCGTGGAGGTTCTATCATGTCTTGCCCCTAGGTGGCCCTTAAGAGAGCCGATGGTTCGTTCTCGGGAGTGACGTGATGGGGTGGTGAAGGCGGGCAAAGATCTGCAATGAAAATGATATGTATTAGAATAGGATATACTACCTTATTTACTTTTTCACTTACCAAGTTAGTCATCCTTTGGCAGTCTCGCGCGTTTCCGAATCGAGAATTTATGTAGGTGACCGCGCATTCTCAGGCTGGCATGCAGACACTTCTTGCTCGGATGACCATTGTAACATACTATACTTTCGTCGAGGCTTTGATTTACCAATACTTCGCCGGCCAAATGATTATCCCGAATAGGGATGTGAAACTCAAACAAACGATCCTCATTCACACGTTCCCACTCATCCCTCATGCGCTCCAACTTCTCATACGCCTGCCTCTCATCACCCCGCCCAGCCACAGTCCTCTCCAACTCAACATTCCTCGCTCTCAACACACTCATCTCCTTCATCATCTCCTCAAACTTCGCCTCTGCATCTCTCATTCTTCTCTCCGCAGCACTCGCCCTCTTCTCACACCCATCATTCTTCTCTTCCAACTCTCGCGTCTTATTCTTCAAATCAGTCACACAACGCCTCATTCTAATGTTTTCATCCGCCACCTCCTTCGACTTCAGTTCCTTCTTTTTTAACTCATCCAACTCCTTCACAACTTCATCCTTCACTTTCTTCAAACTCTCATACTTATTTACCAACAAATCATGCGCCATCTGCTGCGAAACATGCCTCTTCTCTTCATCCTTCAACCACCTCGCCGACTGCACACGAATCCCACCACTCTTCACTTTTGGGGAAGATGAGCTCTTCGGGGGGTCGGTGATGACAATGTTTGACACCTCCGATGACGAAGAGCTCAACTTCCTCACACGCTTCCTCACACGCTGCCTATCTAAATCCACATCATCCTCATCATCACTCTCAAGCACTCTCTTTCGCTCAATCTCACGCTCCAACGACGCAACCGCTCTCGCCAACTCATCATTCTCAACAACATTCTCAACAACATTCTCAACCTTACCCTCTCGCTCGATCGCCAACATTCGCTCCCTCTCTTCCACAATCAACTGCGTAAATCTCAAATCAGTCACTAAACCACCACTACAGTCAGCATGCACTCTGTAGAAACGCGCCTCATCCTCATCACCCTTCAGCACTCTACACTTCACGCACGCAACCCTATTCAAGATAATCATGTGGCCGGTGCCCGCCTTCTTGACGTGAGCCTTGGCGTCCGCACTGCGATTTATACGACCGCACACACACATTTTGATATGGTATTTTCTATTCTTGTCATTAGCCATGCCTGATTTATCGTTAGCTGTAAGATAATGAAATTTGTATAAGTTTGGAATCATGTAGTACAGTCATATTCCTAAAGAGTGTAGTGAGTGGCACTCGATCCCGTCGACAGCCCGAAGGCCTTGTACTGATCACTAGGGAAGTGAGAGATCTTCCCCGATACCCGCTCTTTACAGCTGAAGACATCATTGTCACTGCCCCGAAGTGGTAACAGGAACGCCGAGTCAAAGGTAGTGATCAGTAGCTGGGATCTAACCCCTCAAAGCTGCCTTAGACTTAGTTAAATTTCAAATCTGATAGCATATTTGAACTCAGGATACTTGAAAACCTTAGTCTATATGTTAAAACTTTGAAAAAAGTGAAAATTAAGAATTTTAAAAAAATTCCGCATTTTACTACTCATACTACTTTTAAAAAAATTTTATCAGTAGTAAAGACACTATCAAACTCTATCATACAAACTTTGAAGTAAGAAGATAGCTTGCCTACTTCAAAAGATAGAGTCCTTTGAAACACCCGATATCGGGAGCTCAGAGCGACGACCGTCGCTTACCTCGTCTTTCGATGAAGTGATCAGACTTACGTTGTCGGGGGTTTATATATGCTCGGAAGAAAACTTAAAATGGCTCTATCTCCGAAAGTATTCATCGTAGCGACATGCGGTTTGTTGCAAACGATTCGTCTCATCATTCTTTACAATATGACACCTGAACCATTCTCATATGACCACGGGAAGTTGGTCCGTCAGCACATATGCATGTAACATGCCACAAGTGAAAAAATTCCTAAGTGTGAGAGCTCCAGTGTGGTGAAAATTTTGAAAAATTTAAAACTTCCGAATTTCGACCTGGGACCTTTACCAAAACATTTTTCATCAAATTTCACTGACCTCCCCCCCCCCTCATTCACAGAAATTTGATGAAAAATGTTTTGGTGACGGTCCCAGGTCGAAATTCCACACTTTGGAAAATTTTCAAAATTTTACCCATACAAAGTAACCGCTAAAACGCTCTAAATTCTTTCACTGGAAACAAGCCGTTTATTTCTTTCAAATTTGTGTCACTTTAGCCTCTTCAAACGAGCTATCGCACGAACAAAAAAATCTGTCCTAGGAGCAAAAAAAAAAGCAATCTGTAAGGGGGGGGGGGGGAGGTTTCAGTGAAATTTGATGAAAAATGTTTTGGTGACGGTCCCAGGTCGAAATTCCACACTTTGGAAAATTTTCAAAATTTTACCCATACAAAGTCACTCTGACACTTAGGATTTTTTCAGGTAAGCGAGCTCCGACCTAAAATCTTGTAACCGCTCTAACTTTTGAACGGCTGGTCCGATTGACTCGCAACAAAAAATGTTGTCGAGCAGTTTTTTCTCCTCTTTCAAACGAGTAGCTGTAAGACAAAATCCGTCCACTAGAACCAAAGTTAGAAGATTGCTGTCGGGGGGGGGGGGGGGAGGTCAGTGAAATTTGATGAAAAATGTTTTGGTGACGGTCCCAGGTCGAAATTCCACACTTTGGAAAATTTTCAAAATTTTACCCATACAAAGTCACTCTGACACTTAGGATTTTTCAGGTAAGCGAGCTCCGACCTAAAATCTTGTAACCGCTCTAACTTTTGAACGAAGACAGATAGGAACAAGCCGATTCTTTCACTGAATTTGTCTCACTCTTAGCTTTCAAACGAGCTATCGCACGACAAAATCCGTCCACTGGAAGCAAGCTGTCCAGAGGGGGGGGGACGTCAGCCGAAAATTTTTTCTCTCCGACTGACTTGAAACTCACCCTACCGATGCAGAATTTCACGCTGAATCCGAATCTGACCTCCGTTTTCTCATCCGATGCTTCGTTTGGACACTACACACCAAAACGTCCCAAATTCTAACTCTGTCGTTTTTCGAAAAATGTTGAAAATTTTTTCTCACCGATTGACTGGAAACTCACCCTACCGATGCAGAATTTCACGCTGAACACGAATCCGACCTCCGTTTTCTCATCCGACCACTCCTTCCACTCGAAACAACCCATTTTACAACCCAACATTCAGCAGATTGCACCAAAAGCATCACACACACTATAGCCTCAAGACTAATCCTGGCGGTCGCCCACGTCAACCTAGACGGTCGCCCACGTCAACCAGGCGGTCGGACCAACTCACCCGAGTCTCACACTCTGTCGTTCCAGAGGGGGGGGAGTCAGCGAACATGTTGTGAACGTGGACCCACCTGGCCGGCACACCACGACAGACCACAACCTCTGTCGTTCCAGAGGGGGGGGGACTCAGACACGAAGCACCACGGCGGCCGACCACGACACTCTGCCGTGCCAGAGGGGGGGGGACTCAGCGATGGCGGCCATCTTGCGCGGTCCAGAAGTGGAGTTTTGCTTACTACTCTCACCTTACAGCTACTCGTTTGGAAGAGGAGAAAAAACTGCTCGATGACATTTTTTGTCAAGAGTCAATCGGACCAGCCGTTCAAAAGTTAGAGCTGTTACAAGATTTTAGGTCGGAGCTCACCTGAAAAAATCCTAAGTGTCAGAGTGACTTTGTATGGACAAAATTTTGAAAATTTTCCAAAGTGTGGCATTTCGACCTGGGACCCTCACCAAAACATTTTTCATCAAATTTCACTGACCCCCCCCGGACAGCGATCTTCTAACTTTGGTTATAGGGGACGGATTTTGTCTTACAGCTACTCGTTTGAAAGAGGAGAAAAAGCTGCTCGACGACATTTTTTGTCAAGAGTCAATCGGACCAGCCTTTCAAAAGTTAGAGCTGTTACAAGATTTTAGGTCGGAGCTCACCTGAAAAAATCCTAAGTGTCAGAGTGACTTTGTATGGACAAAATTTTGAAAATTTTCCAAAGTCTGGCATTTCGACCTGGGACCTTCACCAAAACATTTTTCATCAAATTTCGCTGACGTCCCCCCCCCTCTGGAACGACAGAGTGTCGTGGTGGACTTGGGCGACCGCCAGGTTTTGTCTTGAGGCTATAGTGTGTGATGATTTTCGTGAAATCTGATGAATGTTGGGTTGAAAATGGGATGTTTCGAGTGGAAGCAGTGCTCGGATGTGAAAACGGAGGCCAGATTCGGATTCAGCGTGAAAGTCTGCATCTGTATGGTGAATTTGAAAGCAATCGGAGAGAAAAATTTTCGCTGACGTCCCCCCCCCCGGCACTGACCTTCCAACTTTGCTTCTAGTGAACGGATTTTGTCGTGCCATAGCTCGTTTGAAAGCTAAGAGTGAGACAAATTCACTGAAAGAAACGGCTTGTTCATATCTGTCTTCGTTTAGATGTGAGACGCCATTTAAGATTTTGGGAGATTGTCGAAAAACGACAGAGTTAGACTTTGTATGGACAAAATTTTGAAATTTTCCAAAGTGTGGCGGATTTCAGATTTGGAACCTTCAGCAAAACATGGAGTTTTCTATCAAATTCTGGAACGACAGAGTGTCGTGGTGGACTTGGGCGACCGCCAGGTTTTGTCTTGAGGCTATAGTGTGTGATGATTTTCGTGAAATCTGATGAATGTTGGGTTGAAAATGGGATGTTCCGAGTGGAAGCAGTGCTCGGATGTGAAAACGGAGGCCAGATTCGGATTCAGCGTGAAAGTCTGCATCTGTATGGTGAATTTGAAAGCAATCGGAGAGAAAAATTTTCGCTGACGTCCCCCGCCCCCGGCACCGACCTTCCAACTTTGCTTCTAGTGAACGGATTTTGTCGTGCAATAGCTCGTTTGAAAGCTAGGAGTGAGACAAATTCACTGAAAGAAACGGCTTGTTCATATCTGCCTTCGTTTAGATGTGAGACGCCATTTAAGATTTTGGGAGATTGTCGGAGATCACCAGAAAAATTTTGGAAGTTTCAGTAGCTTCTCTATCAACATGGTGAGTTTCAAGTCAATCGGAGAGAAAAATTTTCGCTGACGTCCCCCCCCTCTGGAACGACAGAGTGTCGTGGTGGACTTGGGCGACCGCCAGGTTTTGTCTTGAGGCTATAGTGTGTGATGATTTTCGTGAAATCTGATGAATGTTGGGTTGAAAATGGGATGTTCCGAGTGGAAGCAGTGCTCGGATGTGAAAACGGAGGCCAGATTCGGATTCAGCGTGAAAGTCTGCATCTGTATGGTGAATTTGAAAGCAATCGGAGAGAAAAAATTTTCGCTGACGTCCCCCCCCCCCGGCACTGACCTTCCAACTTTGCTTCTAGTGAACGGATTTTGTCGTGCAATAGCTCGTTTGAAAGCTAGGAGTGAGACAAATTCACTGAAAGAAACGGCTTGTTCATATCTGCCTTCGTTTAGATGTGAGACGCCATTTAAGATTTTGGGAGATTGTCGAAAAACGACAGAGTTAAAGTTAGAATTTTGGAGCTTCAAAGTTTTGAAAATTTTCAGAGATTGGAACGGATGAAATTCAGATTTGGTGAGTTTCAAGTCAATCGGAGAGAAAATTTTTCAAGTCTGGAACATTCTGGAACAACAGAGTGTCGTGGTGGACTTGGGCGACCGCCAGGTTTTGTCTTGAGGCTATAGTGTGTGATGATTTTCGTGAAATCTGATGAATGTTGGGTTGAAAATGGGATGTTCCGAGTGGAAGCAGTGCTCGGATGTGAAAACGGAGGCCAGATTCGGATTCAGCGTGAAAGTCTGCATCTGTATGGTGAATTTGAAAGCAATCGGAGAGAAAAAATTTTCGCTGACGTCCCCCGCCCTCCGGCACCGACCTTCCAACTTTGCTTCTAGTGAACGGATTTTGTCGTGCAATAGCTCGTTTGAAAGCTAGGAGTGAGACAAATTCACTGAAAGAAACGGCTTGTTCATATCTGCCTTCGTTTAGATGTGAGACGCCATTTAAGATTTTGGGAGATTGTCGAAAAACGACAGAGTTAGAATTTTGGAAGTTTTGGGCTGTAGCTTCAAAACGAAGCATCGGAGAGGAAAACGGATTTCAGATTTGGAATCAGCATGAAATTCTCTATCAACATGGTGAGTTTCAAGTCAATCGGAGAGAAAAATTTTCGCTGACGTCCCCCCCTCTGGAACGACAGAGTGTCGTGGTGGACTTGGGCGACCGCCAGGTTTTGTCTTGAGGCTATAGTGTGTGATGATTTTCGTGAAATCTGATGAATGTTGGGTTGAAAATGGGATGTTCCGAGTGGAAGCAGTGCTCGGATGTGAAAACGGAGGCCAGATTCGGATTCAGCGTGAAAGTCTGCATCTGTATGGTGAATTTGAAAGCAATCGGAGAGAAAAAATTTTCGCTGACGTCCCCCCCCCCGGCACTGACCTTCCAACTTTGCTTCTAGTGAACGGATTTTGTCGTGCAATAGCTCGTTTGAAAGCTAGGAGTGAGACAAATTCACTGAAAGAAACGGCTTGTTCATATCTGCCTTCGTTTAGATGTGAGACGCCATTTAAGATTTTGGGAGATTGTCGAAAAACGACAGAGTTAGAATTTTGGAAGTTTTGGGCTGTAGCTTCAAAACGAAGCATCGGATGGGAAAACGGATTTCAGATTTGGAATCAGCGTGAAATTCTCTATCAACATGGTGAGTTTCAAGTCAATCGGAGAGAAAAATTTTCGCTGACGTCCCCCCCTCTGGAACGACAGAGTGTCGTGGTGGACTTGGGCGACCGCCAGGTTTTGTCTTGAGGCTATAGTGTGTGATGATTTTCGTGAAATCTGATGAATGTTGGGTTGAAAATGGGATGTTCCGAGTGGAAGCAGTGCTCGGATGTGAAAACGGAGGCCAGATTCGGATTCAGCGTGAAAGTCTGCATCTGTATGGTGAATTTGAAAGCAATCGGAGAGAAAAATTTTCGCTGACGTCCCCCCCCCCCGGCACTGACCTTCCAACTTTGCTTCTAGTGAACGGATTTTGTCGTGCAATAGCTCGTTTGAAAGCTAGGAGTGAGACAAATTCACTGAAAGAAACGGCTTGTTCATATCTGCCTTCGTTTAGATGTGAGACGCCATTTAAGATTTTGGGAGATTGTCGAAAAACGACAGAGTTAGAATTTTGGATTTAGTCAATCGGAGAGAAAAATTTTCGCTGACGTCCCCCCCCTCTGGAACGACAGAGTGTCGTGGTGGACTTGGGCGACCGCCAGGTTTTGTCTTGAGGCTATAGTGTGTGATGATTTTCGTGAAATCTGATGAATGTTGGGTTGAAAATGGGATGTTCCGAGTGGAAGCAGTGCTCGGATGTGAAAACGGAGGCCAGATTCGGATTCAGCGTGAAAGTCTGCATCTGTATGGTGAATTTGAAAGCAATCGGAGAGAAAAAATTTTCGCTGACGTCACCCGCCCCCCGGCACTGACCTTCCAACTTTGCTTCTAGTGAACGGATTTTGTCGTGCAATAGCTCGTTTGAAAGCTAGGAGTGAGACAAATTCACTGAAAGAAACGGCTTGTTCATATCTGCCTTCGTTTAGATGTGAGACGCCATTTAAGATTTTGGGAGATTGTCGAAAAACGACAGAGGAATGGAGCAGCATGAAATTCTCTATCAACATGGTGAGTTTCAAGTCAATCGGAGAGAAAAATTTTCGCTGACGTCCCCCCCCTCTGGAACGACAGAGTGTCGTGGTGGACTTGGGCGACCGCCAGGTTTTGTCTTGAGGCTATAGTGTGTGATGATTTTCGTGAAATCTGATGAATGTTGGGTTGAAAATGGGATGTTTCGAGTGGAAGCAGTGCTCGGATGTGAAAACGGAGGCCAGATTCGGATTCAGCGTGAAAGTCTGCATCTGTATGGTGAATTTGAAAGCAATCGGAGAGAAAAATTTTCGCTGACGTTCCCCCCCCCCGGCACTGACCTTCCAACTTTGCTTCTAGTGAACGGATTTTGTCGTGCAATAGCTCGTTTGAAAGCTAGGAGTGAGACAAATTCACTGAAAGAAACGGCTTGTTCATATCTGCCTTCGTTTAGATGTGAGACGCCATTTAAGATTTTGGGAGATTGTCGAAAAACGACAGAGTTAGAATTTTGGAAGCTTTCAAAATTTTCAAAAGAGAGGAAAACGGATTTCAGATTTGGAATCAGCATGAAATTCTCTATCAACATGGTGAGTTTCAAGTCAATCGGAGAGAAAAATTTTCGCTGACGTCCCCCCCTCTGGAACGACAGAGTGTCGTGGTGGACTTGGGCGACCGCCAGGTTTTGTCTTGAGGCTATAGTGTGTGATGATTTTCGTGAAATCTGATGAATGTTGGGTTGAAAATGGGATGTTTCGAGTGGAAGCAGTGCTCGGATGTGAAAACGGAGGCCAGATTCGGATTCAGCGTGAAAGTCTGCATCTGTATGGTGAATTTGAAAGCAATCGGAGAGAAAAAATTTTCGCTGACGTCCCCCGCCCCCGGCACCGACCTTCCAACTTTGCTTCTAGTGAACGGATTTTGTCGTGCAATAGCTCGTTTGAAAGCTAGGAGTGAGACAAATTCACTGAAAGAAACGGCTTGTTCATATCTGCCTTCGTTTAGATGTGAGACGCCATTTAAGATTTTGGGAGATTGTCGAAAAACGACAGAGTTAGAATTTTGGACGTTTTGGGCTGTAGCTTCAAACGGATTTTTGGAATCAGCATGAAATTCTCTATCAACATGGTGAGTTTCAAGTCAATCGGAGAGAAAAATTTTCGCTGACGTCCCCCCCCTCTGGAACGACAGAGTGTCGTGGTGGACTTGGGCGACCGCCAGGTTTTGTCTTGAGGCTATAGTGTGTGATGATTTTCGTGAAATCTGATGAATGTTGGGTTGAAAATGGGATGTTTCGAGTGGAAGCAGTGCTCGGATGTGAAAACGGAGGCCAGATTCGGATTCAGCGTGAAAGTCTGCATCTGTATGGTGAATTTGAAAGCAATCGGAGAGAAAAATTTTCGCTGACGTCCCCCGCCCCCGGCACCGACCTTCCAACTTTGCTTCTAGTGAACGGATTTTGTCGTGCAATAGCTCGTTTGAAAGCTAGGAGTGAGACAAATTCACTGAAAGAAACGGCTTGTTCATATCTGCCTTCGTTTAGATGTGAGACGCCATTTAAGATTTTGGGACATTGGCGAAAAACGACAGAGTTAGAATTTTGGACGTTTTGGGCTGTAGCTTCAAAACGAAGCATCGGAGAGGAAAACGGATTTCAGATTTGGAATCAGCATGAAATTCTCTATCAACATGGTGAGTTTCAAGTCAATCGGAGAGAAAAATTTTCGCTGACGTCCCCCCCCTCTGGAACGACAGAGTGTCGTGGTGGACTTGGGCGACCGCCAGGTTTTGTCTTGAGGCTATAGTGTGTGATGATTTTCGTGAAATCTGATGAATGTTGGGTTGAAAATGGGATGTTTCGAGTGGAAGCAGTGCTCGGATGTGAAAACGGAGGCCAGATTCGGATTCAGCGTGAAAGTCTGCATCTGTATGGTGAATTTGAAAGCAATCGGAGAGAAAAATTTTCGCTGACGTCCCCCGCCCCCGGCACCGACCTTCCAACTTTGCTTCTAGTGAACGGATTTTGTCGTGCAATAGCTCGTTTGAAAGCTAGGAGTGAGACAAATTCACTGAAAGAAACGGCTTGTTCATATCTGCCTTCGTTTAGATGTGAGACGCCATTTAAGATTTTGGGAGATTGTCGAAAAACGACAGAGTTAGAATTTTGGACAAAATTTTGAAAATTTTCCAAAGTGTGGCATTTCAGATTTGGGAAAAACGGATTTTTTATCAAGTTTCACTTCCAACTTTGCTTCTAGTGAACGGATTTTGTCGTGCCATAGCTCGTTTGAAAGCTAAGAGTGAGACAAATTCACTGAAAGAATCGGCTTGTTCATATCTGTCTTCGTTTAGATGTGAGACGCCATTTAAGATTTTGGGAGATTGTCGAAAAACGACAGAGTTAGAATTTTGGACGTTTTGGGCTGTAGCGCCAAAACGAAGCATCGGATGGGAAAACGGAGGCCAGATTCGGATTCAGCGTGAAATTCTGCATCGGTATGGTGAATTTGAAAGCAATCGGAGAGAAAAATTTTCGCTGACGTCCCCCCCCCCGGCACCGACCTTCCAACTTTGCTTCTAGTGAACGGATTTTGTCGTGCAATAGCTCGTTTGAAAGCTAGGAGTGAGACAAATTCACTGAAAGAAACGGCTTGTTCATATCTGCCTTCGTTTAGATGTGAGACGCCATTTAAGATTTTGGGAGATTGTCGAAAAACGACAGAGTTAGAGTTTGGAATTTGTATGGACAAAATTTTGAAAATTTCAAAGTGTTTCGATTTCAGATTTGGAATTCTCTATCAACATGGTGAGTTTCAAGTCAATCGGAGAGAAAAATTTTCGCTGACGTCCCCCCCTCTGGAACGACAGAGTGTCGTGGTGGACTTGGGCGACCGCCAGGTTTTGTCTTGAGGCTATAGTGTGTGATGATTTTCGTGAAATCTGATGAATGTTGGGTTGAAAATGGGATGTTTCGAGTGGAAGCAGTGCTCGGATGTGAAAACGGAGGCCAGATTCGGATTCAGCGTGAAAGTCTGCATCTGTATGGTGAATTTGAAAGCAATCGGAGAGAAAAATTTTCGCTGACGTCCCCCCCCCCGGCACCGACCTTCCAACTTTGCTTCTAGTGAACGGATTTTGTCGTGCAATAGCTCGTTTGAAAGCTAGGAGTGAGACAAATTCACTGAAAGAAACGGCTTGTTCATATCTGCCTTCGTTTAGATGTGAGACGCCATTTAAGATTTTGGGAGATTGTCGAAAAACGACAGAGTTAGAATTTTGGACGTTTTGGGCTGTAGCTTCAAAACGAAGCATCGGATGGGAAAACGGAGGCCAGATTCGGATTCAGCGTGAAATTCTGCATCGGTATGGTGAGTTTCAAGTCAATCGGAGAGAAAAATTTTCGCTGACGTCCCCCCCCCCCGGCACCGACCTTCCAACTTTGCTTCTAGTGAACGGATTTTGTCGTGCAATAGCTCGTTTGAAAGCTAAGAGTGAGACAAATTCACTGAAAGAAACGGCTTGTTCATATCTGTCTTCGTTTAGATGTGAGACGCCATTTAAGATTTTAGGAGATTGTCGAAAAATGACAGAGTGACTTTGTATGGACAAAATTTTGAAAATTTCATCAAGTGGACGGATTTCAGCTACTCGTTTGAAAGAAAAGAAAATGCTCGATGACATTTTTTGTCAAGAGTCAATCGGACCAGAAAAGAAAAAATTTTCGCTGACGTCCCCCCCTCGGGAGAGCTAGCTTTGATCTTGGCTTCCAGTGGACGGATTTTGTCGTGCAATAGCTCGTTTGAAAGCTAAGAGTGAGACAAATTCACTGAAAGAAACGGCTTGTTCATATCTGTCTTCATTTATATGTGAAGCGTCATTTAAGATTTTGGGAGATTGTCGAAAAACGACAGAGTTAGAATTTTGGACGTTTTGGGCTGTAGCGCCAAAACGAGGCATCGGATGTGAAAACGGAGGCCAGATTCGGATTCAGCGTGAAATTCTGCATCGGTATGGTGAATTTGAACGCAATCGGAGAGAAAAAATTTTCGCTGACGTCCCCCCCCCCTCGGCACCGACCTTCCAACTTTGCTTCTAGTGAACGGATTTTGTCGTGCAATAGCTCGTTTGAAAGCTAAGAGTGAGACAAATTCACTGAAAGAAACGGCTTGTTCATATCTGCCTTCGTTTAGATGTGAGACGCCATTTAAGATTTTAGGTCGGAGCTCACCTGAAAAAATCCTAAGTGTCAGAGTGACTTTGTATGGACAAAATTTTGAAAATTTGCCAAAGTGTGTCATTTCGACCTGGGACCTTCACCAAAACATTTTTCATCGGAGAGAAAAATTTTCGCTGACGTCCCCCCCCTCTGGAACGACAGAGTGTCGTGGTGGACTTGGGCGACCGCCAGATTTTGTCTTGAGGCTATAGTGTGTGATGATTTTCGTGAAATCTGATGAATGTTGGGTTGAAAATGGGATGTTCCGAGTGGAAGCAGTGCTCGGATGTGAAAACGGAGGCCAGATTCGGATTCAGCGTGAAACGAGGCATCGGTATGGTGAATTTGAAAGCAATCGGAGAGAAAAATTTTCGCTGACGTCCCCCCCCCCCGGCACCGACCTTCCAACTTTGCTTCTAGTGAACGGATTTTGTCGTGCAATAGCTCGTTTGAAAGCTAAGAGTGAGACAAATTCACTGAAAGAAACGGCTTGTTCATATCTGTCTTCGTTTAGATGTGAGACGCCATTAAAGATTTTAGGTCGGAGCTCACCTGAAAAATCCTAAGTGTCAGAGTGACTTTGTATGGACAAAATTTTGAAAATTTTCCAAAGTGTGGCATTTCGACCTGGGACCTTTACCAAAACATTTTTTATCAAGTTTCATTGACCCCCCCCTCGGGAGAGCTAGCTTTGATCTTGGCTTCCAGTGGACGGATTTTGTCGTGCAATACTTCGTTTGAAAGCTAAGAGTGAGACAAATTCACTGAAAGAAACGGCTTGTTATATGTGTCATTTATATGTGTAGCGTCATTTAAGATTTTGGGAGATTGTCGAAAAACGAGAGTTAGAATTTTGGACGTTTTGGGCTGTGGCGCCAAAACGAGGCATCGGATGTGAAAACGGAGGCCAGATTCGGATTCAGCGTGAAATTCTGCATCGGTATGGTGAATTTGAAAGCAATCGGAGAGAAAAATTTTCGCTGACGTCCCCACTCCCCCGGCACCGACCTTCCAACTTTGCTTCTAGTGAACGGATTTTGTCGTGCAATAGCTCGTTTGAAAGCTAAGAGTGAGACAAATTCACTGAAAGAAACGGCTTGTTCATATCTGTCTTCGTTTAGATGTGAGACGCCATTTAAGATTTTAGGTCGGAGCTCACCTGAAAAAATCCTAAGTGTCAGAGTGACTTTGTATGGACAAAATTTTGAAAATTTTCCAAAGTGTGGCATTTCGACCTGGGACCTTCACCAAAACATGGTGAGTTTCAAGTCAATCGGAGAGAAAAATTTTCGCTGACGTCCCCCCCTCTGGAACGACAGAGTGTCGTGGTGGACTTGGGCGACCGCCAGATTTTGTCTTGAGGCTATAGTGTGTGATGATTTTCGTGAAATCTGATGAATGTTGGGTTGAAAATGGGATGTTTCGAGTGGAAGCAGTGCTCGGATGTGAAAACGGAGGCCAGATTCGGATTCAGCGTGAAAGTCTGCATCTGTATGGTGAATTTGAAAGCAATCGGAGAGAAAAATTTTCGCTGACGTCCCCCCCCCGGCACCGACCTTCCAACTTTGCTTCTAGTGAACGGATTTTGTCGTGCAATAGCTCGTTTGAAAGCTAAGAGTGAGACAAATTCACTGAAAGAAACGGCTTGTTCATATCTGTCTTCGTTTAGATGTGAGACGCCATTTAAAATTTTAGGTCGGAGCTCACCTGAAAAAATCCTAAATGTCAGAGTGACTTTGTATGGACAAAATTTTGAAAATTTTCAAAAGTCTGGCATTTCGACCTGGGACCCTCACCAAAACATTTTTCATCAAACTTTATTCACCCCCCCTTGGGAGAGCTAGCTTCGATCTTGGCTTCCAGTGGACGGATTTTGTCGTGCAATAGTTCGTTTGAAAGCTAAGAGTGAGACAAATTTACTGAAAGAAACGGCTTGTTTATATCTGTCTTCATTTATATGTGAGGCGTCATTTAAGATTTTGGGAGATTGTTGAAAAACGACAGAGTTAGAATTTTGGACGATTTGGGCTGTAGCGCCAATACGAGGCATCGGATGGTAAAACGGAGGCCAGATTCGGATTCAGCGTGAAATTCTGCATCGGTATGGTGAATTTGAAAGCAGTCGGAGAGAAAAATTTTCCCTGACGTCCCCCCCCCCCGGCACCGAACTTCCAACTTTGCTTCTAGTGGACGGATTTTGTCGTGCAGTGCCTCGTTTGAAAGCTAAGAGTGAAACAAATCCAGTGAAAGAAACGGCTTGTTCATATCTGTCTTCGTTTAGATGTGAGACGCCATTTAAGATTTTAGGTC
This sequence comes from Prostheceraeus crozeri, assembly GCA_907163375.1. Lineage (NCBI taxonomy): Eukaryota > Metazoa > Platyhelminthes > Polycladida > Euryleptidae > Prostheceraeus > Prostheceraeus crozeri. The sequence goes on along the minus strand of CAJQUW010016012.1, from coordinate 2,824 downwards.
GGAGCTCACCTGAAAAAATCCTAAGTGTCAGAGTGACTTTGTATGGACAAAATTTTGAAAATTTTCCAAAGTCTGGCATTTCGACCTGGGACCTTCACCAAAACATTTTTCATCAAATTTCGCTGACCCCCCCCCTCTGGAACGACAGAGTGTCGTGGTGGACTTGGGCGACCGCCAGATTTTGTCTTGAGGCTGTATTGTGTGATGTTTTTCGTGAAAGCTGATGAATGTTGGGTTGTAAAATGGGCTGTTTCGAGTGGAAGCAGTGCCCGGATGTGAAAACGGAGGCCAGATTCGGATTCAGCGTGAAACGAGGCATCGGTATGGTGAATTCGAAAGCAATCGGAGAGAAAAATTTTCGCTGACGTCCCCACTCCCCCGGGACCGAACTTCCAACTTTGCTTCTAGTGGACGGATTTTGTCGTGCAGTACCTCGTTTGAAAGCTAAGAGTGAGACAAATTCAGTGAAAGAAACGGCTTGTTCATATCTGTCTTCGTTTAGATGTGAGACGCCATTTAAAATTTTAGGTCGGAGCTCACCTGAAAAAATCCTAAGTGTCAGAGTGACTTTGTATGGACAAAATTTTGAAAATTTTCCAAAGTGTGGCATTTCGACCTGGGACCTTCACCAAAACATTTTTCATCAAATTTCGCTGACCCCCCCCCCTCTGGAACGACAGAGTGTCGTGGTGGACTTGGGCGACCGCCAGATTTTGTCTTGAGGCTGTATTGTGTGATGTTTTTCGTGAAAGCTGATGAATGTTGGGTTGTAAAATGGGCTGTTTCGAGTGGAAGCAGTGCCCGGATGTGAAAACGGAGGCCAGATTCGGATTCAGCGTGAAATTCTGCATCGGTATGGTGAATTCGAAAGCAATCGGAGAGAAAAATTTTCGCTGACGTCCCCACTCCCCCGGGACCGAACTTCCAACTTTGCTTCTAGTGGACGGATTTTGTCGTGCAGTAGCTCGTTTGAAAGCTAAGAGTGAGACAAATTCAGTGAAAGAAACGGCTTGTTCATATCTGTCTTCATTTAGATGTGAGACGCCATTTAAAATTTTAGGTCGGAGCTCACCTGAAAAAATCCTAAATGTCAGAGTGACTTTGTATGGACAAAATTTTGAAAATTTCCCAAAGTGTGTCATTTCGACTTGGGACCTTCACCAAAACATTTTTCATCAACAGCGATCTTCTAACTTTGGTTCTAGTGGACGGATTTTGTCTTACAGCTACTCGTTTGGAAGAGGAGAAAAAACTGCTCGATGACATTTTTTGTCAAGAGTCAATCGGACCAGCCGTTCAAAAGTTAGAGCTGTTACAAGATTTTAGGTCGGAGCTCACCTGAAAAAATCCTAAGTGTCAGAGTGACTTTGTATGGACAAAATTTTGAAAATTTTCCAAAGTGTGGCATTTCGACCTGGGACCTTCACCAAAACATTTTTCATCAAATTTCGCTGACCCCCCCTCTGGAACGACAGAGTGTCGTGGTGGACTTGGGCGACCGCCAGATTTTGTCTTGAGGCTGTATTGTGTGATGTTTTTCGTGAAAGCTGATGAATGTTGGGTTGTAAAATGGGCTGTTTCGAGTGGAAGCAGTGCTCGGATGTGAAAACGGAGGCCAGATTCGGATTCAGCGTGAAATTCTGCATCGGTATGGTGAATTTGAAAGCAATCGGAGAGAAAAATTTTCGCTGACGTCCCCACTCCCCCGGCACCGAACTTCCAACTTTGCTTCTAGTGGACGGATTTTGTCGTGCAGTAGCTCGCTTGAAAGCTAAGAGTGAGACAAATTCAGTGAAAGAAACGGCTTGTTCATATCTGTCTTCATTTAGATGTGAGACGCCATTTAAAATTTTAGGTCGGAGCTCACCTGAAAAAATCCTAAGTGTCAGATTGACTTTGTATGGACAAAATTTTGAAAATTTTCCAAAGTCTGGCATTTCGACCTGGGACCTTCACCAAAACATTTTTCATCAAATTTCGCTGACCCCCCCTCTGGAACGACAGAGTGTCGCGGTGGACTTGGGCGACCGCCAGATTTTGTCTTGAGGCGTTATTGTGTGATGTTTTTCGTGAAAGCTGATGAATGTTGGGTTGTAAAATGGGCTGTTTCGAGTGGAAGCAGTGCCCGGATGTGAAAACGGAGGCCAGATTCGGATTCAGCGTGAAATTCTGCATCGGTATGGTGAATTTGAACGCAATCGGAGAGAAAAATTTTCCCTGACGTCCCCCCCTTCCTCGGGACCGAACTTCCAACTTTGCTTCTAGTGGACGGATTTTGTCGTGCAGTAGCTCGTTTGAAAGCTAAGAGTGAGACAAATTCAGTGAAAGAAACGGCTTGTTCATATCTGTCTTCATTTAGATGTGAGACGCCATTTAAAATTTTAGGTCGGAGCTCACCTGAAAAAATCCTAAGTGTCAGAGTGACTTTGTATGGACAAAATTTTGAAAATTTTCCAAAGTCTGGCATTTCGACCTGGGACCTTCACCAAAACATTTTTCATCAAACTTCATTGATCCCCCCCCCTTTGGAGAGCTAGCTTCGATCTTGGCTTCCAGTGGACGGATTTTGTCGTGCAATAGCTCGTTTGAAAGCTAAGAGTGAGACAAATTCACTGAAAGAAACGGCTTGTTCATATCTGTCTTCGTTTAGATGTGAGACGCCATTTAAGATTTTGGGAGATTGTTGAAAAAACGACAGAGTTAGAATTTTGGACGTTTTGGGCTGTAGCTTCAAAACGAAGCATCGGATTGGAAAACGGATTTCAGATTTGGAATCAGCGTGAAATTCTGCATCTGTATGGTGAATTTGTGAAAAGCGAGTCGG